>OY770117.1:2581264-3121549 GCA_963669365.1 Verbascum thapsus
CACGCTCTTCTGTAGTTGGTAGCGACAGCCCATATACTAGTATTGGAGCTTTCAGACATGGGTAAAAAAAATATTTATAATCAAATTCTTGTAAAAATTTCTTGGGTTTACAGAAATCTAGGTTCAAGTTTGTTTGAAATCTTTGTTGAAATTACGACAGCAAGCGGTAAAAGTCCACCCTTTTTCGTGTCATTGTAACGGCGAAAAGTGAAAATCTTTTTGGGATGTAATAAAATCTTATTCTAATTCTGTTACAGGGTTTTGAATTTGATTTGTCTTATGAATAACGACACTAATATTTTCTCACTATTTTATTATTGGAAATTCAATCGAATGTATCTAATTATTACTAAATTTAAAAGAAATTGATAAAATGAATTTCATTTTCGTTCATTTATGAGGGAAGAAAATATCAAAGGTAACTGAAGCGTTGACTGGGATATTTTGGAATGGGTCTGGTGACTGGTCAATATAGGGCTTCTCTTATAGTCTTGGCAACTTCAACTTGTTCTTTGGCAGTTTTTATTTATTGCTACAAGTGAATTAATAATAGTTTCGCCATAAATTCACATTATTTTAAATTTGATTAAATTTACTATAAATTCTCATATTTAATTTTATAATTTTTAAATAATTTTATATTTTATTTCGTTTGAATTTTCCATCTAAAAGTTAATGATCAACAAAGACTTTAAGCACTTAATCAAAGACTTATATATTAATATTACATTATTATTTTTTAATTAAACAACTTGTCAATGTTAAAGAAATCACCAATATTCGAAAACTTAATTTCTATATTTATTGGGGCTGCTTTTGGTTGCAAGATTTTTATTTAAGATAATTCTTATCTGAATTATTGTGGGGTACATCAACTTGCGGGTATATATTTAATATATATAGAATTATAGATGAATGAATTAATTATGTATCCCATATGAGACTTTTTAGCTAGTGGGAAAATGATTCAAAGGTGACCTTACTAAAATTGTATAATTATAATTTATAAACAACTTGTTGATTCTTGTTCTTTTACCCTTTTTTAATATTTAATGCATCATCAATGATTTTGTTGGTAACCCATGAAATATAGAAAAATCAATTGAGACAAGGATAAAGCATAAAGTTGGGGTAAAAAAAACAATTAAACACATTTATTCATAATATTTCTACTCCCATAAAAATAAATTTTATTTATTTATCTTTTAATAAAATGAGAAATAAAATATAACATCTCGTCCAATCTCTAATTTTTCATTTTGGGGTGGACTTTGCAACTCCAGTTGATCCAAAGAGCCCACCACAAGATAAAACAAATACTTGACTTTGTCAATTAAAATAATTTAAATTAAGAATCTGAAATCGAAATTCATAGATACTTTTAATCTCCATATTATGTAAATAAAAAATTATATGTGTGTAGCACTTACATAAATACATTTTTTTAAATGATAAAATATGTGTATGAAGTGTAAACCTATAACTTTATAAAAATATTATATGCATTTGTATATATTGGTACATACAAGTAAAGTATCTATATAATTAATATATGAAAAATATTAATTTATTTTACTTAACGTACTTATGTAAAAATATATATTATACGATTATACATTCACATTTTGGAGGTGTTTCGAACTCATACATCATTTAATAAAACTAATTATTATTTGTAGTTAGTAGTTACATATTAACTATGAGTACAAAAAATTATAATTAGTATATATATTTATTATGAATAAACTTGATTGACACACCTATACAAATAAATTGATTAAAAGATGAAGATAGTTATCAAACGTCTATTTCATTTCTTGCGAAATATCATGAAATAAACATCCTTAATTGGTTTCATATACGTAACCAAGTAATATCTATGGAATCAAATAATTGAAAATCTAATTTCTCATAATCGCAATCATATCCATATGTATTAACGTGTCTGTTTATAGTCCGATCAAATTGTTTGATACTCGTCTTAGGACGAGTAATTAAGTTTGAGCTTGATCATTAAGTGCAATAAATCAAGTTACGGATATCATTTATAATATAAATTTCATTCTCTGTCAAATAAACGAAGCAGAATTATTCATGCTGCAAAATCGAGTATTTATTTATAATCTAAATGATCATTTAAACTTTTTTTTCTTATTGGCTAAAATATTACAAACTTTCCATTCTCCAACGAAAATACGACGTTTTTCACTCGATCAAAATCGACCCTAATTCCACTTGCTCAACTCGATGCCACATCGATCATAATAGAAGCACATGAAATATCAAATCCCGACTTTTCAACAACTCTACTAAATGATATACCAACTAGCTACCCTTTCATAATTAACTATAGGACCACAATTTATTATTTCTGAAAAATCGAGAAATCTCGACCAAAATTTTGAACAGTGAAACTAAATAGCATGAATCTCGAGTTTAGACCCTGTAAATACAATCATATTTCAACATGTTTTACAGAATTATCTTTAAAACAAAACACAAGGCTGTTCTCAATGAATAAACTTGACAATATTGTGCATTATTTTCCAAACTAGAAATCATACTGCAGGATATCGAGTCACATTGAGGCGAATAATATACGGTAAAACTAGAGAACCGAAGTATAAATGTTCCCCAATTTTGATACCAGTTGTCGTCAATAAGGCATCATGATCATAGTAGTGTGCAGTTGGCTTTCCTTCCAAATCAACTGCAAAAACGCCTGCGTTTTTGTACGTATTCGGCAATATTTTATACTTCTCCAAAATCGCGCACACTTTTCGTATAAAGGGATATTTTTGCATTAGCTCCCAAGGATTATTTTCCTGTATCACAGTTTCAAACATATAGTTAAGAGATGATTGCCCAAGAATATATGTATTACAACGAAAAGAGTATGAATATAACATATTATTACAAGAAGCCCTTTGATTATACACATTTAAAACACAAAAATCACGAGTTTTCGTGTACATAGAGGGTCCCACAATAAGGATCGTTGTAATTGTGTGAGGGTGTTTGGCTAAGCTTATTACCTGGTATTATCTTGTAACGATGATGTGTTTGTAATGAAAACGCTTTCCAGTTTCGATATAAAAAAAAAGTTATAAGCTATTAAAACAGTCTCGAGACTTCTTAAGAATATCATCGGGCATATATATGCATACACAAAAAACGTACAAATTTACAACGATAATAAACTGCGTTTTACCGTGGTTAACGCAATCCAATATTGGCCTTCTCCATCATATCTTATGTTATCAGGCAATCCAGGCAAATTTTCAACAAACATTTCGACAGACCCTTTTCTCTCGCCTCGTATATAGTACTTTTTACACCTCCTCCTGCAAATTTTCGATCCATATAAAGTTCACATTTACACATAAAAAAACACCCACAAACACAAAAACTCGTACTAGAAAAATAAAAATAAAAACCAAACTTACATTGGAGTTTCACAAAAAATAACGAAACTCTGATCCGAAGAAACGGCAACCCCATTTGCAAAATACAAATCGCGAACCAAAACACGAGTATCCTTATTCGAAGGATCGTAACTCAACAATCTGCCATGTGGCCTGCCCTCGAAAATGTCGATAGAACTGTCCTTTACGTTGTATTTATATGAAGCATCAGTGAAGTAGAGTGTGCCATCAGGACCAATATCAACAGCATCTGTTATCTTAAATTTGAGGCCTTCAGCCTCGTCTGTCAGTATTTCGATTGCCCCGTCTTTGCTGATGTTTAGTAGCCCCTGTTTATTGGTGAAATTATAGATATCGAGATATTATCAGGTGATATGAAGTAAGAATTTAGTAAAATTATAGATATATTAGTAACATATTTTGGTAAAAAAAAAATGAAATTTAAGTCATTCAAGAGTAGTACTAAGAGAATGTTGTGAATAAATAAGAACCAATGAGATAGTTTTATTGAAGGGAAAGAAACATTTTCGACCTCAATCAGAGCACTTTAGTATTTTACACATGAGTACCAAATTGAGTGTAATAAAAACACAAAATATATAATATATAGCGTACATTGGTATTGGTTTTGGTATTTATACAAGGTAAAATCGATATAATGAAATACATAAACACAAAATATATATTCTATTGATTGGATTGGACATAAAGTTCTCATCCCATGTAAAATATAAACTTAAAAAAATGACGAAAATCATTCGAAAGTTGAACTCTCGAAACACCCAATCTTAATGACTCTAAGTCAACTAACATAATTTAATCTGCCATCTTTGATTAACAAATAAATAGTACTCTGCATATATATATATATATATTATATATATATAATATATAAATTTATTCATAGAAAACAGAGAACAATTAATAAAAGAATGACAAAACCTTATCAGCATCTGCAACAATGACTTCACCGTGGAGCCCATGAACGATTCCGAGCGGCCTACCACCCGTGTTGACCCACTTCTCCACCACCGAGTCATTCACAGAAACCCGGCTGACCCACCCATCTGCACAACCCGTATATATATAACCGGTTTTCGGGTCGAAGGCTATATCCTCCGGCGACACCAACTCACCGTACCCGATCTTTTCCGAACCCCGAAGCATGTGCGGGTTTTTCTTCGGAACAAACGGCGGTGGCTCTTTCTGAGTCAACTCGTGATCCGGGTACGTAGCCGGGTCGAAAGAATCCAGCTGGTACAGTAACACTCCGACCAGAACTGGTAATAGTGAGATCAAAATGGCTGAAGGCCATATCATTTTTGGTATCGTGTAATAATAATAGTATATTCTGTGGAAAATTTTCTTATATGAAATGGGTTTCTATTTGTAGTAGTTCCATAATATCTGTTTATAACATTTTATAGTACGGATACTCAATACATCATTAATAATATTGGACTCGTTAAGCAACTACACTAATATACTAAATTGGACCCTTATTTCAACTTTCATCAAGTTTGTAAAAAAAAAAAATATGCCTAGACAGATGTTGATTTTATTTTATATCTCCACAATAGTTTTAATCATAGTAATTACTAAAGCTCAATATATATACATATGTCAATATACACAATATTATTAATGTAAAAGATGTATAACTAAATTAATTCAAAATATCAAAATTATTTTTAATTATTCTATAAATTTTTATAATTTCGAAACTAGTTTGAACCTCTTGCATACATGGGGAATATCGATGAACATTAGAAAATGAAAATAGATAAGGATAAGATGTATCACCTTCTCTAAATTTGGGATAATAACAAAACATGTCCGTCACCCGCTAAATTATACATGTCCATGATTAAGATATTTTAGGGAAAATTACACTTTTCGGCAAATAAATTATCTGAAAGTTCAATTTTAAACTTATTTATTATTGATTTCTTATATTTAATACTGTAATTTTCAAATATCTCATATTCAGTCTTACCGTCCAAAATTTAATGGTCAACCACATTTAAGCCATTTTTTGGAAGATTAAAGTGTTGACCGACGGAACTGTTGACCGCGACGGAACTGACGTTTAAATTTTGGACAACAGGAATAAATATGAGAAAATTTAAAAATTGTGTGAGAAACTCATAATGAATTGAACTAAAAATGAATTTGAGCTAAGTTATAGAATGAAAAGTGCAATTTTCCATATGATATACGAGTTTATGCACCAATTAAAGAGAAAAGTGCAATTTGGGCTAATTAATTTTCCATAGGGGTCAATCTCTCAATCTCAAGACCAATTAATCAAGTTTATGCACCACCATGGTCACTGTTTACAATCTAAAAATACACTTGCATTTTCTTACCTCAAATCACCCCCAAAACACACATTTATCATGCTCCTCCCAAGGCCACCATGACTATGTCTTATGCTTCTAGCTCAAGGAGGGGCATTTTAGTAGAACACATTCACAAAAAATACTAGTCGAAATTCGTATCTTGATTCTATGGGCAATATAATAATATTTGGAGGTTTTGAGTGCCACGAAATGGTTCATTATCGATCTAGTAAAATGCCCGATAGTTGAACACAGAGTACAATGTAAAAACATACCATACCTCACAAGCTCATTTTAGTGCAGGAGTTCAAATTTAGCTATCATGGGCACAAATGGATGTCCATGCTAACTTAGGGCAGAGCTTAGACGGTTTGCAGAACGCTTTAAGCTTAGCTTATGTTGATGTAACCCATGCCACGGCTCATGTGAAGCAGCAAGCTTAGCAATCTTATTATGCAACAAATCCAGGTCGATAAGAGGAACAGTTGTGGGTCGCCCATGAGCACACTGATAGAACAAAATAGACATGTGAGGCATGGCTAGTAGATGGAAGCTCACAAACATAAACAAACAAAATCCACTTTTCATGTCATTTTGGTCTATGTGTTTGGTTAAGCAGTGAACTTATATATTCCAGTTGTTTGAGAGCTTAAGATGTGTTTGGCAAATTATGTGGTAAAATGAAACCAAACTGTTTTTAGACCCAGCTTACTCTTAAGAACTTTATCAAATATAGCTAGGCCTGTCAATGGGCGGGCAATGCCCGTACCTGGCCGTACCCGGCCCAGACCCGCACAATGCCCGCAGAAATATTTTCGGACCCGACCCGGACCCGACCCGATCATTTACCCGACGGGTATATTGACCGGGCATACCCGACCAAAATCAAAAATTCGGGTCGGGTCTTACCCGACCCGCTCAAAAAAATTTAATTTTTTTTTTCATTATTTTTTCACATAATTTATTAAATTCCAATTTTATAAAATTATACTAGACCAAATTATTTTAATTCAAACACTTAGAAATGAATAATTTTATTGGTGTTGGACAATAAGTTCAAAATTTTATTCCTACTTACACTTAACTGTATATTGATCATAAATTCATTAATAATATAGACTATAGTTTTAAGAGAAAATAATTCATTTTCACATTAGATATATTAATTTATTTACAAATTAAAATCCCCTTACGTATATGTGGGTGTATATATTATTAAAGTTATTGTTGGTTAAGTTTATACATGCATAAAAGTAAATGTATACATGTCTACATATATTTAAATATATTAATAATATGTTCAACAAGAATACAATTTGGAAATATTTATAATACTAACATATACTTGTCAAATGATTGGTGTGCATTTTAAAAAGAATAATCAGCCACTATCTACAAAGATTGAAATAGTGTGAGTTTTTGTCCTCACAAGAGATCAAACCAAAAAAAAGGAACAAAATTATTGTAATTAAGCACCAGAAGACGCACATAATAAATAGGGTGTAATAACGATTAGACAATTTCAAAGCCAAATTAGTAAAATTTGAGAGATGAAACGAACAGAAAAAGCATACCCGCGGGTAATGTCCGGGTACATTACCCGCGGGTAATGTCAGGGTACGTACCCGGCCCGGACCCGAATATTAAAACTAATCGGGTCCGGGCCCAGGCCCGGGTCTAAATTTATACGTGCCGGGTCTGGGCCGGGTCATACAGTGTTTAATTGGGTTTGGGCCTGGGTATTGCCCGCCCGTTGACAGGCCTAAATATAGCTTATAAGCTCCAAAAACATTAGGACCTAATAGGCTCCTTAAAATAAGGTTACTCAAACACCTCCCAGACATGTACTTAGGACCCATGTTCTACCCCATTTTGGACCAACACACCCTCTATTTTATTGATTGTAATCAGCTCACCTGGAAACAAAGTGAAGTCCGTTTCAGCTCTTCCACAATGAGGGAACATTCTGAAGGCAGCAATGTGTCTCCAAACATTATTGCACCTGTTTATCACATATCAACTAATAAAAAATTCGAAGTAGAAATTTCATTTCCTTCCTTGCGCATTCCCTTAGATCAACTAATAAATGATTTTGATTGTGAAATGTGAAAATGATGTATATATAACTGATAGGTGAATTTGTTCAAAAGAATTGAATTTAAATGAGAATTTGATGTATTACATTTATTTAGGATTTTGTGATCAAATACTTGAAAATGAAATTTGAAAGCATAAACAAACAAGGACATAAAGGTAGTTAGCACTTAAGGGTGGTGGACAGTACCCCTGCATGCTTTGTTATTAAGAACACGATGAACCGATGGAGGTATGGTTGATGACCCATCTGTGTCGGCAAGCTACAAAAAAGGGAAAAATAGGTTAAAGATAGCAAGCGAATGGCCGGTCAATGAAGAATAAAGCCAATAAAGAAATTTACCTGTTGAAGGAATTCTAGGAGATCGATATCAGTCAAATTCACACCCAAAATGCACGGCACCTGAAATTTCAATGGCATTTGCTTTTAGCAAAATTCGCAGAACGAAAAGATAAGACCCGCATTGATGAAATTTCAATTTGTAAAAAATTTGTGCTCAAAGCAATACACTACTCAGACAAAGCCATGATATCAAATGTTAAAAATATTACAGATCATCAGAGTCTAGAAGCAACTTGGTATGGCTAGACAGTGGTTAACAGCGAGAAATGTTAACTTATATTGAATAGAGAGAAAAAAGTCAATGAGGTTAGAAGAGTATAAGAGGAAAACAGCAGTTATGCAAGATTACGACTAGTTAGTCAGGCCACAAAAGATATGAAGATGACTCTTGACATGCAAAATGCACTGAACGCATAGGTTAATTGGAAGTACTCAAAAGATTACCGCGAGAAGTTTAATAGTAGTTGGCTCTCTGTGTAGAAAATCTAAAAGTCTGCAAACGAAATATTAGAATAATGTGAGCATACGCTATCATCGATACTAGAAGACAAGTTATGCAACAGCAGAAGAAGCCCATGTCGCAATAATACTTGTGATTCAAGGATATTGTTATAGAAAGGAAAAGAAAATACAAGGATAAACACTCTTCTCGCTCCACATCATATCCAACTTCTATCTTTCTCAATGTGATTTATTATTTTTTAATGACATTTGCAATCAAGAAACATTTGAAATCAAATTAATAGTTTAGTTACATATTTATTTCTTTTGCTATCATTTACCATGGAGTTTTCCATTCGTTTTCTCTAGCTAACCAAACAAACTTTCAAACTTTAAATTTCTTAGATTTTCATTTCCTTTCCTTCAACTAAAATCTTTGAACTAAACAGAGCGTAAGGCTATGTTTGGTTCTTGGATTGGTGAGGAAAGAGAAAATGAAAATCTGAAGTGTGCTTCAATTCATAGTACTTTGTGCTTTATTTCTTCATCATTAATCATTTTCCTTTTCCTCACCAACATCGAAGAACCAAACAGATCCTAAGAGTCGACACCATGTTTCCACTGAAAAATTGCAAGTTAAATGTCCGAAACTTTTGTGGGGAAGAATGACAATTACTTTGTGAAGGAACTTGAGTCCTGGCAATGAATATTGCAGATCCAACCCCAAGTCTGAATTTGTTCAGCATAATTATGCAATAACTGATAACCAATTTCAGGCAAGACCTGTGCCCAATATTGAAAAAATCAAAATCAATATTATAAGAACTTAAGGAAGACAGGTTTTAGTATGAAAGAAACATGATCATATCCACATGAGATAAAAAAAAACGAACATACCAAATCTCGGTCATCATCTAGATAGGTGATTGTCTTCATTTCACCAGATAGCACCTATTGTTATAACTGGATAAGTAAATCACACAACGCAAGGCACTTTTACTACCTAAGATCAGCTGATTATTTTACCTTATGACGTAATTCTTCCAATCTAATCCTTTCATCAGCAGCATGCTGTAAAACACCATCAAAGGTTAGTCCATATAAAATTTCAGAATCATTCACATTCAGTTGCAAGCATGCAAGTTTCAAGAGAACAATCCATATGTGTGCCAGTATTTTGCATAACTTGACTCCTATTTGGCAACCTTTATATAGAATCATGTGATGTGGATACTTCATGATATGTTTAAAGGTTGTCCTAAATAGTATCAAGGTTGAAAGATTATAAAGAAAAGGAAAAGAACAGAAAGATCAAAAAAAATAAAATCTAACATTGGACTCCCTAAAGCTGAAAACAACCATAGAAATCCAAGATTGTCGATCAGAAGAAAGTTGATTCTCACTATAAAAATGGTAAGAATCACAAAAACTACATTCTTTTGCTCAAGATCTGAACTGAGAGAGGCAACAACGCAGTATAGCTTCTAGACGCCTAATTCTATTCAGAAAGTGACTGGAAAGTAATATGATCAAGGAAATCCTTCTTGACCACAATTTTTACTGAACTAATTTTTTCCAGACAAATTCCTAACCAGAGCAGACTTCAAACATTAAAAATAAGAGAAACGAAAAAGAAAATATTTGACCTACCATTGCTGGCAAAATATTGAATAGCTCCAGGTCAACAAAAAATATCAAGCGCTTCTGGACTCATTAATACTGCCAAAAATTATCTACACATTTTTTATTATTTCCCTTGTTTTTGTCTTCTAGCATAAACAGTGAACCTATTACTCAAGTTCTTGCCAGAGATCATTGTATTTTTCCATAAGGAAGAAGTGAAAAATAAATGCTACAAAAATACTTGAGAAACTACATGAATTTGTAATGCAGTGATCAAGCAAGAACCAATACATTCAAAAAGAGATGAAGCAAAAAATGTACTGGAGTCATTTAGGTAAATGCAAAAACCTGGTCAATTACAGCAAGGGTCTTTCGAGCCACGACTGCAATGAATTTTTTATCAACCTGATTGAGAACTTTGGCATCCACAAGGGATGCCCGGTCAATGGATTTAGGAACTAAGGAATCACCAGCAAAGAGCAAAATGTCGGAGATGTCAAGGACACTTTCCTGATTTTTGTAATCATGTGGTATGCTTCTACCCTGTATAGTATAATAAAAGCTTATTTTACTGAAAATGAAATTTGAACTTTGAAGAACCTGCAGCAAACACAAGCAATTGCATTGACATTTCTTGACAATCGGTGAGGAACGTAACTGCAGTTGGTAAACAACTATCTCGCCATTTCTCCCCAGTGTTGAAAGAATCCTGGATATCATTCAAATCCAGACCTGAAGATTTACAATTTTATCATTGATAAGGCCTGTACCAGATGATAATTTAAACCTAAGATTTTTCCGGATTTTATGCGGTTAGTAGGAAAGATAATAAATAAATTCAGAGAACTCAAAAACTTAAATATGCCAAGAAGGCGAAAAATTTCTCGAGGTGACCACAAAAGCAAATTATTCTTGGCATAAAGAAAATCTTACACTCAGCGGACTCCATATTGATGCGTTGATCTTTCTTTTGTGATCTTTCATTCTGAATTGTAATGACTTCTGGTGTCACTTCTGAACCTGGTCTGCAAGGAAGACAAAGTTTGATAACAGTTGAAATTTGATCTTCATTGTTTGGAAAAATGCCATAAGAATCTACCTTTTAGAAACTGAGAAATCAGCTACTGATCTTTCTGTTGGAGAAAGCAGGTATTTAGCAGATGATTTCTGTAAGCATTTCATGTTCCTGGTTTCTGCATGCAGTTGTGCATGACTTGAGATGCTATGTTCTGCACAAAATATAGTATTTAACTATTTATATGTCCTTCTATAGTTAAAACTAATGAACACAAGTTGAGGATTGAAAGCCAACCTGTTGAGGAAAGTGTTGTACAGATGTCCCGAAAATTGGTTTTTGCAGATAACACATTCGAAGAATCAGTCAAATTCAAATATCTGGTCTTCCTTTTGTAAAATGGTGGAGCTGAATGACTTCTTTTTGAGCTTTTCTCTCTGTTAAACCTCGTCTCCTGATTTCTACTACCGTATCTTCCGCATTCATGTTCTGCGGGAGGAGTGTCATAAAATGATGGGATTGAGTACTTTATGGGGCTTTCTTTACCATAGGATGGTACAGGCGACCAATCTGTTTCCCTAAATGTTTTGAATGGATTTGGCGAGAACAAATTTTCAAAATGACCCCAATGAATTTCATCAATTTCCCTCTTACGGACAGGGTAACCTTTGTGATTAGGGAAAAAGTTCGCACTGGAGCACTTTTGTGGCTGCCAACTTTCTTTGATAGTTAAATTGCTGCATGGAAAATCTTCCTCTTCTCTCTGAACAGAACACCTGCGTATAATAGTATCCTTGCCAAACTCAGAGTAACCTTCAACATGACTTTTGTAAATAGAATCATCACCATCATCCTGAAAATTAATCCCCAACATTTGCTCTGCTCTCATAGGAGACCATCCAGACCTAAAAGACTGTTGATTGGAACTGCATTTCCGAAATTGTTTAGAGTCGATTAGATTTTCAAGTATCAAAGGTGACTTTACGGAGTCCCTCATGTAAGACTCTGATCCTCCCTGCAAGTCAAATTTAGTTGATGGAGAGAATTGAAATGGTGGTGTTTCATTGCACTGTAGATCTTTTCCACAAATGACCAGGTCCATTCCATCGACTATAATATCATCATGATCAACCAACTCTTTTCTCGTTCTAACCTCATCACCTCCAAATTCAAATACTTCATCACTTGCAGCTGATTTTCTTCCATGCAGCAAGTGTCTCTCAGAGGAACAATTCCTGAGAAATGATTTCCTCAGGTCCTGGTTAATATTCATATCATCAACAAATTTAAGGCAATCAAAAGAGATCCCTCTTTCCATTAACAAGCTATCAATGTCATCATCAAATGCAGGCAAGATATTCAATGCCAAAGATGATATGTTATACAGTTGTTTACCATCTCTATTTGGCACAAATTGGTGATGGGCCGGAGAGAAAGCACTGCAAGGAGATAGATGGCTGCTACTCTCGCTGTTCATAGTTAATCTGTAACCAGCAAGAGATTCATCACATGATCGACTTAGATAGTCCGTTTCAGGTAGTAAACCTTCCCTAATTTGATGCTCGTCAAGCTCAGAAACTTTTGTGGAAGGCTTTCCACATGAGAAAAAACACTCTTCCCAAGCTGGCATGTTTTGGTAATCTTGAGATAACTTCTTTCGCTTTGAGGAGCGAAGATCGAGAGAAATTTGGCAGTTCTGTTTCCTGCACCTATTATCTCCACTTCCAAAAGTACCTCGCAAATCTTTTCCTAACGTACCAAAAAAGAAATCAGCAACAAAGGACATTGAAATACAAGAATTGTCTTGTTCCGGTAATGCATTCATTCGATAAAATATAGCACACAACATATAACAGATTTATTTATTTGTTCTTTGGTTGGAGAGAGAGAAGAAAAAGGAGAGCAATCATTGAATACAGAGTTTCATAACCATTCAAACAATTACAACTAATAAGGACTTAGCAACTATATACAAAAATATATTTTGGTGCAACATATTTATGTCAGTGCTCCACTGGTTCTGATTAATAATATGACTTTCTCTTGCAAATCGTAGATCATGAAAATCTGCATGAGCTAAATGTACTAACACACATGATATTCTATTTTAAGCATGAAATTTGTGCAGAGCGTGTGAAGTCTGAAGCAAAAGGATCCTAATTCAGGCAGAGCAGGAGAATGTACATGGAGCGAGAGACAGTTATAGCGATTTTATAGATGTTGGTAAGGTTATCGAAATCATTATGAGAGTGGGTACCCACACTACTTAAGCTATAGACAACTCAATGTTTGTCTGAGGATTAAGTAGGTTGGTTTAAGGAGTCCTTTGGAATTTAATCAATTTATACAAACCCCACTTTTCTTCAAGAAAAATGTGGTTGAGATGGAAATTAAAAAGTGACTTGCAGAGAGACGAGATATCTTGTAAGACCAAGACTCGACCAAAGAAAATCGATTGCATAAGAACTGATTGAGATAGTTTGCGTCTAGCCCCGAAAATTCAGATTGCTAGATGAACCAGCTTGAAAAAGTGTTTAGTGGGTATAAGGTAAGTCCAGGAGGGTGTAGCTAAACAGATGACATAAAAAGAGGTATTAAAGAAAAGTGTCGTTCTACTCGGAAAAGTTCACACTCAAATATGCAGACTGGACGACAAGGGTCCTTATGGTTGACCCCGGATAAGAATGAAACAAGACTTTGTCGAGTGAATTGAGTCAAAAACCCTCTGCTATGGCAGATAAACTTTTTTATGAATACACAAGTATGAACTGAAGAATATGAAAAGATCAGAAATGTATCCATCACCTCAGTTGTATATTACCTTGGGAGATATTTTTGGCCCAAAGACACATGACACCATTCTCAACGAAAGCAAGCACGGGACCCCAATCCTGATACAGAAAAGTGAACAAATACAATAAATACAGGGATCATAATGATCGGAAAATATTCCTCCACGGAAAATACAGGTCCCTTTCGTGGACAGCTAAAATTGCTAAAAGCAGCTGATGATGATGCTACATGACAATTGACCTAGAGCCAGTGTCTGACAGAAACCATGAATTATAATAAAGTTGACTTACGAATTCTCTGAGTTGGTAAATAATGAGCATAACTAAAGACATAATTCCGTGTGGGTTTTCCTTTTCGTGTTCCCATGGCATATTAGCAGTGAATTTAAGGAGCATCAGCACGTGTGTTTTTCACGATTTTTGCAGAAAGCATGATATGAGTTCAGACTAGGTGCATGTGAAACTTCACGCCCCACATAAATTATCAAATCCATGGGCATGGACAGAAAAGGAATCATCACCTTAAATTCCACTGAAGTCCTCGATCGCTCAGAAGGAGTTACATCATAATAAGATCTTGGGCAGTACAGATTCAGAATGAATGTTGGACAAACGTCACACTTGTTTCCCTTCTCACTCATGGAAATAGGAGCAGGCTGACAAGAATTTGATAATTCAAATCTAGCAGCCAACTGATTAATTAGTTTATGTATTGGTCCCTTGCAGATAAATCTTGAGTTGATGTCTGCGTTTATAATTAAGAAAACAAAAACTAACACAACACATCTTCCAAATACCACTTCATCCACCAATAACAACTCTAAAAGGACCATTGTATACATGGATACATACATACTGGATTGCCTGCATGCAAGAAACCATCCATTAGAAAACATAAGCTAACTTTATAATCCCTCAATCCAAAATTAATGAATCCCTTGTTACAGTTGAATAGTTATTATGACTTTTTCCTAGTGTAATATGAGTATAGTCAACATTTTTAAAATTAATGGACTTAAAATCCGAGAGTTTAGTAACATAAAAGATTATCAAAACTAACATGTTAAGTTCCTGAACGAAGTGTTTGACTCATTATGGTAGCAAAGAGAGACAAAATTTTGAGACGAAGGTAATATATTACATTGTCAAGAATCAGTGAGCTATACCTTTGGGGAGAAAATTTCACGAGGATCAGAAATATAGCCAGAAAGCCTCAATTCACCATCAGATAGATTCAATTCGTAGAAAACACCTGAATTCTCAATCCCGAAATTACTAAAAAGTATTGGAATTGGAGAAGATGATGGTTTAGTATGAAGCAACTCATCTCCACTGCATTAGAAGAAGCAAAATGTGAAAAATAACTTTAAAATAGTTATATGTAGAAGGTGAAGATGGATGATACCTCTCCACGTCCACAACTTTGAAGTGGACATTCAAATGAACGAGGGCAATTCGTAGCACACTCATTTTGATTAAATCCAATACCTTCTTGGGGCTACAGTTTCAGATATATGCATCACAACCACATCAAGTTAGTTCAAAACCCCTATGAGCTAGACCTAAATTATTACGATGGCACTCTTTAGATTTTTTTCCCAAAAATAGATGTCATTCGTCAAATGAACCTGGATTCCATGTGCTTCCTACGAACTGGTTGATTGTAAAATATATCACGGACAGTGACTACAAAGCAAAGCCAACAATATTAGATAAAGTAACTGTAGAAAACACATGACGACAACAACTAGCCTCAAACTTGAGGAATGAATAAGGCTAGTAATGTTACACAACAACAAATTCCAACTCTGGGCAGCAAAATTAACAAGTTAGCCACTATCTAGTACCAAACAATATAAGCAAATGACAACTGATGCAATCCTTTGATTTTTCAATGAACAGCAAAAGCATTAAAAATTTACTAAGATATTTGGATTCGAACTGTTTTTCTTGTAGATGGCCCTTTGCAGTGTTTCTCTAAGTAGATTTGGCAATCACCTGTATAAGGTGCTATTTACGCCCAATAAATAGATCATCCTAAACACTTCTATTCTCTTCTTTCGTAGAAACAAAGTTACATTTTAACAAGTAGATGCCTTAAACTGTCAGATTCGTCCTTGGCAGAAACAACTTAGGATTTCTTTCATGTAAAACTCTCAATCACCTTATACATAATTTGCTAATTTGCAGCAATCTAAAGTGTGAGGACTACATTTTCAAAAACAACTTAATCTAATCGATGTTTCTTTCCTTTTTCTCATTTGTCTTATCTGCCTATGAGGCTATGACTACATTTTTCATTCTTATCAATTATTTAACTGATTTAGAAATATTTATTGAAATAGTAGCAAAATCAGAAAAGAATTCTTGTTCAGTAAGATATTACAATGAATAGTACTGGATCTCAGCGACAACTGGTGATGAACCAAAAAGTATTACCTGTGGTGCCCACATCTTCTCTATCGTCATTAATTCCAAGAAACAAACACTTACAACTCTGCAAAAGAATAATAACTCAGTAAACACAGATGTAGTAGCAATGAAAAAGGCATATATTCTCTGAATAGGGCAGGTTGATAATCCCCATACCTTCATAATCTTTCTGTATCCATTTGGCTTTCCGCGTGATTTTGTCACAATCTCCAACAAAGAAACATCAGAAATTGAGCACAGGGTTTCTCCATGGAAGTCAAAGCTTTCATTACCGGTGTCCATCACAGCCAAGTGGTCAATTTTTGACGTTGCTATTATTTGCAGGACAAATAACAGAAATAGTGAAATATAGAAGTCCGACAAGTGGTCCATAATCAGTGGAAACGCTCTCTTCACACAGTGAACACATTAGATTTGCACTTCAGAAACGTCTTACTGGGAATTTTTCCATAACCTAGCCAATCTCTACCAAACATTTTAATTTTAGACAATCAAAATGCTAGACAAAGGAAAATTTATGTATTTCCTCCATCCCAAAATGAAATATTATTTTCCTACTGGCTTGGTGTCACTTAAAGTGGTGATGTGACAACAATAACCCACTAACCACTAATATAAGGGTGTCAAAGAGTAGGATATTGAAAACCACTCATCTCTCATTTAAAAATTTGTGCTGTTACAAGATGAGACATTTAACGTGGGATGAATGGAGTACTATATTTTAGCTATATGAACACAAGGTGATCTATTACCACTAAACAATAAGTACTTGAAAACCGCTATTCAACATAGGATAAAACTGAACAAAGAAAGCTTGTGATCCATCTATAGTGTCATTTTATCAACTTATGGCTAAACTGCTAAGCTGACAATAGTTGTGGTGGAAGTTGAAATGCATAGCCACCATTGCTCCCCAATCATCATAGGTCTTGACTAGATTGCAAATAACCAATTAGGAGTAGGTGTGTTGCAAATCTTTTTTATTCAACACCCATGGCGATTAATCAGGATACGTATATGTATGGGCTTCAACCAAAAAAATATATTCGCT
Organism: Verbascum thapsus; assembly: GCA_963669365.1. Classification (NCBI taxonomy): domain Eukaryota; kingdom Viridiplantae; phylum Streptophyta; class Magnoliopsida; order Lamiales; family Scrophulariaceae; genus Verbascum; species Verbascum thapsus. The sequence goes on from OY770117.1 coordinate 2,598,824, forward strand.
CACATTATGATATATTCATATTTCATAAGCATCATTTCATCGAGGGAATTAGTTCTTGTTGTTAATTTTCAATCTCATTTTTGCAAAAGGCAATGTTACTGGCATATAAAGTTCTAAATACAGGGGACAACCAACATGAGAAAATTATATCTGTAGTTGGACATTACCATATCGTTCTCCCAGCATCACCAATCCATCGCGTGTAATACCAGATCCTACAAAATATAGGTGTATGTACAATGAGTAATCGACACTCTATTTCAAGAGGGAAAGAGAAAAAAAATGGATGGATTTGCTTATATGTAGAGTTGTTGTATCTATGAAAGTAGTGGAAGCTATGTTTAGAGATAACATGCATACAACTTATGGTATAACACGGAACATACAACTTATGCCCTTCGCCTCCTTAGAAATGGATCCACAAAAAGGGGGGATGGAACTTACCATTGTCCATCACTTTCACATAGCAGCTACTGACCCCAACTGCAACAGAAACCTGGTGTAGTAAGTGCAGTTAGACTTGAGAACTAACAAATGTAAATCATTTCTATCAGGAAGGATCATAACTATAAGATCCCAAAATCACAAAAGTTGCAAATGTGTATGTTCCATAACCAGAAGACTTCTCCAACATTATTAACTTCATACTCAGTTAACTGCTATCCTAATAGAAACACATGTGTGCAATCTGCATAAAGAAGGCGGGTGGAGGGAGGGCATGACAAATATATCTGCATAAAGAAGGCGGGTAATGATCATAGAAGAATCCAGTTTCATCACAATCACAATACCTATTATGTCCACACATTCTCTGATGAAGAACTCTATGACACAAGCACTTCTCATGGAAATGCACAAAACAGAATCATTCCTATGTAAAGCAATTCCAATTCCAACACCACATGTATTAAATGAGAATAAATGAACATAATAAACAAGATGATACCGATGAAAAAACATTTCCACCTAAACTGGTCATATTTCTTGTCAACTGCAATGTCAGGGACATAATTCGGAAATCATTTCAATCATCCTTTAAATAAAATAACTTGTCGAATAGTTTTACCTTTGTCGCACCTGCATCAAGACTGTTAAAAACCAACTCCTCAACAATCCTCGTCAGATCACATATCACAACGCCCGAACGGACTGAGCTGTGTATGGGCTCAGGCAACCGTTCAATTCTCTTCATCTGACAATATCCAATTTATGTCTATAAGTTCCAATTTCAGGAGAATAAAAGTATACATTATTCAAATATGTAAAAAAATTGCAACTGATCACGGTCTATATTTCTCCACATTACAGAATTTCGCATAATTTTTTGTCAACAATAAATGGAGAAAATCCTGAACGATTGAATTCAAGAAAATGCGCCATAAGGAGTAAAAGAGACAGTGTTACCGAGAAACAGCAGCAAAAGGGTGTTAGGGTTTTCGATTCGTGAATGGAATAGTACCAGTTGGCATGCAGGTTTTGATATTAACGCCCAGCGAATGGAGGTACGCAGTGATCGTGCAGTGTGCTACGCTGCGCACTGTGGGTGTTCTATAATACGAGTAGTAAGCACAAAAACTTTCAAAAAAACTCCCGTTTTCCGTGCCGTATATTTGAGAGATAGCGTATTAAGCGAATTTATTCCTAAAACAAATCGGCGACATAAACAGCAATTGAGAAGAAAAGATGGAGGATTCTTACTGATTAAATTGAAAACTAGGGTTTAAAGAAAGTACCCTCCAATCTCCTTCTTCTTCGATCTTCTCACGGAGGAATCTTCAGTCAAAAAATCTCTTTCCACTTTTCTTGATTCTTGAAACAATATTCTACATATTTGAGAAAAATCACTATGACTCCGTTTCGCAATCCCTGTGATCTTATGCTTCGAAAATTTTGTTCACATGGAGAACGAAAGCAGTATTATGGAAAACTTTAGAGAAGTGATGGATCGTCTGCGTATCAGACAAGGAAGAAGATGAGTCGAGTGGGATTTGTGTAATGAAGTGTTTTTGAACTTGCACAAGTATATATAGAGAGAATTTGAGAAACTTTCCTATTATAAAGTTAATAATAACGTTGTTTGAAACTTTTTAATATATCATGTTGTTATTTACTTATTTTTTAGAAATATATTGTAATTTATCCAATTTTTTTTTAAATTTTTTTTGTTTTGTTAAGAATTATTAAATATTTGTCAAGTCTCAAACTTCGTGTTAATATAAGTAAAGAATTTAATTCTAACGATCTTAAAGATATTTAAAAAAATCTTGTATTTCATCCATTACAATTTGACTTATTGTATGACATTTAACGATTTGATTAATAAAATATGCGGGACGGGTTTCAAGTACTAAAAGAGCTTATATAGTTGGGTCATTTGTCCAATCATAGGTATATTCACCGTATGTGTATATGTGTCTCGCTCCACCTCTATTTGTATGAGCAGCTCAGTTGGTCACAAAAGAGTGAAGTTTGGACAATGACCAAGGATCGAGTCCCACCAGCGGCAGTGTGGGAGCAACCTCTCAAGTGAGGGGGGCTCCTTGTGCGCAGTGGGCACTGGTCTAGCCCCTGTGATTGGCTGAGTTACCATGATTTATTCCTCCCATAGCTCTGTCGGGCCGGGGCATGGGGGACCCTTGGGGTTGGGAATTCAACCTTTGTGTAGTGTAATTTTAAAACATCTAAATTACTAAATTTATTTTATTGCTTATCAAAATATCATCTGCAAATATTTCAAGACTATTAACTCAAGAAAGTCATGCGAATCACCAGTCATAATGTATGGTAATATTATTTTTGATTTCTCTGGTTTAATTTGATATAAATACACAAGAAATAAGCAAATTTTACTTGTAACAAGAACGAATTTCATACCATATAGTATTAAAAATATTTAAATAATTAAAATGAATAAATTTCATAATTCTAAAGGAGCGTCATATTTATAATTAATTAGTGTCACAATAATGGGAGAATTGCACAATACATTCAATAACACTTGTCAAAAATAGCACCACATGGTTGAATGCTTTATCTTGTCATTATATTCAATAACTACTACTTTCAAAAAAGTCTAATGGCACTCAGAAAATAAAATAGACAATATTTCGTACTTTTTTTCAAAATATTGAACAATGTTAAGGTACTACATCTCAACACAAGAGCATTGTATTATTTTTTAAAATATAATATTACTGAAAGAATTATGTATCAATAGTTCTAGTGATTCAATATCAAACAATTAATTTTCAAAAGTATTTTATATTTTATGAAAAAGAATACAATATTAGGGATTTAGTATATTAACAAGATAAGCAAAAGTATACCATATTATTGAAAAACTAGTACCTAGTTTTTGAACAAATTATATTGGATCATTTTGAACTACTTATATATATATTCAAAATGGTTCAATGATTCTTAGAACACTATGTTTGTTTATGTTTTTAAGTTAGAATTTTGAAAATTTCTCGGGAATGGCGTACCATCGAAATTCGTGTGAAAATGGTAGGTGTTTGTTTATGTTTTTAGAATTATGTTGAAAACTGTAATGTGTCAAATCAGTGATGATTGGTTGATGTTTAATGATTGAATTAGTTGTTTTTGTAATGATTATTTAAATAAATAAATATATATATGAGTGTGTAAAATAATGTATATATTAATTGTAATTGATGGATGTGTAAAATGATTGATGTGTTGATTAATAGGTAGTTAGTATTGGAGATTGAAAAAGTAGAGTTGAAAAAAGGAAAATGAGATAAAAATTTGGTGTGTTAAGTAGATTTTAGATTTTGTGATTTGAAATCTTGAAATTGAATTTCAAAAATATAAACAAACATAGGTGACCTTTCAATAAAAATGCCATATTACTAAATAGTTTATACCAATACCAACATAGTTTGCAATATAGATATAAATACAACAGGTTTTATGGTAGATTAATAATTTTACGAATGTAATCACTCGTCACTTGTAAATGTTAGAAAATTAAGTTCTTATCTTATTAAGTAACAAAAATTTACGTATTTCAATTAAACATATTTTCATTACGTACTGACTTAATCATATGATCGAGGACTCATAATTTAAAGGTTATGGACTCAGTTATTTTTTTATATATATAATAATTTATCATTCATGGTTTGTCATAAAAAAAATTAATGATAATGATATTTATTTCATATTTAATGGAATCACCTTTTATTAAAAGAAAAGAAAACAAGAAACTTATTAATTTATTAATTAACAAGAAATTGATAATTAAAATAAAGAAAATTCATTATACTAATTTATGATCATCATAGCGACAAACAAACAAGGTGGAATTTTACTGTGAACCCATACCCTCCCCCACCCACCCCAACCCTTCTCGATCAATCCACCACCACTGCGTCTGATCTCTCCTCTCGGCGCTCCAGATTTTCCGGCGCCACCACCACCACCTGTACTCCCTCAAGTTGGCTACCAGCAGCCACCGGCGGTTTCAAATAGGGCGTCGTTTTAGCTCAATTTCTTCCCCAATAGTCGACGCACTGTGCGCTCTTGAGGAGCTCTGCATTTTTTACAATTTCGGCATCGTCATATCATAATCAACTCAGCGCATCTCTAGATCCAACCGATTCATCGCTCTGTAGAATGATTATCGATCATTTTCGATCCGTGAGTTGATTTATCGATTTCGTTGCCTTTGCGGTTATCGATTTCAAGAATTTTAGGTAATGGCGGGGCAAACTCCGAGTGCGGAACAATTTGAGGCGTATTTTCAGAGAGCGGATGTGGATCGAGATGGTCGTGTTAGCGGAAATGAGGCCGTTTCATTTCTTCAAGCTTCAAACTTACCGAGACAAGTCCTCGCTCAGGTGAAACTTCACCATTTTTATATTCTTTTCCTGTAATTTAGATTGGAAATTAATGCTCCATTTACATGTTATCTGTAGATTAGATGTGTTGCTTTAAGAATTCTACTATTTCGTTGTGGTTAGTAGCAGTCTGACGTAGATTTCAATCCAAAAAAAAAAAAAAATTAGCAATCTTAAGATTCTAATAATAATTAATAATAGAAAAGTAGCAATCTGAAGATCGACTATTACGTTGTTGATATTATGAATTTCATTTTCATGGCTGGGTAGTTCATTAGGAGAAAATTAGAGGGGGTGGTTTAAGCTGTTTTTCAATTTTATTCTTTTTTTGAATAATGTCAAAGTTTATGAGACCATGGATATATCCATTTGATGTATGTAACTTCTATTTAACTTGCGTTGAATGGGGAAATAAACTAATGGAGGAACATGAAAGGGAAAGAAAGTAATCCTCAAAGTGAATGAAGAAGTCATGTAATAGGTCGATGATTATTGCCTTGTTTGCTGCTATATGGGCTAAGTTTGTTGTTAAAGAATTTTAAGCTAATGTTACACATGTTGTGCATGTTTGAGACAGCTGAGAGCGTCTTGAGTCTATGATGGTTACAGTTTGATATATTTGTTTCCGTTGCAATCCACATGCTCAATCGTTCAAGTTTGAACCTATAGTTGATAGCCTTTAAGGTTGTATAAAAGCAGGTTCTGAAGAATTGTGCGTCTCTGCTTCTGTTATTTACTCTACTCTCAGGACAGCACACAAACTTTTCCCTTATTCCTGAAGTGAGGTGAAATAGTGAATTAGTAACAGCTAAATAACTGTATTATACCAAAATATTTCTTCATCTTGAAGTAGGTATAACAAAATTTTGACACACAAAATGCTAACAGAGAGGATCATTCTTGCGACCAAGAGAATGAGACAGCTAGAGGTAGACAAGTGGACATTATTCACCTCTATGATTTGTCATTGCATTTTCGCATAACCTCAGGTTCTAGTATAGGTGCCATTAAGTTATTCTTGAGGAGTGATATGATGCAGAAACCATAATGCATTTCTTTTTTGATACGGATGAGTTGAGAATCTCACACCTGATGCATGAAAGGGTTGTTGCCCCTTTGCCACCAACTCCTCTTTTATCTACAGAGATTAGATGAATTTGTGATGCATATTGCCTAAATTTAATTTATTTGCCCTGTTGATAATGCAATTGCATGGGGATTTATTCCTGATAATAGTATTGTGAGATATCTTGTGTGATTATCCTTCTGCTTCATAGTTGATTCTTAGTTATGTTGCTTCTTAATTGTGGTTGAGGATGGATGCTTCCTTAGTAGTTCCCATCTCTGTCACTGTGCGGCATAATTATCGTTTCTGAACAGTAGAGTTACTATTGCTTCATCAAGACCATTATGTAGGAAAATAAGGCATAGATACCCAATGCACCTGCAAATATTTGAAATCTGCCTTCTGAATATGCTGAGTAGTAAGTAGTTGTCACTGAAAGTTCGCTTTTGAGTTCATCTGCAGATATGGACATATGCTGATCAAAATCGGACGGGTTTCCTTGGTCGTCCAGAATTTTATAACGCTCTAAAACTTGTTACAGTGGCACAAAGTAAGAGAGATTTGACTCCAGAACTTGTGAAGGCTGCCTTATATGGTCCAGCTTCAGCCAAAATCCCTGCTCCTCAGATAAATCTTGCAGCTTTACAAGGTCCTCAGTCAAATGCAATGACAGGCGCGGCACCTGCACCGTTGGGTGGCACTCCTACATCCACTCAAGGTGTTGGTGTAAGTGGTCCGCATGGTTTTTCAACTCAGCAAAACCAAGTCGTGAGGCCACCTCGGCCGCCCCCTCCCAGTTCTGGATTTCAGTCTCAACTAGGTGTTTCAACCCAAGGAATGCCTGGGACAGGTTCCATGTCTGTTTCTCATCGACCCACTCCTTCTAATTTGTATGCTGGGAGTACTGATGGCTCCAGAGCTGGAATTCCTTCTCAAGTTGCAAACAGAAACGTAAATTCTTCTGTAACTCAGGGTGGCTTTGGCCTTATGACCTCTCCTGTTACTCAACCGAAAACACCAGAAAGTACCGGCTTGTTGCAATCTGCTTCATCCAAGCCTAATAATACAGCTGTATTGAGTTCCCAGGCTGGAAAGGAAGAACCTAAACAACATTCGGCTACAGGGAATGGCTTTGCTTCAGACTCAGTCTTTGGAGACGTGTTCTCAGTGGCATCTTCTCAACCAAAGCTAAACTCCACGTCACTTGCATATTCGGCAGGTAGTGGACTGACCTCATCAGTTGGGACTTTGACTACTACTAGAGACCAGTCTACAGTTAACCCAAGTGCTGTATCTCAACCTCCAGCCCTTCATTCTCAGCAATTCCAGTCCACAGGAAAAGCAAACCAACGTGTTTTGGCACAAACCTCCTCTCCATTTCCTGTTGCAGCTGGAAATCTTCCTTCTGCTCAACCTCAACCTCAACCTCCATGGCCAAGAATGACGCAGTCTGATGTTCAGAAGTACAGCAAGGTATTTGTGCAAGTTGACACTGACAGGGATGGGAAAATTTCTGGTGAACAGGCACGCAATTTATTCTTGAGTTGGAGGCTACCACGAGGTAAGCTGTATTTCACTTTTATTAGAAGTTTGTTCTGTTATTAATCACTTTTTGGTTATTCGTACTATAGTTCCTGGTTAGTGGTATCTTCCCCGTGACAATAAATATGGTGTTTGCTTGTTGGTATTACACTGGATGCTCCTATTAGTTTCTCGTACCATTTGGGATAAGACTGATTTTGGAAGCATATGACTTCACATTGTTCATTTCATCCTATGAATGTTCAGGAAAAAAATATAAAATGAGACAGTTTTGAAGATTTGACTGTTTCACTGCTTATTCCTAAATTTTACTTTACGTTTTGACTGGAAGGCATATCTTACGTTTGGTTTCGTGATGCAATTAATGAACTTTGCTTAGCAGAATTACAAGTTAAGGCCTTTGCCCAGTTAATACATTAAAACTATATAATAGAAAGGCTTTAGTCATTTTGCTGGGACGTAAGCCCCGGAAAGGTTAGTGAACAGACCTGGTTTTTAACATTGTAGACATCAACAAATATCAGTTTGAATACCAATAATATAATCAGAATGGGCTTGCAATGAGATGAGCAGACATCAAGGATTGTTATCCGAAATCACAATCTTAATTTGACTAACGTCAGAGTGAGTGAAGAACCTGTAGACCTTCTTATTAGGAAAAGGAAGAAAAGTTGGAAATGAAGAGATGGCTTATCTGATTTTATCTTGAACTCGGTAGACTCACTTATGATCTTGCCACTAGTTTGTAACCTATTAGCATCTACCTGCTGCATCAACATGAGAATATTCTCTCGTATGACAAATTAAATACTATTCAACAGAGAATTAGCCTAAGCACATTTCTGGGTTTATATTGTTTCTTACTGTCTTTCAAAAATTTGCTTTGCCATTTAAATGTTCCTGATCTTATTTGTTGTTGTTGCATTTGTTTTATTAGAGGTCTTGAAGCAGGTCTGGGACTTATCTGACCAAGACAATGACAGTATGCTTTCTTTGAGGGAATTCTGTATTGCTCTCTATTTGATGGAGCGATATAGGGAAGGACGTCCTCTCCCTACAGTGCTGCCAAACATTGATGAAACATTGTTTCCTACCTCGGGTCAAGCTGCTGGTGCTTATGGCAATACTGCTTGGAGACCTACTCCTGGTTTAGATCTTATTATCTCCATTTACTATTTTAGAATCTAATCTCAACCACTCATAATCTATCTATATTTTGTTAGGTTTCCAACAACCCCAAGGGACTAAGAATGCACGACCAGTCAGTTCTGTTGGTGGAGGAAAGCCTCCTCGTCCAGTTCCTATTCCCCAGCCTGATGAGCCCGTTCAACAAAAGGCCAAAGTTCCAGTGCTAGAGAAGCATATTTTAGATCAACTTAGCACAGAGGAGCAAGATTCGCTCAACAAAAAATTCCAGGAGGCAAAGGATGCGGAGAAAACGGTGATTCTTATTCTAGGGCGAAACACTACCTAGGGCGTAACACTACCTAAGCCAATCCGACCATTCCGATCCACGTTTTGGACCATAAAAATAGTGCTTTGTTTTTGGTGTGGATGTGTGCAAAGACCTGGTGTAACCCAACGATTTTGGACCAATGCATTTTGAATCATCATGGCCGGACCATTTACTTGCTGCCTGTAGTAATAAGTCAAGAATTTGCACATTTTATTGGTGGATTCGGCCAGTTATTCAATTATTTTGGTTTTTGGTTGAGTTGTTTCTTGCAAATCCATAAAGGATACTTAAATTGAAATTAGAAAGGTTAAGAGCATAAAAAAGTTATGCTGAAAGGCACATCTATGGCTTCCCTTTTAGGTTGAGAGTGTAACGAGTTAAAGCAAAATAGAATTCGACATCATCCATCCCCTCTGCGCAAGAACCTTTATTTGTTTTTGATTTGGTTATATTTTTCTATGCAGGTGCAAGATCTAGAAAAGGATATTTTGGAAGCTAAACAGAAAATTCAGTTCTTCCATGCCAAGATGCAAGAACTTGTGAGTTTTTTATTCATTTTTCAGATGCTACGGCACAAATGTTGACATCATGTGTGCATCTTTATATGTGCTTGCAAGATATAAGAACATGCATGAACAACATAAATAACCATGTAACTCATACATTTCGATTTGCGCGACTATCAATTACAAAGTATTAAATCATTCAAATTTACTATTTCTCTTATTCTTTTTGGTCAGTGGAAATAGCATTCAATTTTTTTTTCATGTTCACTTGGTTGATCACTTTTCCTGCCAACCTTCTCTCTAGAGCTTGAATATTATCTAGTTGGGGTTTTATGTATTAAAAGATGATAGTTCAATGAGAATGTATCATGAACGTATTTCTAATCTCTATCATTTGCTTGCAGATTCTGTACAAAAGCCGATGTGATAATCGGCTGAATGAGATCACCGAAAAAGTTGTCGGGGACAAAAAAGAGGTATACATTGTTGAAGTTAAAAGTTATATGCATTTCCATTGACAATTGCTATTTCTTGACTCAATTGACTGAACTATTTTGATAGGCTGAATCATTAGCAAAAAAGTATGAAGAGAAGTACAAGCAGGCCGGAGATGTAGCATCTAAATTGACCATTGAAGAGGCCACATTTCGTGATATTCAGGTATTCACTCCACTTTCTGTTGCTAGGTGCAAGTATAACCATAGTATACGCAGAGATAGTTGCAACTGTTGTATGCTTTCAGGATGTTAGATGATGTATATTTGATGATTCCATTTGTAGGAGAAAAAAATGGAACTATATCGGGCTATTGTCAAATTGGAACAACATGATGCTGATGGTATTCAGGTAAGTTTGTACCTCAAAATTATCTTATGAAGACTTGAGAAAATTTTCTGAGTCCAAAATTTGGTGTCAGGATCGAGCTAATGAAATTCAGTCAGATCTTGAGGAACTAGTGAAAGCCTTGAATGACCGGTGCAAAACTTATGGATTACGTGGGAAACCGACGTCACTTGTTGAGCTTCCATTTGGTACATATAATTATACGCGTTTTCTATTATATTCTTTTTGCTGTCTTGTAATTTCAACCATTGGAAACCCATTTCGAGTTATTAATAAATCAGAAACTTGAATCCCACTAACGATAGCCAAAGAGATTATCATCTACACCAAGAAAGTGGCAGTTTCATCAAAGTACTTGAGACAAGTTTCATATTGGTCAACTGGCTTTTTCAAAGAGTGGATGTGATACCGCTATTCATTGTTTATGTAGAATGCTTCCTATTTATGTTCCTTTTATGATAATTGCTGTTGAAATTTTTCCAGGTTGGCAACCTGGCATTCAAGGAGGAGCAGCTGATTGGGATGAAGATTGGGATAAGTTTGAAGATGAAGGTACTATACTTATACTGCTGGTTTCAAATTTTCTTTTATGTATATATGACATCCATTCACAGAAAAAAGATGGACAAAGTAATCCTTCATAATTGTTCTTTTACAAAGGAATCTCCATGTATTCGCTTTTTGACCGTTTATAATTCAGGATTCACATATGTCAAAGAGCTTACTCTTGAAGTGCAAAATGTCATTGCCCCTCCAAAACCAAAGTCTGCATTAATAAGAGAAAAGGTTACATCATTAGACAACAGTTCTGTAAAATCACCATCTAAGGCTGAGGATGAGAGTTCAAATAGGCACAAATTAGAGCAAATAGCAACAACTCCACCTGACAGTCCAGCAGGAAACGTTGAGAGCCCATCCAAGGGATTCCATCACATGCAAACGACAAAGGACATCAATGTCAATGGCTCGCCACATGCATTCGACACCCAAAGGTATATTTTTTATTTTCACGACTTCATCTTTTCTTTTTTGATTTAAAAGTACGTAGGTGGTTCTCTGCAGTCAAAATCCATTCCAAAGTCTTTTCCTTCTGTACATCATTATCTTACTGCTCTGGGCAAAAATTTCTAAGTGATACTGGTTTACAAGTGCAGTGAATTTGGTGGAGCTGAATCTGTTCTTTCCGGAGACAAAGGTTTTGATGAGCCAGGTTGGGGTTCGTTTGATACCCATTATGATACAGACGCGGGATGGGACTTCAACTCAGTTACTCCAAAGGTACATAAAAATGCTTTAGTTTCAATTTTCATCCAAATACTTACGCTTTCTTTGGTTCAAGAAAATGGGTTCAAGGAAATTGATAGGGAAGTGAAAAGAAAATACAAAGAAAATGATTTACCCTTGTATGGTCACTAGAGAAAATGAAAAGGGAAAGAATAGGAGAGAAACTGCAATATTAATTTTTCCCAATTTCCTCACCATTTGGTGAGGGAAATGGTGGAACACAAACAACTCTTCTAACTCCACACATCCAATTTTTATCAATGTGATTTATTATTTTATTAACGATATTTGCAAAATTATTCTTTTACACTGTTTGGTTGAAGGAAATTGCTAAAGGAAGTTTCTTTTTCTTTCTCCATTTTTTTTCGTCATCAAAATTCTCGAACCAAACGAAGTGTTAATTCCTTAGTTGCAATAACTATATCTATTCACGTGTAAACCAGGGTGAGAGGCATAGTGAAGGTTCTTTATTCGGTCCTGATGACTGGGGTCTAAACCCAATCAAAACCGGGTCCACACCTCTCGACTCGACCTTCCCAAAACAGGGTCCATTTTTCGATTCAGTTCCAAGCACCCCACTCTACAATTCCACAAACTCTCCACAGGCAGATAACAACATGTTCACAAGGAATAGCCCATTTTTTGATTCTGTCCCTAGCACACCATTGTACAATTCTAGTCCAAGAAGGTTCAGTGAAGGCTCAGAAGAGCAGTATTCATTTGACAACAGCTTCTCAAGATTTGATTCTTCCAATATGAACGACAGTGGGCCGTTTGGTGGTTCACGTGAGTCCTTCTCAAGATTTGATTCTTTCAATATGAACGACACTGGGCCATTTGGTGGTTCACGCGAGTCCTTCTCAAGATTTGATTCTATGCGAAGCACTAGAGATTCTGACTTTGATCAGGGACACTTGGCAAGATTTGATTCGTTCCGCAGCACGGCCGACTCGGATTATAACTTTGGTGTTTCCAAGCCGACTGAGTCATTTACTAGATTTGATTCCATGCGTAGCACCAGGGACTCTGTTGACTATGGTCATGGTTTTCCGTCATTTGATGATGTGGCAGACCCTTTCGGCTCGAGTGACCCATTTAAGTCAACACATGACGCTCAAACTCCTCGGAAAGATTCTGATGTTTGGAAGGCTTTCTAGTTTTGCAACTTCCCCCTTTTTCCCTCTTTTTAATTGTGCTCTTGTTTTGGTTTGAAGCTTTGTTGTGTGGAGGCTTTAAGTAGATTTGGTTCATTGATTTGGAGCTAGCTGATGAGTTTCTGCTGTAATTATTTTGTTATACCTCTCGAATATTATTTTGTCGCGTTGATCATAGCATTCTCGTTTTTATATCATGGTAGGTTTTTGTAAACTCTGTAACAGTTTATTAAGGATTTCTGAAGATTGGCATTTTGGGATTTGAGTTGTGTTGTTAATTCTTGGGCTGCTGAACCATATTGGATTCTACTGAACATTTTGTGTGTTTTAACTGGTTGAAATTGTGGCAGCTGGATGAAAGTCCTATTACTGTATTTAGACACAGTGAATTGCAATCTTGCAGTATTTATGTTTCATTTAATCATATTTTATTGCATTATACATCTTTTTTCTCATCATACATCCATATATGTGATCACACATATATCCAGTTTTTTCTTCGTATTACCAAGCTAATGTCTAGCAAGGGTCACCTTGCCTCAGAAAATTAAGTCTGTTCCCAACTGCTATAAGCTGGATCCTCTTTTTCATTATTGTGTTGTGTTGCATCTGTTCTTGTATTTATATGCTCTTGTGAAGTGTGAAAGAATCAAAATGTACATACTTGTATATTTAAGAAAAAAAATTATACAAGTGATATACATACGTATAGAGAATAGCCACCACAAGTTGGCTCAGTTGTAAACACGAGCTATTTTCCCTCCTCAAAAACTTGTGCGCTCAATCCCTCGATCCCCTATTACATGCTATGTAGGTAAGTGATTTGTAAGTGCTTTTATAAACAGATTTTAGTTTAAAAGAACGTTTTGAACTTGGTAGGTGATCAAAATCGATTCTACCTCAATCATATTTCACCAAAAAGAAGGGAAAAAAGACAGGTACAGAGAACTGGCTCCATTCAAAAATATAGTATGGAAACTGGCGCCAACTAACCTTTACTATTTATACACGACTCAAATTGAATTGATTAACCTATCTTTTAGATTATCTAAAGAACTATCAATATATCTCTTATCAATATTAAGGAAAAAGAACATTCATTTACCTCTAGCAGCATCATTTAGTGCTTGCGGCAGTCCTTCTAAGTGTGTCGCCTCGTATATAGAAATTTCATCCTTGTCCCAGCTGCGACTTTTGTTTATTTCTCCTTCACATGTTAGAAACATTAATTTACACAATATTTTATTAATTAAAGATCAAGTACTCATTTTACTAACTTTAAGTACAATCAGTGTATTACAAATAATTTTCTTATATATGTTACAAGAGATTATATATACAACACTTCACTACAATTCCCAAACTTATTGTCCACTGCCGCTGAAGTACTTCGCGAAGAATTCCTCTGTTCTGCAATGTTTGAGCATCACATTGTACACTTCGATCAATAGCTTTGGGAACCGACTCGTGAAATACCTATCAAATCCTTTTGGTACTGGTCCAATTAATTCCTGATATTAACACCAAATGCAAATGTTTAAACATCACTAAAGAAGACCACAGCAGTTGCCAATTGAAAAACTTGCAGTTTTGGCTTAACATAAACAGAAATGAACAATATCTACAGATGCAGCCCACAGAAATTCACTAGGCTTAAATATCACATACTAGGATGTTCTGAAAAGGAATGTAAGACAAATTCATTCGATGCAAGTATACAATGTTGGTAACACATAACATACCTGAATTTCTGCAGGAAGCTCTCTGTAGTGATTCAACTTGTTACGCATGACTCTTAGTAAGTCACGAACACTGTCAAACTTATAACGCCTATAACGCCCAATGTTATTAAGAAAAGAAGGTTCCATCTTTTCGTTCCATTTTGCACCCAGTGCCACTGGGGCTATGCTTTCCAACGCTTTTAAGAGATCTGAACCAGTCTCCCTATCTTCCAATTCCACTCTGTCACTTGTGTCACGGAGGAAAGAAAGCCGCATCTCCGCACTCCAAAACAGAGGATGATAAAGCACCTCCACTGCCTTAGGCCTGGAATTCAAACAAAATTCATGAAGCTGAAATACAAGTCATTTTCAGAATAAAGCTAAACTAGACATAATAGCTCAAAAAGATGTCAATTCCTTGTATTCCCTCAATAAAGTAGGAGTGGAGATCAAAGGAAAGATAGCTTATTCATGAGTCCAGTTAGGTGTTTTGCCCTTCTAAGGTAACTTCCTTTTGGTGGAAAATTAAATAGCCTGATTAAATAGAAAAAGAAAACAAAAACCATGATTGTCGCCTTCATCAGTAAGAAACTACACATCCTTCAGTTCCACCCAAATATATATATATAAAGTTATAAACAATTTTCTTATCCATTGAATAAGTGGATATTTACCAATTAACCATGATGAGCCTTTTCTACTTCTCTACTCAGAGTAGGAGTTCTTAAATCTGGAAAATAAAAACTTAAGGAACCATTAAATGTCACTTACTGACTAGTAGTCAAGTGGTCACAACACTGTTCTTTACCTCATTTCAGCATTAGGATCTAATAATCGCAAGAATAGATCCACAGCTTCTGGTATATGGTCCACCAGGAATAGGTCAACTTTACTTTTTGCAATGTTGACGTCCCGTTCTAGACGGTTACCAAAGGGATGTCTACCACCAGTAATACAGAAAAACAAAACACAACCGAGACTAAACAAATCGACAGCCCTCGTTTGACGCCCATGGAGAAGCTGCTCAGGTGCTTGCCATCCAGAACTTCCACACCCTGCAAATATTCAATCAGTAAAAGAAAGGCAACAAAAACAATGATTCCTCTAGAAAAGAAATTTATGGCCAATCAAATGGAAATGCAAAGATACGTTCCATGACCTATATTGGCATTTTAATTTGCTTTCTCTTTGACACTCTATACTTGGACTGAAAAAGACAACAATTTACTCCACTGCAAAAAATTGAATTATTAAACAAGAGAGAGCTCTTGTCGCTCACTAGCGATTATTACCTGTAGCATGACCACTCAAGGAAGACATGTCTCCAACAAGGCGTTTGCTAATACCCATGTCAGAAAGTTTTGCACAAAGAGATCCTTCTCTGATTATCAAAACATTTTGAGGCTTCAGATCCCGATGAACAATTCCTAATGCATGTAGATGTGCGATTCCAGATATTACATCCCTAAACTCCACAGGTAGATTAGGGAAAAACAATGGAAGAAAAGAGGTAAACAGTCAGATTTTTATCAAAGGATTTTGCATTATTCAAATTAAATTTCTTTCTTCTCAAGCTAAAACATATATATAATATTAACCTCATCAATTTCAACAATAAAGGCGAAGGATAGCCGTTTGAGTTCAGCATCTTAAAATCCTGCATAAAGCCCTTCATATTGTCTGAGATTGACTCCATGAGAATAAGATCATTTAAGTTGCAAGCACAACGCTCCAATGCGAGATAGACAAAATCTTGGTCTTGCTCCACTCCATACCATCTAACAATATTTGGATGCCGATCAGACACAATTAGATTCTGGATTTCTTTAAAGGCGATATCATTATAGGCTCTTACAAGTCGCTTGACAGCAACTGGGCGACCTTCATAAATCCCTTCAAGAACGATAGTACCGTTACTGCCTTTGGCAATCTCTTTGTCGGAGACACATAACTTACCAATTGTGCGTCCAACTGAAATTGGTTGGTTGAGGTTCAGCCAGAAGTTATTATCACTCCCATCATGAGTGTGTTTAACCTCATTTTCTTCTTTATCCTGCTTAGTTCCACCTTTTCCAGATTTGCGGGATTTCTTCCTTTTTGAATTTACATTCATAGCACTTGAGCCAGTAGTCGAGTTGACTTTTATTCTAGATGATAATGGATTACAGAGGTACACAGCATAGAGAAGAATAAGAGAAAGAACAAAAACAAGTTGATATGTGCTAAGCTTTCCAAGAACTGTTATAAAACCATCAACGAAAATCACTTTCCAGTATTGCATATGAGTTATCCCAAGATTTTCGTTGAACGTCGGTAAAGGAAGAGCTGTGTTGTAATGTTCATCGAGAATTTTATCACTAGTCCGTGCTGAAGGAAGAAGTTCCAGAACTTTTTCAACATTTGGCTGTGATGGAAGAACATCTGATCCGGAAGCAGGAAGCATCTTATCTTGATTAGGAGCCTTTGGCAACCCTTTAGGCGTGGATAAGGTTTCTAACATATTATGATTACGGAAACGATAGACAAGCGCTCTTGACTGGCATGGAAGTGGCATATTATAAGGAAGACCAGGTTCAGAAGACTCCTTATTCAAAGCACCTCCAATTGACTTCTCAATATCTTGACAAAGAAAAGCAGCGCCTATATCAGCAACAGTCATATTCCATAGTACTTGGTTCGAATTTGGAACAAATGACGTCAATTCGTAATCTGTCCTTGTGATGTAAAGCGGTAGCTCATCTGTCTTTGAATCGGATTCCTTGACAGTGTTATTATAAGGAAAATCTTTATAACTGTTCTGCATTGTCGTTTGAGAATCAGACATCTTATACGTACAGATGATTCTTCCAGTCTTCGCATCGACTAAGAAAGCGGTGGTCTTTTTGGAACCAAGCACAATTCCTCCATCCTCTGCAATTTGAGGTGTAGAACTGATGTACTCTTCGAGACTCTTCATAAGTTTCTGTAAGATATTGAATTAATATACAACAAATAAGAGGAGATTGACATACAACAAACAGAATCCATGGAAATCAATTTTCTTCAACTTCCAAAATTTGATTTTCCTAATAGCTAATTAACAAGCAGTTTTTCAAAAATTTCCTTCATGAGTCAAGTTCTTAGATAGGAGCATAACATGCAAAATATAAGATTATATAGTTCTTCATGTGCATATTATAATTCTTTGCTCCGAAGAAAACTGGGTTTTCTAACGAGAAGTTGGAAGGTTTTGTGATTCAACAAAAATAGACGAGTGAGTACAAACAGTATTCAAGCGATTCCCAGAAGAATGTCATTGCAAATTAATCCTGTGATGTCACATCAAAAACAAAACTTAAATTTTTAAGAGTAAATGATCTAGAATACTTTCAAACATGCATTTAATTGCTTCGATGGCCCTAATCAGGTGGTATGAGGATGTACCACTTAAACACCTACCAGTTTGCCGAGGCTGTTGTGTGCGTACAATTCCCAGTCATCTCCACAATCAATGAAGTAACTACTTTCTATCCCAGATACATTTTCATTATCGCTAACAGGAGCCTGATACGATGAGTAAATTTGTGGTCCTGACGAAAATGACCAGAGTGGTTTCATGGAACCAACCTCCAATAGATGAATTGTCCCATCCAAAGCAGCCACTAATGCAGTATCCGGTCCCCTGAT
Organism: Verbascum thapsus; assembly: GCA_963669365.1. Classification (NCBI taxonomy): domain Eukaryota; kingdom Viridiplantae; phylum Streptophyta; class Magnoliopsida; order Lamiales; family Scrophulariaceae; genus Verbascum; species Verbascum thapsus. Next base: position 2,616,924 of record OY770117.1, read on the forward strand.
TTCACAAGACAAATCATCAATCCATTCTGTCAAAGCATTCAGGTACAGTATGGCTGCTAGTTTTATTATTTGAAAATTAAAAAATGCACATAAATTTTAAGCTCTGTTAGCAAAAACTAGAAAGAAACACCGTTGAGTTTTTTGCTGATTCTCGTTCTCAATAAAAAGCTGGTAACAATCAGGAAGTAAAATCAATTCTAAAGGTACTTCTACCAACTTCGTCTATTCTTTCCGCCTTTTTTTGCAAGTATCCCAAACAAACCCAAAAATATAAGATAAATATCTTCATTTGCATGAGTGAAAAATAAGCTAAAATAAGAAAAACAGTCGATGTAGCCAAACTCTATTGGCGAAGTCAAAAACCCACTATTTGAGAAGTCTAGGGTCCAACTCTCAACTGAGTGAGGGTCTTCACACAAGAAAAAAATTCATTTCTCTTCATTAGTAAGATAAACCCTAGAACTCAAACAAGAAAAATTCTGATTGCTCAATTTACCCCAAGCTACAACCAAAATCACCAAATTCTCAAACCCCAAAACCTGTACAACCTACTTAACTATATCATGACCAAAATACCGAATAAACAACACAAACCAAGCAAGAAAGCAGCATAATAGAACTACATACTTGGTACCACCATCCGACAACAAAGTCCGACGTCCTGGAGCTTCAATAACGGCGCCATAGTCTTTCTGCGTGAAATCATTGAGGATTGTGGAGCCCGAAAATGCCACAAACAAGAATACTGTGCATAGTATTAGAATCAACGTGCGGCAACTCATCGATGATCAGATCGATACGACATAAATTACATAAAACTTGATTAGCATAAATAAATCAGTACTTATAAACAAGGAATTGAATCGAGTCGAATCGAATTGTTGAATTGAGAGATGAGATTGAGATTCCAAGATTCGAAGCTTGGGCGGAAGAACAGGATTTGGGATTGCTTGCTGATACGACACCGTTTCTCTTCTTCCGACCTTTTCTGTTTCCTTGTTTTTCACTTGTCAGCAGAGGCATTTAGTCAAACTTTTATTTATTACTTTGTCATTTTTCCTTTTTTGTCTTTATATATAATAAAATAGTAGAATAATAAAATATCAATTATTAGAACAATATATGTATCATCAATTTTGGTTAATAAAAGGAAATTTTGCTTTAATTTTTGCTTTCTAATAAGTTTTGGATCCATAATGGTTTTAAGTTGGATCCATTTGATTCTAAAGATGGTCCACATTTATTTTGAATTGGACACAAATTGGGCCTAACTTTATACAAATTAGATCATTTTGGTCCAAAAACATGTACCATAAATCATTTATCATAATAACTCGATCTTCTGATTTTAAGTCAATAATTTGATCGACTTTAAAAAAAAATTCTTGAATAACAACGTTTTAAAAACTTTTCATAATATTAAACTTGACAAAAATTGAATATAATTTATAAACAAGGTATCTAGTAAATTAATTGACTTTTATTAAATATTATTAAGAATACAATGAATTTTCCATTATTCGTCCAACTCTCAAGTCTTTGCTATTTAATAGATATAATTATTATATTTTGAATATTCCCCCTTTTCTCTCTTCGTATATGGTAAGAGTATTTTATTTCAAAACTATTTAATAAAATGTGAGTACATTATTTTCAGCGCTTGATTATGTGAGAATTGAGATGTATCATTCAATGTATATTGATACGTGCCTATTCACTTACAACGTAATTCTTTAATAATATTTCAGTGACTTAATTTAATCGGAGATAAAATTCGAGATATATCAATTAAGCTTTCTTGATTAAACATTCAAACAATAAAATCGAAAAAAATGGAGTTAATATTCAGTTTTTAAACTAAACTACTAAATACTATTGTATTAGATATTTTTTTATGTTTTCGATCAGGGTAACGTTTTTGAGTTTGGAAAGTAAAAACTCAAAATGCGGAGTTCTTTTTGTTTTAAGTATTTTTAAAAAAATAGAATTTACATTAATAATAAATAATTCACTAAGATTAGTTTATTCGAGAACATATTTTGTTGGCAAGCAAAACAAACATGCAACAAAATATTTTATTAATATACAACAAACATACAACTAAGTGTGATTCATAAAATCTATCTCATTCATCCTCATTTGTGTGACACTATGGATCCATGTTAGGTCTATTATGGATCCACAATAGTTCATTGTGTAAGAACGAATTATAACCAATATAGCCCAACAAGAACCCAATCTATATTGAAACCATACTTTTGGTTTTATTTTGAACCCAATTTATCTCGCCTTTAAATTCAATTGGACCCAACCCAATCCCAATCCACCCATTTGTCACCCCTAAATGCAACATATGAGTAGGGGTGTAAATGAATCGACTCGAGTCGAAAGTATAAATATTCAATTTTGTTTGAATTACAATCGAGTCAATCACGAGTCGAGCTCGAGTAGTTTAAATATTTTGTGCATGTTTACATTATTTTTTACTAATCAAGTCGAATTTCAAAATTTATTAAACACAAAAAGTTGTTCAGCTTTGATAAATTATCGAACCGAGTTTTTAGCAATGGGCTCGTGCTGAGTATCGAGGTTCAATTTTCAACCCTACACTCGAGGCAACAATTAGTTTATATTATAGTGAAAAACAATTGAGGAACTAATTTACGAGTTTAAATTTCATCAGATTTTTATTCCATATAAAATAAAAATGAATGAAAAGTCTGTAAAAAAATAAAATAAATTACCAAAAAAATATGAAACTAGTCTGGTTATCATTAGGGGTGGCAAAATTGCTTATTTGTCAAAGGGATTTTCAAATTTCAGAAAAGAATCATATCAAATATGCGAAGTTTTAATAAATGAAGGACTAACGGTGCAATTTATGAAAATTCGAACCAATTATTTGCAATTTTTTCCGATTATTACATAAATTGTAGCGTTAACGTCTCTTATAACGTTATATTAGTTCTATGAACACATACGCCGCCACGACGGTAAAGAATAGGCAAAGCATAACCTACCTTCGCCGCCGTTTCGCCACCGTATACGTTTGACCTCTGCCCATAGCCCACCGGCCGACCATCTCCGTCGCTTTTTCAGTTATAAATAGTGACGGAACGAAGCTTAAGCATGTTGCAGAGCAAGTCATTCGTCAGGAAAACCAAGCAAGGAAAAGTAGTCAAGGTAATCAATATGCCCTTAGCCCTAACTTATTTTGCTGTTTTCTTGAGTGTCCTATGCTTTTTCTTTCTTCTGATTGTAGTTGTGAGTCATTTATGTCGTAACTAGGGTTTTAATTAGCGCTTTTGGTCTACAGGTTGTGAGAGAACACTATTTGAGAGATGATATATACTGCGGTGCTCCTTTTTGCAAAGTTTGCGATGTTGCAGCCGCGCGCCTTGGCTCGACTGCTTCCACTATCATCGTTGTTGACACTAATGTTGTTCTCAATCAGGTGAAATTCTCTTTTAATTTTCGATATTTAGGTTGTATTATTGCCTGAACACATTTTAATTAGCTTCCTTGACTATTGTCACTGTTGAACCAATGTTGTGTTCTCAATCAGGTGATTTTTCTCTTTTTATTTTTGATATTTCTATTTTTATTATTGCCATTATGGGAAAAATGTTTAAGTTTGCTTACCCTGTTGTTAACCTTTTGTTAGATTGATTTGCTAGAGAATCCCGCCATTGATGATGTGGTGGTGCTATCTGTAGTGTTGGAGGAGGTGAAAAACAAAAATCTCTCCGTATATAATAGACTCAGGGCGCTATGCAGCAACTCCCAGAGGAGGTTTTTTGTCTTCTCGAACGAATACCACAAGTATGCTCTTATCGTAATTTTTGGTTATGCCTAGTCGAGTTGATTGCACGCATGGTACTTGTGATAGTAGCTGTATAATCAGTATTTTTGGTTTGGTTAAAGCTTATTTTGAACCAGAGTAGCTGTTATAATCAGTATTTTTGTTTAGTAATTGATGATTATGTTGGTTGAAGTGTTCTAATTTTCTTTTCTGCATTAAGTAAACTGTGGTTGGGAGTGTTAAGAGTGGTTAAGAGGATCAGGTCACACCAAGTTTTTGTCGATAACCAGAGTAAGTGACATGTGCCCATAAGACTGGATGCAAGATCCTATTTAGCAATCCACATAACATGGGTGTCGGTCATGATTAGTTATATTTTGATTTTTGCATGATCTGTTTTTGTATTCCATAACTTCTAATAGCATCTGGGCATTTTATTAGTTAAATCTTTGGCGATTTTTTACAATTTGAATTGATGTCGTTAAGTTTTTGAATTATACTTCTTGTAGTAGCAATAGGATCAGGATGAAAATATAAGTGCTGGTGTCACATTTACTTATTTTGTACTTTACATGTAGGGAAACGTATGTGAAGATTGAGAATGGTGAATCTCCAAATGATAGAAATGACAGAGGTATGTTATTTGCATTATCAATAAGGTTTTATTTGCCATATCTACTTACTGCACTCACGTTTTTTATCTATTTTATCTGCATTTAATTCAACCTTTTCTGCAATCGTGTATGTCTTATGTTATTCTTTCATTTAGTTTCTATATGAATGATTTATATTTTTTGGTCACTTACATGATTTTGAGAGCGCCTAGTGCTGTTTCTATGATGATCTCACAGAAAGGACCACGATGAGTTAGCATAGTAATGAAGATTCTATATGTGTCAATGTTAGTTCTTGTATTTGGATACTTAATTTAATGTCAGTATTCTGGGAGCTTTTTATTGTGGAATATATTTGGACTCGGGGGTTTTCGGCTTTTAAATAAGCAAGATTATTTCGAACTCAGTTGAGGCTAAACCTATGCCGTGGAAGCCCTAGCTTCATGGTAATATGAGAGTATAAGCATCACCAAATACATGAAAACTGAGAAAAGTTCTTAGAGAAGTTTTCCTTGAAAGTTGGATTTTCCTTGGAATAAAACAGAGTATAAGAGACACCTGTCTCGATTTCTTGTTTATTTGCGGTCTTGGCACACTGCACGTGCATAGTAACACTACCCTGTATAGTTAGATCAGCTTTAACTGTTCCTGAGATGAAAGAAAATTTTATTGGTCAAAAGGGAAGATTATGTATGGAGAAGAATGTATATATTTTGCTATAGATCAATGCTCGGATCCCTTTCAAAGTTTATTGGAGACGGCACTGCATTCTTGGTAGTAAAAATTGAAGGCACTTTAATAGATTTTTTACACGCTCTAACTTACTGATTCTTCTGTAATTTTTCTCTTGATCAATTTTAACCAACTGGTAAGTGGTAAGTCAGGAAATCAATATTGTTTTGAACTAAATGTAAGAGCCATATTCTATTGCACCCTAAAAGAATATTATGTTCTATCAAACTGATACTATACCTAGGTTCATGACATGTAGTAGTAGTATTAATTTTCTACTTTTTACAACTGAATATGATGTTCAGCAATTCGCGTGGCGACCCAATGGTATCAGAATCATCTCGGAGGTGCAGTGCGCGTCTTGCTTATTACAAATGATAGGGACAATAAGAAGAAGGCCCTTAAGGATGGGATTCCTGCAGAGACAGGTATGTGCTAATTCTTTGAATTGCTTGTTGATTCTACATCATCCTTAGTGGCCTTAAAAAGCCTTTTGTTGAATATTTTTTATGTATCTTGTAATAAAGTTAGATTCCCTATGCAGTTGAGTCATATGTCAAGTCGCTTGATCAACCAGCGCTGCTCGACCTGATCGTTCAGCCTCCATCTGAGGATGCTATGATGGAAGATGTCGAAGATCTGAGGCCCTCAAAAAGAAAAACTATCTATCCTGAGGTATTCAGGCTAATATAGTATCTCCTTTATGTATATGCACTGATTGATTTATGCAATACAGTATTGCATTTTATATAATATTTTTCGCTGTCTGTTTTTCATGCAGCATAAGCCTATGTCAGAAATTACTTCTGGCATGCATCGTGGAATTTACCACCAAGGAAAGCTTCGGGTTAATCGTTATAATCCATTTGAAGCATATGTTGGTAGTGAAAGCATTGGGGATGAAATTATTGTATATGGACGTACAAACATGAATAGGGCTTTTGATGGTGATATAGTGGCCGTGGAGCTTTTGCCTCAGGATCAGTGGCAAGAAGAAAAATCTCTCGTGATAGCAAATGATGGTTTGTAGTCTTTAAAATGTTTATGCTTATGTTATCGAGGATTAGAGAGCATATATTGTTGCTGCAAAGGAAATTGATTATTATTCATTTCTTATGTTAAATATGCTTGTCTGCTAGTTCCTCGATGATTGAAAATGGTTTTAGAAAATAATATGCGAGAATCTGGAATATTTACAGATGTTATCAATGTGCATAATGCTTCCCAAAGTTGTAACTTGGGTTCCAAATTCTGATGAACTATTACTTGCTCAACTTGCTTTTAGAAGAGAATACTGGTTGGGGTTGAAAAAATGGGGTTGTTTGAGGGTAGTGAAAGTCAAAACAATGCTAGGTAGTGAGAGTAAAAAAAAAAAAGCAGTACTAATGACTTCTTAAGTAACTCAAGTACATAAGTGCTTTGGAGTGCAATTTTTTTGAAAATCTTTAGTGGACCAGCACTTCTTGCGTGGTGTGTTTTATGTTCAAATTTTAGAACTCCTCTTAGAACAAAGTCGGAGCACACTTATATTCCCTTCCCAAAAATATGTAATTTGCCTTCTTAAAAAGCGACGTGCCCTTCATTTTCCGGTGCTTGTTCGCATATCTTTGTCTGTTTATATAATCACAAATAAGTTGTGTGTGTCTGTCTAGATATAATAGTCCACCAGTTAGAGATGCTTCTGTCCAAAGTGTTATCAGCTCTCTCTCTCTCTCTCTGGTGTTACGTATTTGACTCTCTCTTTGCCTTCTAAATGTTATATTGAATTATTTTTCATATTGTTCCAGAGGATGAGGAGGAAGATGATGTTCATTTAGCTCCAGGCAGTGCTGATGATGCTCCTAGAGTTACAAATCTTATCCAGGTTTCAGCTGATAACAAGAATGCTATGCCAGCTCGTCCATCTGGACGCGTTGTTGGCATTATAAAACGGAACTGGCACTCGTAAGTGAAATGATCAAATCAATTATTAACTTTCTCTCTTCATAAAACTACTGAGGTTCTCCAGTTTTTTTTGAAGCATGGCTATTGATTAAATTTCTTCTGATCAATTAACATTTGTTGGTCTTTATCTACATCAACTATAGAATGGAATTTATAAAGTTGAGTTGTTAAAGTACTTCACATGAAATAAGACCAGATCGTCTGTATTTGACCGCTGACATACAATAATACGCTTGAGACACATAATCAGACATCTGTGACAGGCTGGTCTTGTACCGGACATATATATGTGCTCTGGCATTTTGGGAATAAAATATACTCCATTGCAAATGGAGAGAATGGGTCACATTAGAAATGACAGTCGTTTTGACCAAGGAAAGAAAAAATAGTATAACCAGAGGAGAACGTATTATGAAATGGTGGTTGATCTTAATTTCTGAATTAATTGTGGGGGCTGGGGCTTGAGGGGCAATGTTCGTCCCCTGGCATAAGCACGTTTATTGTGAGGTTATGACAGCATAAATATATTGTTACAGATATGCAACTATTTGTAGCATGTTAGATCATATTGTTAAAGGTTAAGAGCTAGCTTCAATTTTCTCAACTGTTTATGAGTTTCTGAATCAGTAATAATCAAAGCGTTTGTGTTTATGGATCGGTAATGATTAAAACATCTGACTTCCTTTGGCATAGCATTTTGATTCCTCGCTCTAGATACACCGTGTATATTCTAGACGTAGATATCTTGGTTGCGCTCTTCCTCGGTACTGGTCATTGAACTTGAAAAAGTCGAGTAAGTGGTTCCTTGTATAAAGATAATGCAATTCCTTTTTCGAAATGTATAAATTCTTGTGCTGATGTAAATAACTTGAAATAAAATATTCCTGGTTTAAGTTCAAAATTGTCTCCCGCCAAGCGTGACAAATCATGTATTCAGCAGAAAATACAAAAAACGGCCCGTTTACTCGATATATGAGCACAAGTGAGAGAGATAGCCAAGTGCAAATGAAAGTAGCTAAAGAAAGAACTAGTTTATATCATTCGGCTTAGAAAGTGTACCTCGCAGGTAATCCAGGCATGACTTACACTCTATCAAGCACAGAAAAATGGAACAATTCAGGTGCACAAGCTTACACTATACAAGAAAAGAGTACAATCTTGAAAACCCTAAAACCCCAAGTTATGTGGTAACTGTCCCCTAATGTTCAATGGGAGGTGGTTAAATGGATAGCCTTTACCGAGGGAAAGAAAAAGTTCTCTCTCATTCATTCTTGAGCTCAGGAGAAAAGATTCATTTATGCGACTTATAATAGGATTGAGCCAAACACAGAAGTTCTCTCGATAGGGAGGAAATTTCAAGACGATAAGTGTTGGAAATGTGGGAAATATATGGTTAATTGTTTGCCTTTGATACTTTTTCTTTTTTCTCATGTTCATTTTTAAATTTTTATCTTTTATGCAGTTATTGCGGGTCTTTGGACCCAATGCCTATGCCTGCTGGTGGGGGTGGTGTTGCACACGCTCTATTTGTCTCCAAAGATCGAAGGATTCCTAAGATCCGGGTACAAACTCGACAGCTTGGAAATCTACTAGACAAAAGAATCATTGTTGCTGTTGATTCATGGGATCGCTTATCTCGATATCCTTCTGGACATTATGTAAGAACTATTGGCGAAATAGGTGACAGAGATACTGAAAGTGAGGTATGTTGTAGAAACTTGTTCTCTTCCACTTTTAACATATCAAGCAAAGAGTGAATGCCAATTATTTCCATTAAGTTGTTTTTTCATACTCCGAGCATCTCTACATGCTTTAAGACTATTGAAATCTCGTGGTGATAACACTTGAGTTTGCCTTAGTTGAATAGTTACCAAACTGATTATATACTTGCTCCGTCTACCTTTGTCTGCTATGACTTGTTATAGGATGCTCCAAATTATTGCTTATTTATAAAAGTGGTCTATTAGATTCCAAAATGGCCTCATTGTTTGCTACCTTTAACCTAAGTGACATTTGAAATTACTCCCTATTTAACATCTTTGGCAGACAATAGGCTCCTCCTGCGAGTAAATATGAAGAAGCAAACTTGAATAGGTTTGCATTAGCTTTTGATGTTGTCTTACCGTGGATTGAAAAGAAATTCAAATCCATCTGGTGGTTTATGGAAGCTTTCTGCACATGTAATAGCAAATCTTTACCCAAATTTGAGAATCCACCATTCTAATTTAGGTTTGTGCTAATATAACCAAAGTAACAATTTCACTTCAGAATTATTATGAAGTAAATAAGCTGAAACATATAGCTACTAAACTCTTTCTTAAGTATCTTGCATCAAATCTCTTCAAATATCGAAGATCCCAAATGAAGGGAAAGTAGAATAGCCAAAGGTGTTGAAAGAGAGACATCAAATCATTATATTATCATAATAGGAATAAACTTCAGGAGAATTCTATCAGCTAGGCGGGTTCACTATAAAGAAGTACCTATTATAAAATATAAACATTAATGTCAAGCATGGATGTGCTCAAAAGAACGCTCATTTTTCTATTTAAACCTAAAATCTTTATCCCAGAACAAAATGGGAGACTCATATCTGGATCAAAGGAATACCGTTATGATCAACATGCGTAATTGTATACATGTTTGCTACAGGTGGTGTTGATAGAGAATGATATAGATGCAAGACCATTCTCATCTCAAGTTTTGGCATGTTTGCCACCGTTGCCTTGGTCTGTGACAGCTGAAGATATAGCAAATCCCACCAGGCAGGATCTGCGTCATCTGCGCGTCTTCAGCGTGGATCCTCCAGGTGATTTTGATGCTATGTATAAATAGTTTGCTTATCTTTATCAATGTGTTATGTTATCTCTGATTCTCCTTTTTGTATTTGAGTCACCTCAAATTTCTACCATCACATAAGGTTGATGGTGCTTTACGCAGCAACATAAAAAAAATATTTTTCTTTTCTGCAGGATGCAAGGATATTGATGATGCTTTACATTGTACACTTCTTCCAAGTGGAAATTTTGAAGTGGGAGTTCGTATCCTCTCATCATCTTCTTCCAAGTGGAAATTTTTTAGCTATCAAATTATGTGAATGTTAAATTCATAACTTAATCTATATTAAATGGTTAATTGTCATGGCACTATGGATTATAGAAATCCTAAGGACACTGGCTATTTTGTTGGCTGTACCATCTCATCTGCTTTTAAAAGACTGTCTGGTCTGGACTTTGAGCACATTTATTGAAGGTACAATATACAAAATATTGTACTTTCTAGTATGCTTTGGATCACCTGAGCTAATTATCAGGATATAATGTAGTAAGAGGTTTTTATCCCTTAGTAAATGGATGTAATTCATGATATTTATTTCAAAGTTGATCTTTAATGGCATGTACTAGATATTGCTGATGTGACAAATTTTGTTCACCCTGGAACTCCATTGGATGATGAGGCCTCACAAAGGGGTACCTCTGTCTACCTTGTTGAGAGGCGTATTGACATGCTTCCAAAACCTCTTACAGAAGGTGATCGATTTGCTTACTTGATGAGTTATTTATAGTCTCTTCTTGATTTTTAATTGATGCAATTGGTTGTCCCAAAGATCACCCTGTACTGATGCAATATTATCTATACTTTGCAGATGTTTGTTCACTGCGTGCGGATGTAGAGAGATTAACCTTTTCTGTTATTTGGGTACATTTTTGTCTCATAATGACTGGATTTGAATGCTAATTTGGACATATTTTTATATAGCTCTTGACAAGTTTAATGCATTTTATGAACTGGGCGCATAAGTTCCCAAGTATTCTGGAAGGACGTGTCTCCATGGAATACCTGTTAATGTATTGGCAAATTAGTTATATGCTACTTTTAAGTATTCATTCTTTCGACCTTCCAAGGAAGGGCCAACTGTCAGTTGTTGCATATTCCTATGCATCATAAGGGTTAGTTTGATGGGTGCTTTATATAACTAGTTTTATCCTAGTTATATCAATAACTTATTGTACCAGAGAATAGCTGTTAAGTTTTTAGCAAATTTGTTCTACATGTTTTACTCTTCTCTCCCTTTTTCGGTACACTATTTTTGGTGTTTATGAAATCCATGGGCCGTTCATAATTCCGCTTTCCTATGTATATTTATGATTTAGGAAATGACTCCTGAAGCAGAAATTATCTCTACGAGGTACACAAAGGCCATTATAAAATCTTGTGCAGCATTGTCTTATGTTGAGGCTCAGGCAAGGATGGACGATAGGTAGCCATTTTTAACATTTTCACTTTTAGTAGATTATTTCATCTGGCACATTTGAGCTACTCAAGCTGCTTTAGGTTCTATCTGATCATATTCGATCTGTTTATAAACATTTCTTTTTTCATTTTTTAAAATGTTTGTTGTGATGCTTTTTGTAATATCTTATAATCAATTTGCCATTTTATTTTGATGCACACTAAGCTGCGGCTTTGATTCGAGTCTTCTTTCTTCAATTTTTTTTCTTGGTGCCAGTGGGTGGGATTTAATGTAATTTTATTTTTATACAACAGTAGTTATTTGACTGATCTTTGTATGAACTCATCGAAATATAATGTTTTCCATGTTTCATACTTCTTTCTAATTCTGTTCATTTTACAGTCGTTTAATGGATCCATTAACAACAGATTTGCGGAATATGAATGTCTTAGCAAAGGTATTCCTCAAGAATTTTTATTCTCAGTAACTTATTTTTCAGTAAAGCAAAATGCATTTACCATTGAAACTTTGTAGATAATGAGGCAAAAACGCATTGATAGAGGAGCTTTAACTCTTGCTTCTGCTGAAGTGAAATTTCAAATCGATACTGAAACTCATGACCCTCTTGATATTGGTATGTTATTATTTTTCGCTTCTCCTTAGCAATGTCTGTTAAAAAGCTAGATTCTTCTGAATGGTGTTTTCTGCGCAGCAAAATAGAGTTGGATTTTACTGGTTTCAAGCTAGATATATTTGTTTTGCAACATGAAAATCAGTGGTTAATTATACAATAAGAACAAGTGCTTCATCTCCTTTTTAGTTTCTTTAGTGCAGTGACACACAAATATTTCCTGACTTTTATGACTAGATGACCCGATCTGGGAAGACTGGTGGAGGAATCTTTGTGATAATTTTTGTCACGTCGGTGCCATTTTTCTACAGGCTAAAAGAATTCTAAAAGGACTTCTGATCTCAAGTTCATTGACCATTTTATATTGTTAATCAACCTGTAATTGAAGTTTTCATTGTGTAATGTTAAATTGACTAAAGCCTACCCACAAAATTAAGCCTGACCAGCATGTTGGGTAAAGATCCCATTTCATGTGTGGTGTTGTCTCTTTTGCATTCATTGGACATAATCTTGCACCCTGATCTGTTCTTCAATTCTGTTATTCATTGTGATTTTTATTACATTTATGTGCAGGTATGTATCAAATTCGAGAAGCAAACCAGATGATTGAGGAGTTTATGCTTGCTGCTAATATATCAGTAGCTAAAAGGATTCTGGAAAATTTTCCTCTCACTTCACTTCTAAGGTATTACTTGAGCTACCGATTGAACAATGAACAGGTTATAGGAAGAGGTGAAACAATTTTGACTTAGGAAAGATTCTAGATCTTTAAGCTGTCAGCCTAGATGATGCTTAGTGCACAATTGTTTTATTCTATTAGTTGAATTCTTCTCTTCATTGTTTATCTTCTGATGATTTATTTTATCTCCAGACGGCATCCTACCCCGACTAAAGAGATGCTTGAACCTTTAATTCAAACTGCTGCTGCTGTAGGTCTAAGTTTGGATGTGACATCCTCAAAAGCACTAGCTGATTCACTTGACCGTGCTGTGGTAAACTAGACACTTATTAGAATATGCTGGTTTTTACTAGTTCAATAATCTCAGTAATCTATGAGTATTTTGGTGTTGACATTTTCTTTTGTGATTCTTTTCTTGCTCCTTCCTAGTAAACTCGTGTAACCTATTCCGTTACATACATGCATCCTACTGGTAGAACCTTTACACTACGTTTGGTTCAAGGATTTTGGTGAAGAAAAAAGGAAGTGATAGGGAAAGGAAAAGAATATAAATGTTAAAGTTTATTTGGTTGTCTAGATCAAGTGAAATGACCGAAAGAAGAATAATAAGAAGAAAGGAATAATTATGGAACTAAACTATTTAATTATTGATTTCAAATGTTTCCTAAATATAATTTTGCTCATTGAAAATTAATAAATCAAATTGAGAAAGATAGAAATTGGTAGTGTGGTGTGAAAAGAGATTTTTGTTTTCCATTATTTTGCTAAGCAATTGATAAGGAAAGTAACTTTTCTCGTATTGGTATTAGATTCTCTCCTATTTCCTTTTTTTTTTCATTGCTCTAGGAACCAAACAAGGAAAATTGAATTTTCTTGTGTTTTAGGTGATTGATTTTTAAATTAGATACTTTATGGTGATAAAAACTACTGCAACATAGAGTGGTCTTCTTCACATGCTAGATAATTTCGGTTTCTTCAGATAGACCATTTCATTAGAAGACATACATTCTATTCTAGAATATTCACAGATATCGGATCTTCGAATAAGTATAGGTGGTCAGAAAAATTGCTATAGCATGGAATGGCCATCTCTGTGTGCATGACCTTTCAGTCCATTGTATTATCACGAATGGTCGTATGACCTTACACTAGCCTGTTATATGTTTATACTTTCTTTGGTATGATGCTTGATTATTGTGTAATTCGAGGTGTCAAGCATGTAGACACAATTTCAAAATTTTGGATCGTGGATGCCGTGGACCCGGTTATCATGATTGGATTTATATATTATCCAAATGAGTGTTATAGAGCTAGCATGAAATAGATAGAGCTATTATCTCATACCTGTAGGAATAAACTTGGTGCTCGGATAGGTTTCAGCGTTTGTTTTGGAGCCTGTAATCAATATATAGCTTTTGCCTCTGTGTCTGGCAAATGCTGTTACAATTTATTATTTATGGATTTTGAAAGATGTTTTGTTTATATGGATTCCTAGCTTGGGATAGTTGGTAAAATTGCTTGATGAGATTAAGTGTTTTATTAAGTTGTGATGGATTGATTATCACTTTATTACTAACTTGATACTATTCTCTCTAGCGATTGTATATGTGCATTGCTATTACTTCTCTCTATATACTCTTCTTCTGATGTGGGTCACCCCATCTCTCTTTTACTTTCGCTGAATCTCTCCCCCAAAAAACAGGGCACTGATCCATACTTCAATAAGCTGATCCGCATTCTGGCCACAAGATGCATGACACAGGTACTTAATTTATAACCTGTTGGATATGCATTATCTTGTCACGACAACTTATTTTGAGAGCTTATAATATGTGCTACCAAAAAAGTTTATCAAATTTATAATCTCTCAAACAACATATAAGCTTTTAAGGAGCCTATAAGCTCAGCCAAACACCTTTTTAGTTGTGACTTTCAAGTATTTATGATGTGTATTTGCAGGCAGTTTACTTCTGTAGTGGAGATCTAAGCCCTCCAGAGTTCAGTCACTATGGTCTTGCTGCACCCGTGTATACACATTTCACTTCTCCCATAAGAAGATATGCAGGTATGTATGTTAAAGACGAGCATTTATCCTTCAGTTGTGCTTCAATATTAACTGTGATTGGAACTTGATATTTGTTGTAGATGTCATTGTTCACCGCTTGCTAGCTGCATCCTTAGGAATATACAGGCTCCCAGATGTATTCCAAGATAGACCTCGACTTACCAGTATCGCTGATAGTAAGGAACTTTTCACTGGCTTTGAAATTTGTTTTGTTTATAATTTTAGAGCTCTGGGGCATTGATGTGTTGTAACCATCTCCTTGTTTATGTTTTTCTGGTTTAATTTGGAGCAACTAAATCTTTGTGCTTCATTTATTCTTATTTGAATATTGGGGCTGTCAATGAAGCCGAGCTTGTTAAGGCTCAGCTCGGCTTGATACTAAACGAGCTTTTGTGTAAAAGGCTTGAGCTTGCTTGACGAGCTTCAAGCTGTGCCCGAGCCAACATGAGTATGAAATTTGAATGGTTTTACCTTCTTCGTACAATTAAAGTAAATACATCAAATAAAAACACTTCAAAATTATTACAACCAAATTATCTACGTACTACAAATCCCTAAAATTGACTTTAGAAAGTTAAGTACGTATTTTTTTTCTATATATTGTTTTTCTAATCCAAGTTACAATACGGCTGACATACTAATATATTTATTTTCTTTTCTAATTTGACTAGACATATTATCCTTACAATTATCGTCTATAAATTATGAGTGATATGTATATACTTTTACCTGTTAGTATATTATATATATTATCTGAATATTTATTTATAGTTATATTATTTGCTTATACGAGTTCGAGTTCAGTTCAAGTGAGCAGAACCCAACTCACGCTCGGCTTGATCTGAATTCAAACCCTAATCACAGCTCAAATGTGAAATTTTTTAAGCCGAGTTTGCGAGCTTCAACTTGTGCTAATTTACAGTCTTTTAATGCATTACTTTCAATATGCTAAATAATCCATCAGCATATAGATTCTTGGAACGAGTTTTGTCTTATGTATGTTTTTTGTGCAGATTTGAATTATCGCCACAAGAATGCTCAGATGGCTAGCCGGGCCTCAGTTGAGCTCCATACACTTATTTATTTCAGGAAGAGGTAACTAGTGAACCATTTGTTGATCTCTCTCTCTCTCTCTCTCTATATATATATATATATATATATATATCTCATGTGCATATGTTCACACTCATGCAGGCCCACTGATACTGAGGCCAGAATATTGAAAATAAGATCGAATGGTTTCATTGTTTTCGTTCCAAAGTAAGATTACTTTAACCTTATATATATTTCATTCCTACACTCATCTCATGCATTTTTAAGATTACTTTAACCTTATATATATTTCATTCCTACACTCATCTCATGCATTTTTCATGTCAGAATTGCTTTAGATAAGATCATTTTATGTGTCCATGTGCTATAAACAGATAATATTTTAAAGACTACTGCCTTAATTGGATGGCATGCTCATGTCTGAATATTTTTTTTCTAAGAACAGAATTTTTTTAAGGGGGTAAGAGATGTGGTGTTAAAGCTGTGTTCGGATAGATTTTTTGAAAATAACATGTAATTATTTTTTGTGAGAAACTTATGTGGCTGGGTGTGTTCAGATATCATTTTTCATAAATATATCTTGATAGAACTCATCAATAGACAACAAAAAGTAGGCAAATATCTTATTTTGAAAAAATAACATGTAATTATTTTTTGTGAGAAACTTATGTGGCTGGGTGTTCAGATATCATTTTTCATAAATATATCTTGATAGAACTCATCAATAGACAACCAAAAGTAGGCAAATATCTTATTTTGAATTAGAATATGTGATTGGCTCCCAGTATTGAGAAATAGCCCAATGGAACCATTTCGATTTGTTGGATGAACTGTCAAAAATGTAAAATTAATCATAAATAGTAAAAAAAAAACTCAATTTTATTCCTTTTTCGCAAGATTCTTCCAAATATTAACTAGATCTTCCAGATTATCCGAAATATAAATAGAAAAGTTGAGATGATTTTTTACGGAAAAATCTTGGTGGGCGTGCCATTCAAATATGTTTTTCAAAACTTTTTCTCTGTAAATCGATTTCCAAGGATGAGTTTGTCATCTATAATATCCCCTATTGGTCTGAAATTTCCTCCTTTTGGCCATCTTGGACAATGAAACTGGGTTTCTGGACTACTTTGAAAAAAAATCTTGCTCCTATTAGTTTTCTCATCATCACACTGATTTTTGGGTGGCTACTTTCTTTCCAGATACGGAATCGAAGGGCCCGTGCACCTGATGCCGAAAGGACAGAAGGGAGCGGGAGAATGGATTATCGACGAGGTGCAACAAAAGATTAAAAAGGTTGATGATAGTGGGGTCTCTTATGGTGTTCTGCAGACTGTAAGGATTCACATGGAGGTTGTAGAGCCTCAGCCGAACCGACCCAAACTCCAGCTTACCCTTATCTAAAAACACATTTTGTCTTGATTGTTTTTTTTTTTGGGTTTGTTTGTTACATAAATTATTGTGAACAGGTGAGTTTTTTTTTTTAGTTAAAGTGAACAGGTAAGTTTTGTTGCTGTTCTTTGGAGCTGTGTGTTCCATTTCTTTCCTCCTGTGTTGATAGGTTAAACATGTATTTATTGAAATAGGATGCTAGAAATTTGATTTACAAAAAAACCTGGGTAAATTTTATTCCTTTTTCCTGAAATTTTTTTAGGTCTAGATGGACTGGAGAATTTGGAGAGTTTAGAGTTGTGGATGTATACTAGAACACACATTTTGTGTCTAATAATTTTGTTTTGTTTCACCCTTTACCATAGCAATCATCATTTGGTATCCTTGGCCACTAAAATTACTTGGTCACTGATTGGGTAGTTTTCAATTATTATGCACTAAAAATCGTTTAGTAACCATTTTAATTGATGTCAATCTATAATTCATAATGACTTCCAAAACAAACAATCCAGATGCTACCTAAAATGGGCTAATAAAGAATGAATATTATCAGAAGTTGAAAGCTGCTTGTATTTTATAACACCAATCCTGATTCCAGGAAGAAGTATGTATCTATAGACTCCAAAGAGACAGAAAATAAAGCAAGAACAAGATTGTTTGTACTTGAGCTCAGTTCATTAACATAACAAATTCACTTTCATGAACAGACCCAGATATTTCAAAGACAATCACCAATAGTTCCAAGGCAAAGCGGAAATACGAATATTCGACTTCTCAGCTTCCATTACAATAATAACAGTTCGTCAAACACATTTGTAGTCGTGTTGTTGTAAATAAGGATTATAGTTCCCGGGAACTTCCATCTTCCCCTCCAAATGATCCATTCCTGCATTTATTATATCCATGCAATCAAATCATGTACACAAGCAAGTAAATTTGCAAAAACAAAAAACGAGCTGTTATCAAGAAAGTATATTTGCTCGAAAAACATGTACAAAATCTACAGAATGATTTTTTTTCACCCTATTCTTTCTCATATGACAAATGTGTATAATGAATGCACTGTGCGACTAACATAATGCAACCTATATTCCAGTGAGATGACTTAATGACAATCACATAGTCTACGACACGGACATAGATTTTATTTTAATTATAATCGCTTATTTAAATTCAATTTATTTTACTTAAAAATATCCTTGTCAATTTGGTTTTTGCACATGCGTCAAGTTTGTGTTACTTACTAGTATCCAAAAAATGTTCTCTTGTGATGAAGATGAAAATAATCCAAACATGAATATGTTCAAAATTACATACTTGGGTTAGGTAGCATACTTCCATAGTAAGGTGCTTGCCCAAAACAGCCTCCATTTGATTCAGGTTTATTTGCGCATGGATCCACGATACGAGCTCCCAAATTAGCCGGAGTATTTTGAAAGCAGAGATTTCTATCCTCTGCCTTTGCCTTCTCATTGGGTAACTCTACCTCTGTCTCCACTTCAGAGTCAGTATTATTTGCTGTTGCTTGTTGCTTCCTTTTTGACCTGGCACGCCTATTTTGAAACCAATTATAGACGTTTGTTTCAGAAATCTGGCCATGCTGCGACAACTCTGCAGTTATTTCTTGGACCTTTGGCTTTTGAGGAGTACCAATCCCTTCATTGAATATGCGTTCAAGAATCTGAAGCTGCATAGGCGTTGGTGTCCACCGCTGTCTCCCACCGATTTTATGAGCACCAGATGTTATTAGTTGGTCATAATATGGATTTCCCAGCCGTGCTCCTGATGAAGGAATAAAAGTTGTATTAACATTGGAAACACAATACAGTTTTCTTTTTTTTGGTCAAGTTGATACACTTTTTTGTGCTTGTTCATCATACTAAATTTTGTTTGCAAAAATTTGTGCCTACAAAGAACTGCTGTTTTTCGGAAAAAGTTATAGAAGTACCAAAAAAGCTAAAGTTGAGTTTATTTGCAAAACTGCTAAAACGAAGAAAACATAGAAGTTGGTAGAAGTACCTTTAGAAATTATTTTTCGGCTTATTTTGAACTCTTTTTTTAGAGAAGCAGTGGAAGCAAACAAATAAAAAAAAACAACTTAAATCCAGCAAAAAGCTAAAAAGTGTCTTTTCTTTTAGGAGTTTTTTGCGAATAGGCCGCGGTCCTATGAACAATTCAGCACGGGTAATTTATGCCACAATAGATGTAAAACATGACAGTCTTTTAATTTAATGCATTTGAAAAGATGAGGTGCCATAATACACAGTCGTGCACCTTTACGCATACATACCGAATTTGCAGTAGATTAAATCAGACACTTCAAGGAAGATAGAGAAGGAGTTTTCAAATATTTACGAAATTTGATAAATCAGAATGCTAAACTTTGAAAACAAGAGGAATACTTGAAAATTGTTCAGGTTGAATTTTGGTTGGAGGATTTCAAAGACATGAATCTTGTCTAGACAATTTTCAGTTACTACGGATCTGTAATCCTTTAGTAATCATTTTGACTTGTTTTTTCAAACATTATGGATTTGAAATCCACTTGATATTGGAGTTATTTGAAATCCTCAACTCCAAAAACTTTCCCTCGAATTTAAATCCTTCAATCCAAACGCAAACTAAGGGAAGATAACTTTCCTTCATTGGCTTCGCTATCAAAGGAAAAGACTAAAAACACATCGCATGACATCTAATATACAAGAGAAAGGGAATACAGAAACCATCTGTGAATCACTTAAAATTCGACAAATTTGATAACATATTAGATAAACCTTGGAATAATATTTTGTGCTGTGTAGGAAAACAAAATAATCAATAAAATGGAACAAAATCAAGTAGAACTCTACTATCATTAAAAAAAGAGAGTAGAATTTGCATAAAATTGCCAGCAATATTCCTAATTATTATCATTTCCCCAATCGCAAACAATTATACTACACAAACAATTTCTTTTTCCTTTTCATGAAATGAAATCACAGAAATGAATTGCAAACAGTGAAATCACGAAATGCGTAATGGAAATTGATGAGAATTTTGTACCAGCAAGATCGTTATGAGAAGTTAGGGATTTGTGCAACTCAACGAGCTGTTCACAAATGGTGGCGTAAACGGCTATCTGCTTACGGAGAACCTCCATTTGCTCGTCGGTCATCACTTTCACAAACATTCCTCCGCCGCCGGAATTGAGCTCCTCCGCCTGTTGCGGCGGTTGCTTTTCCCACTCCATCCGTCCGAGACTTCAGTTCTTACTTCTACACCACTGCTAGAAATTTTGGTAATAGACAATAAAAAAAGAAAAGTTGACTACAAAGTAAAGCAAGAGTGTATTAACCAATAATAATTGAGCACGTGTTGAAAAGGATGTACAAGACATAATTCAAAGTGGAATTATGTGTATTATATATATATATATATATATTATATCAGTTTTTATATATTATTGATTCTTTATTATCTCTACTTTTGGTAAAAAAATATTGCTTACAATTGATTAATCTTAATGGATTTACTAAATCAAAATTTATAAATATAGAAACTGTGGAAAATTGGTATTACTAATATAATGATATATATATATATATTAAGTTCAAAACACGAATATCAATTTATCTACTTATGAGTATATACAAAAATAAAAAAACCCACCATGACAATTATGTTACTAATGAACTTATATATGGAGATGGATGAAATAAATTATCCTTCAAATATTAATAAGATATAGTAGATATTATATGGAGTAATTATTTTGTGACAAATATTGTATAAATAACGCGATCATTTTTCATTTCATACTCTACCGATTCAAACTCAAATCAAATTTGAAAAATTAGCTTTGAAAAATTGATTTGTTAAATTGACAATTAGTGCTAACTACTAAATAAACCTCTTGAACTAGACTTCCAGCCTAATCTCGTATGACTTAATTTGTCTCTAATTACTAAATTTACATGCCGAATATCGGATTACTAGAATAATCATATCATACAAAATTCACAATAAATGAAGAAATCTGATAAAACGACGAAATAAATAAAACGCGTAAACGATAATCTTCATATCGACTTTCTATACACACTCAAGTTAACAACACACATAACACAACATGCACAAACAATTTTCTATCTTGCTATTTACCTTCTATGAACAAGTCTTCTATTCTTGACTCTATTTGTACATACTTTAACTGTTTCTTCGATCATATCGCCAATGATGAGCGATTCGATTTCTCTACCAACAGCATTTTTGTCATCATCCATCATTCTTGACCAAGGGTTGGTCTCCAAATCTCGGGCCAACATATGATTCAACGTATAATACGATATATCTAACGGAGGATGTATATACACTTGAACGATATTCCATACACGAGATAACAATTTCCTTCCTTGTGGAGGCTTATGAAACGTGCCAATAGCCGTTTGCATATACCTAGACATGTTCAAAGGTTGTCTGAGTAAAGCTGGAAGCGCATCGTTTAACAGATCAAGTATCATTGCGTGGTTTACACTTTCTTCACGATCGTTTTTAGACCACCCTTCGTTGGTTCTTTGTCTATAAGCCTCTTCCACTTCTTCAAAGACGTGATTGCTGATGGGCTTACCAAGTGGGTCCCACTTTGAGAGAGATTGACTGTACGAACCGTCGTATAAACCAGAAGCAATAAGCAAATCTCTAATGTAGGCTTCGGTTTGGTCTTCTATTTCTAATTCGAGTTCGGTAGGTTGTTGTTCATTTATAGACTCCTCTGAAGTAGAACCTTCGAGCTGATTCAATTTTCTCCGTAACTCTGCATTATCAGAAGTTTGTCAAGTTAGAACGAGCAAAAGAAATTAACATTAATGATGATAGCATGTTGAGGGACCAAATTTGTGAAAAAAATATATCATATGAGACTATTTCTGCAACTTTGCAACAACGGGACTAAAATTGCAATAGACTCTATTCTATAGGATCAATGTTGCAATTTTCTTCTTTATCCTTTTAATCCAATATTAGAGTTTTTCCATGCAACCAAACTGGACAAGCATTTCAATCCCCAAAGAAATGGAAAGCTCACGATGCTATGATTTTTATACCAATAATCAAACTAATATCACCACCAACTACAGTTAGTGGAGCTAGTTTATTTGTCATGTCATATGTTCTAGTGCATTAAAAGGAAAGTTTCACGAGTCATTCCTGAAAAGTCTTTAATTGCCGAAGTTCAACTATTACTGTACAATTGAAGGAAAGACAGAGTTCACTTCCATTTACTTACCACTGAGGTTTGAGTTTATTTCTTTGAAAACATTGGGGATTTCACTATCCTCCAGTTGATGTACACCTGATGATGATGACATGGGGCTCAAGTAATCTGCCTGCCTCCAGAATTCTTCATGAATGCTGCTGCATACAGATGCAGGGCTTGGTGGTACTTCGGTAGAATTCTCCTGGAAAAAACAAAAGAAAATAAATTAGAAAAACACTCAACTTGAAAATCGTATTCTCTTGCATTCAGATGTGTAATAAAATTAGAGAACTGAGATCCTCACATGTGTGTCATAGAAACTCATCATCACTGTCGGTCCACTAGCGATATCTTTCAAGAGGTTATTTTGACCCGATTCCTCTGCTGACTTGACTTTCCTACGGAACATTCGCGCTCTGAGTGTCAAGCTGTATCTAAAGCTTGAAACCGTTTCCCTTATGTTGAATTTGTCCTTTTTATGTTTTTTAATATTCATTGAAACCTTCTCAAAAACTTCATGCTTCCTCCTGATGTGGGCCCCAGTTAATATATGAGGATCCTCAAGAAGGAGCTTTCCAAATGACGTCCCTGATACCGGGGCTGACAAGGATCTAACGAGGTTCGTAGGAGAATCTTCCTGTCTGAATGATCTACTACTTTTCTCTATCTCATTTGTAAAATTATCGGGATCGGTCGTTTTGTTTTCTGTCCTTAAATTCCCACCCCTACCCCTGTCATAATCCGACAAGGATAATCTTGATCTATTACGAACTTGTTGATGTGTTTCTCCTTTCATAACATTTTTCAACCTCTCAGCCAAGAAACTCCTTGTATCTCTATTAATGAACTCAGGAGAACACGTTCCATTTGACTGAATTTCACTTCTATATGATCTTGTAGACTCTGACCGGAATAAATTCATCCCGAGGTCCTTTGTCACACTTTCCCTCACCTGTTGCGCTATACGCTGGGCTATTTCTCTTGGTTCTGATGGTTTTTCCCGATAAGGGGTTTCAATTCCTCCTCCCCTAACAGTTGTGCTCCATTTAGAAGGACTTCTACCTTGTAGCTCAGACTTCAGCCTTTCCTTCACCTCTTCAAGAAAATCTTCTATTCTACCTCTCTCTTCTGAAGTGCTGGGCGTACTATTCCACGAATCTTCATTCATGTCCATCCTGTCAGGACCAGGCCTTAAAATAACAATTTTTGTAGGAGCAGAAACCATATCAAGTTTCTGATCAGAAATCATGAGTTGAGAGGCCCTGGTCTCTTTTCTTGACATTCTATTAGAATATAGTGATTCCTTTTCCTCAACTGAATAAGCGAATTGTTTATTTTTGTAGCTCCGGAAAGTAAGCATTTCATGTGGGCCTGCTGGTTGTGAAAGATCTTTAGGGTCCTTCAGTCTCTCACTATTTGTGGTTCTCGTAGAATTAGAGTAAAGAAGCATCTTTTCTCGGTTGAGCTCCTCTTGTGCAATGAACTGGTTTGGATCACTAGTACATTCTACAACATTCGAACATTCCTTAAACCGTGCGGATTGCCATGCTTCGAACTCTTTCTTGAACTTCTGCAATTCCTCTTCTTGAGGATGCTCACGAGGTTTAGGCTTGTTCGACTTCATACGCTGATCACCATGTCTGTCAATCGAATGGCCCAAAGAACCAGATTCCAGCTGGACATGACCAGTGGAGCCCTTTTTCGATTGTTCCTTATCCACCGACTTGCCTGCCAGAGTGTCATTCTTCATCTGAACCAGTTGTGCCACTGGTGTTGAATCAAATGGTAATGTATCGACTCCCATTAGACGAGCCACTACACTTGGTCCATTTTGTCTGGTATTTGGTCTTTTAGAAATCTCTTCGCTGATTAACTTCTTCATTGGAGCCTCCATAGAATAGTAGTCCTCACTAGATGACTCCCTTGAATTTGAGTACTGAATACATAATAGCAAATGATTATTTAAAAGAAAAGGAATGCATATAGCTAATCAATGAAATACTATTCGCATGAAACCAGAAACAATAAGCAGCTTCCAGACATTTTAGGTTGAAACCATTTCTGGGTACTAAGCTAATCTTCACCAGAGTTGGGATTGGAAAGCATATCAGCAAAAGAAAAGAAAAGTGGAATCAACAAAAGCAAAACAAAAGACAGTACAACGATTATCCACAGTGACGAGGAAAAAAAGAGAAGTCTCCATTATCATCTAAGAGTTGACGGGAACCATTTTCTACTTGAAGATCACTACAAGGATATTAAAAACGTTCCGGTAAAACCCACAAGCACAATACATTAAAAAAAAAAAATTCATAAAATCTGAACAACGAAATAATTTTATACCAGTATATTATCTCTCATGCATAACCCATACAACGTTTCCAGTGGTAGCTCCAAACTGTTTCGTGGAGCCTCCAGACCTGATAAGTTTGAACAGAAGACATTACTTCTAGTTACATTACATAAGAGCACATTTATTTTTCTGATTTATAGTTTTTTCAAGGAACACGGTTCCATGCATATTTTCTTGATAAGCTATGAAACTCCTTATTTATACGAATATACCGCATTATCGATAATTAAAATCAATCGAGGACAAATGCAGAAACAAAAGAAACTCATCATCACTGTAGGGTACTGTTCATCAATGCTCATGCTAAGTATACAACTTTTGTAAGAAAAAACAAAAAATTAGGACTGATAGATAAAGAAACTTTAAACACATCCAGATCGACTAACTCCATGAGCATCACAAAGGCTTTCGAATCATTAGTGTTGGAACTGAAACAATGAGTTAACTGAGAATATCTTAATAAATTCCCCCTTTTCCTTGAGTGACAGTAAGCATGTGGTAACACTTACCACCAACATTTCTATTGTGTGTAACAAATTTCCTTGCCATGATATCCTCGTGAATGTCAAGGAGGTGGAACAAGTTTACAACGCAAAATAATTATCACCCAAAACTAAAGCTGAAATATACTCAACAAGTCATATCCACATCATTCCATGAAGTTAAATTCTCATCTCAACCGACTAAGAGCGCAAATTGGGAGCCCTCCATATTCTGCAAAACAAGTAATAGAGTTTTACAGCGGTAAAAATATCAAATACGTCTATATGAGCTAAAGAAAAGGCTTCAGCATCCTGAGACAATAATTACATGATATCATTTCCTGCAGAGAGGATACAAGAAATTTTAAACCCTGTTTGCAAAAACTAGAAAAAGTGATTTTGAGATTTTTGCTGAATTTAAACTGTTTTCGCCTTTTTGGCTTCGTTGATTATTCTTATGGTTCTCTAGAAAAAAACTGAAAACATGCTAAAAATAGAAGTATGTCCATCACTGTTTCTACCAACTTATTCTATTTCTAACAACCCAACTTTAACTTTTTTCTTTTTCACTTTTACAATTTTTTTCTAAAATTCAGTGCTTTTTAAAAGCACAAGCTATTTGTAAACATGCCTTTTTGCAGCAAAATCTGGAAATAGAAGCCTACTGATATCAGATAAATCAACTTCAAAAAGGGGACTCAGATATCAGGGGAGAGATTTATCTGGTGAATGCAGTACTCGTGAAAAAGTAAACTAGCAAAATTAACAAGAAACTTTGATACAAGATCAATTAACATAATTCACACCAAATACCTCTGAATATTTGTGCCATAACATTAAAAATTTCCTGAAAAAATACAAATCATACAGCTTCTAATTCTTCTAGCTTTTTCCAACATACATGATTAAAAGTACACAATCAATAGCCAAATGATTGCTATAATAAGTAACCAAATTGTTGCCAGCATTATCAAGTCTCATAAAACTTACAAAAACAAACTCAAAAAACATGCGATCCACACAATCCATACATTTTCGAATAAATGGAGGACTCACCAATCCAGTAATTTCACCACCATCACAAATCTGCTACAAAAAAGTCAAACGCGAATGAACTTGAAGAGGCAATAATAATAATGATAATTATGAGGGAAGAAGAAAAGTAAATGGTATTATTAACACATTAGCAGCATCATGATCCATTGCTGGAACTCAAAAGCTTCTCTCTCCTCTCTCTCTATATATATAAATATATATATATATTCTTCTTTTTGGGAAGATGGGGTAATGATCAAGTGTGGCAAGACCAGGGAGCTCGGTCAAACATTACATATTTGCTTTTTATTTAAAATTTGATCCTCAAAATCTTATTAAATAATAAAAAAATAGAAAAATACTCATATTTTTCACCCTTTTTCCATCTTGACATGATGAGATATCAAATTATTATGGTAAAATTAAATTGGTTTATTTATTTTTTAACTTAATTAAAAGTTAGTAATAAAATAATAAAAACAATTGAATAATGTATAGCAATCTTACCACTCTAAATCATCATCATTGTTCTATTTTTTTATGAACTTTTAATAAAAGATATATATAATCAAAATAGCCGTTTGATTTATCTAAGATTAATACGAATCATAATTATACGATTCCGTAATAAAATATTTGGTTTAAGAAATAATAAATTGAAATTCCGCAAATTCAAAAGGTATTAATAATAATTATGAAAAATTGAAAGAAAATTACGGTCATTTTTTCCATCAATTATAAAAATTTTATTCCCTAAAATTAATACTACAAAGACATTCACTTAATAATGTTGTGTGCATATTTATGGCATAATTTTGACCAGCCTATAACGAAAAGCAGCGTTGCTACACGTGGCAAATTCCTATTGGATGTAGAAGATAGGTGCAGGATTATGCGAAGCCTAGGATTATGATACCAGGAGGCCGGCTGATGTCGTGGGCGTACGACAGCGGGGACGCAGCCTTTTTCAGTTGTTCTGAAATGACCTTTTTAGCCCTACAAAAGTAACTGTTGCTTTTTAATTAAATAATAATAATTAGAAGAAGAAGAAAGGGATAATTATACTTTAACCCCCTACTAATATGTATAATTCTAGCTTCCCACCCATCAATTGGGGTATTTTTGTTATAAAAAATGTAAAACACTATACTAAAATATTTTGAAAGTTCAAACAAAAGATGTGATCATATTATTATTACTTGAGGGGGGGAGGGTAAATGAGATTCTAATGTTAGTCGGGTAGTTATATGTAATTCCAATTATACGATGGGGGGTGGAATGTGTAATTACGCATGTTAGTAGTGGGTGAAAGTGTAGTTTTCCGGAAGATACTAAAAGGACTAATCTAAAACAAAGGTCAAAACACGAGGATTAAAATGTAATTACACCAGCTGTCAATTTCTAAAATAAATAATTGCAAAAGGAATGAGAAGTTGAGGCAAAAGTGGCCCAAGGCTCATAAAGAAGTGAATTGGTCTTTAGGCTTTAGCCAAACAGCCCACATGCACTGGTCCAATAAACCCAACGTGTATTCATCATTGCAACCAAAGAAAGCAAATAAATATATATATATTTTTGGATTGAGGGGAAATTCTTTAATTTTCACTTTTTCAAAATGGGATTTTTCCAACATTTAGGCTATGTATGGAATATGATTACCAAAAATCAAATAGCATTGTTTGGTATTATATTTTGCTATTTGGGAAAGTAATCTTATTCCTAAAAAATGGGAATTTTCATTCCAAAAATCAGGAATCACAATCCCTTACTTATTGCCCTCACAATCAAGGAAATAGTTGTTTTTTTATTCCTTTCATTTAAGTTAGTTTGATTTTCATTTTGATTATTTATGGAGAAATAATTGAGTATTTTTAATTGATTTTGAATATTTTTATTATTACAACAGATAATTATTTACATTTTATTTGATATTTATTCGTTGAAGAAAATTCAAATATTTTTCATGTTATTTTGGCTATAGTTCATTTGACATGGTTGTTGTCATTACGATTGACGTATTTTATTTATTTAGAATAATATGTTTGTGTCTTAAAATAATTATCGATAGATTCTTATATGTAGGCCCAAGATTGCAGTTGAACCAAATTAATATATATTTTTGTATAATTTAACCTAGCTAATTTATATATATGTATATGTATATATACGCACATGTATAAGTATATAATATAAATATTCTACTGCAGTGAAAAATATATAATTTGGAACATACAAAAAAGGTGAATAAATAACATGGTTAAAAATGAGGGTATTTAAGTCAAAATCTTTAATTTTGTTTTCCATTCATTATTATATATGTTTGAACCAAATACACCGGTGCATTATATTGAATAATTTTATATTCATAATAACGACTCATTATTTCACGTTATACAAGCTCCCCGTCTCGCTTCAATACTAACTATTTTTCATGAAGTTTATATATATTTTTCGTATATAGATTTGATACAAAATTCTCAATCAAGTTGAAGGCGAGTACTTGTAACACAATAGTTCGACAAGGAAAATAATAGAAAAAATTAAATATGATCAATTAAATAGTTGTGTCTTGATGTACCAAGTGAGGCCACTACAAGTTCAAGCATTGCTTATATATGCTATTTTAGTAGAACTTAGATTGTGTAAATATCGTAATATTGTGCTCTTATTGAGCACATAATTATACTCGTATCTGATTCAATTAAAGTTCAATTAATTAATAATCGAATTATACTCAAATTTAATTTTCAAAAGCCAAAATATTCAAATAAATTTGAATAATTATGTAACTCCGACTCATTTAATAAAACATTTATGATTTAAAGGTATATTGAATTATGTATGCAGTATTGGTAGGTGTAATATTAATGCAGTTATTTATATATTGAAGAAAGAAGAAGAGAGAACCCTAAATAGCAATATCCTACGAATTTACCAAACTACCCTCACATGTCACACAGCGTATCTCAATCACATCAAGTTTATCCAGATTTGTTTAATAAAGGGCCACATGCTGTTCCTCGAGGCCAAAACCGTCATTACGCCAAGGCTAATCCCGTCATTCCACCACAAATGCTCAAAACCCTCCCCACCGTTAGATTACGCCACGCGCCACATTTATTCCACCAGCACCAAATCCGACGGTCCAAAGGCCCTCCAAAACAAACACAGAGAAAACACAAAGGGAAGTGAAGAGTAAACCTAACAGCTTGTCAGCCAATCAGAGGCCTTAAAAGGGTACAACGCGGATCGATGACGTGGCATTGAAAATTTGAATTCCCGCCTAAACCCGGACTTCAATTGGTCTGTGAATGAATTTTGGGGATCTTTTCCTTCCAAAAGCCCTTCTCTCTCCCTTTCACATATACCACCTCATCTTTGCACTTCACAAAGCATATCTTCTCTCTCTCTCTACTACTCTCTCTCTGTATACTGAATTAGGTGAGTTTTTGAGGTTTTGATGCTGTGGAACGGTTTTCGGCTGATTTGCGACGTGTTGACCGGTTTTTTTGTGGTTTTATGTGCAGGTGAGTCATGAAAGGAGGAAGATCGAAGACGGAGTCGAAGAAAGCCGATGCGAAGTAGGTTTAAGTGATTTTTTTTGTTCAGATCTGTGAATTTTGTGGTTGTGTTTTGTGTTCTTTGAATTGATGTGTTTTTTTGTGGATTGGAATTTTGAATAGGCTTTCTGTGAAGAAAGGAGCAGCGGCGGCTGGAAAAAAGCCGGTGAAGAAGGGGAAGCCGGTCAAGGATCCGAACAAACCTAAGAGGCCTGCTAGTGCCTTTTTCGTTTTCATGTACGACGTTTTTCTTATTTTGTTATAATTTTTGGTTCTTGTTGATGTATTTCGTGTGAATTTTGTTGTTGATTTGTTTTTTCTTGTTTTGTACGATGAATTCAGGGAGGATTTCAGGAAGCAGTACAAAGAGAAGCACCCTAACAACAAATCTGTCGCTGCTGTGAGTAGTTATTGTTGAATCATAGCCAGAATTTACAGAAAATTAAAGCTAATTCTTCGGATTCTGACGTAATAATTGTGTTGTGAAAAATCTAATCAGGTCGGAAAAGCTGGGGGTGACAAGTGGAAATCTCTGTCTGAAGCTGTAAGCATCCATTTCTAAGTCAATAAATTACCAGTCGAGTTGTTTTCTGTATAGTTTCTAAAATTCTTCAAAACCATTTTCCAGGAGAAAGCACCCTTTGTTGCCAAGGCTCAGAAGAGGAAGGTTGAGTATGAGAAGACACTCCAGGCTTACAACAAAAAACTTGTAATAATCCATCATTCAAATCTTATTTTTCATAATTCTAATTTTGCTAAAAAACTGTATTTAATTCGGAAATGTTCTTCATAAATTGTTCCATAGAGCGATGGTGCTGGAGCTGAAGACGAATCTGACAAATCAAGGTCCGAAGTGAATGATGATGAAGACGATGATGAAGATGGCAGCGCAGAAGTATATATTTTGTTTAATTTTAGTTCCCCTAAATCGATTTTTGAATTTAATTTCATTTTACAATAATTGATTATTTATTTATTTTGTGGGAATTTTTTCAGGATGATGACGATTCCGATGACGAGTGAAGAACTATGAAGGAAATTGGGTCTCCATTCCATTAAAAGCTTTCATCAATAGGTGTCCTTTTTTTTCCTTTTAATTTTTAATTTTAGTAGGGAAAAAAGGAATCAAAATAACTTGTTGATGATTGAATGGGGTTAGTTAATTGGTTCAACTATGCCAATTTGGTTCCAATCATTCTCATATAGTTTAATGGTACCAAAATTTAGAGATTAATGGAACCAATTTAGTATAGAATTTTCGGGTTGATTACTATGTACTCAAGATATTTCCTCCACGCTTAATCATAATCAATCATTGGCTTTTTCTTTTCTTATTTTATTGTTAGATCTGATCTATGGAAATTAGATATTTTGTAATAATGCTTTCGTGGTTGGAATCTGACGTATTTAATGGGATTTGTCCAAGAATATGATATGTGTGCTGTTTTCATAAAATGTCTTTGGTGTATTGTTCAACGGGCAAATTCAAACACGGGTTTGTCATCGTACTGTACCTATTGTATATTATCAAAGCAATGACTCAGATTAGTGGGCGGCATTGAATTCGTAATCTCTTTAATTATACGAATGGAATTTGACCCACTAACTCAAGCATTATTGGAATTAATATGAATACGGTGCTGACATTATCTGTCCACGTTACAAATTCCAACAAATAATGAATTAAAATTCGCATTTCATTATTCAATTGTTAGCAACGGGCTTTGGGTTACATTCGACTTTATTGTAAAATGTTATTAATAAATAGATTATGTCAATGAAGATAATTACAATATGACATTTGTGGAAATGAGGGGGAGTTGAAATTTACATGTGGATCTTAATCTAGAACAATCAAACAAATAGAGTACGCAAGGTTAGGGGGATTGACATTCTCAGTGTGAGATTATGTATTAATTATCTTTGAAATGCTTGTTTGTGTATAGCGTGTATGTATGTTTTCTTTAGAAAATTTCAGAAGAAAAAGAACATGAAACATATGTTATGTGTTGTTCGTGTCGTTTCTTATTTTTCTGCTAGGCTGGATTTACCCGAGAATTGTTTGTGTCGTGTTTGAGATGGGACAGAAGAATGGATGCCTATGAGGTATCTTGACATTGAAAGTGACACATTCTTCAACTCGAAATATTTTTCGGGCTGGTAGTACAAGGTGCAGTGACTAATGTTCTATAGTCAAGCTAATAAATAAACCACATACTTCAAATACACCCAATCAAAAGTAACCAAAAACTAAGTGCAACAAAGTAAAGCATAGAAACCTGGAGAATAAGGCATCAAACTTATTTCAAAAGTAGCCTCCCATTTTAACAGCCACCCAATCCTCAAGAAGGCGTAATTTTGTCATACTCTCTGCTTTTCTTGCTCCATTAGTTGTATGAATTCGGCGAATACTGTCACACATTAATTTAATTAGCACATTCCTAAGACTCAAAGGAAACACAATAACATTAGCAATCTCTAAACAATGGTTCAAGTATTGGTGCAAAACCTCCACATACTAAAAAAGTGAGAGGTGGCTCTCCATACTAATAGAAGTGATAGCAATCTCTAGGACAAATCAATACATGCACAATGACGGGGCTGAATTTCAATATATGAATCGATGAGTATGTATTTAAAATTTTAAAATATGAACAGAACACGTACCAGGATCAGAATCATGGGGCCCTGGAGATGCTTCAGGATGGTATTGAAGTGACATGATCTTTCGCTGAGGAAATGCAAGCCCAGCACAACTTCCGTCATTCAGATTCACATGAGTTACCTCTACACCTTCCGGAAGGGATTCCGGGTCCACAGCATAATTGTGATTCTACACACATTAAAACCAAAATTATTTAATGAATATGTGCTAACGAACGGAAAATGAAAAGTAGGAAACGGTGAATTATTACTATATATAATTTAATATAGGGAAAATGTTACTGTGGATCCGGAGGTATTGAGAAATTATACATATTCTCAGCAACTGTTTCTTTAAAGTTTAAACTTAGGCAAAAAGGTCAAAATGTAATGAGTTCAGAGTGCAATGAGAACCTGAGCGCTGATTTCGACACGGCCGTTTCGAATATTACGAACAGGGTGATTTCCTCCATGATGACCAAATTTCATCTTGAAAGTTTTACCCCCAAGTGCTTGACCAAGCAATTGGTGACCCATACAGATACCAAAAACAGGAACTTTTCCAATTATTTCCTTTACTGTTTCAACAGCATAAGGAACTGCTGATGGGTCTCCTGGTCCATTGCTGAATAGGACACCATCTGGTTTCATCTTTAGAGTTTCAGATGCAGGCCATGTTGAAGGAACCACTGTGATCTTACACCCATATGATGCCAACCGACGGAGTATATTATGCTTGATACCAAAATCATATGCCACAACATGAAAACTCTCTCCATTTCTTCCCTTGAAGTTAAAATCCCATTCTGAATTTGTTCTATCAGCCCATTCATAAGGAGCCTTGCAGGAGACACCACTTATCAAATCCATCCCTGAATTATAATCGTGTATTAAAACAAGATTATAATCTAAAATAACATTAAAATTACCCCCAATAACAGTTTTTTAAGGAGGAATGAATTATTACCGACTATATTCCAGGTTTGAGACATTTTCAATAGTTCCTCATCACTTTTAAAGTCTTCTGTGCTCAAGACTCCAATAAGGCTGCCATCTTGTCTCAATCTACGGGTAATAGCTCGTGTGTCAACGTCATCTGCAGCACAATGAAACAAGAAAACCTGAAACAACTAAAAGCCTATTATTAGCATTGCAAGGTTGACATATGAAATCGCACAACTTACATATTCCCATTATATTCTTTGATGCCAAATAATCTCCAAGTGTTTCTGCACATCTCCAATTTGAGGTGCTGAAGGATATAATAGAAGTGAACAAAAATTCATGGTTAAAGGTAATAAAAAGTAAAACTGCACATATAGAGGTGTAAATATACAAATTTAAAACCCAAAATGGGAAAGCAGCCAACCTGATACTCAAACTTCGAATAACCAACCCTGCTAGAAAGCACTGTTCTGATTCTTCGTCATCTGCCAAGAAAAGCAAGCCAAATTAGACTGCTTATCAAGTTCTATAGCTTATTTAAATAATAAGATAAGCACATTGCCTACCGAAATTAACACCAGTGTTTCCGATGTGTGGGTTAGTCATCAAAACAAATTGGCCAGCGTAACTAGGATCCGTAAGGATCTCTTGGTACCTACAACGCCAAGAAATGCAAGTTTGAATAAAACCACATTGAATTAGGTACATACAGGCGCAAATTTTGTGTCAAAACACATCATTTATTCCCTTCAATTTTGCCCTTCCGCGGGTTGCATTGGCCTATGGAGATCACTTATATAAAGAGTAAATTATTGTTTTGCCCAAATTTTGACTTCAAAATTTCACTCTTGAACAAAAATGATATTTTATAAAAGTTTGGGATTGTTCTTCACCTTTCATGGGTATACAAAGGTGAAGGCAAGGTGGAAGAGAAAAGATCCTCATCAATATGCTGAACAACATCTTCTTGCAATCTTGCTATAAGTGCAAAAACTCATCTCTATCCAGCACTTTTTAATTGTGCAATATTGCTAAGAACCACAACCACATAACTTATCTTTACTTGATACAAACATTGTCGTTACCAGTTGTACTTCTAGTATACTCTTTGACTGAAACGTACTCAACTAAACGGAGAAATGAATAAAGTGCAGAATACATTGAAGGAGAACCAAAAACATGTAAAGGGCTACTTTCTCCGTTTTCAAGTGTCCAGTTTACTCACTAACTCTGCATGCATGAAGATTTTCATTGAAAATCAGATTATGCATTGTTAACATTCTTCAATTAAGGAAGCAACTCATTTGGAAAAAAACATGTGCAACCATTGTGATAATTCTAGAATAAACACGACTGGGTGCAGTGACACGTTAACTGATATTAGTTTTTGCATCCATAAATGGCGGCATGACAAGAACAGATATGAAGAACAAATCCAATAATGGAAGGATAAGCAGATTTACCCTGTCAGTGATGTATTAAAAACCACTTCACCAACTTGGGTTCCAGAAGCACCAAAGGACTTTGCCCGCCAAACAGAACCATCCTCCAGAACCAGCCTTGCATCAGCCACTTTCCATGGTTTTTCTAACAATCCTAGAATCCATTTTCCAGAATGGAGCAATAATCATTACCCAATATTATTTTAAACAAAATCCGTAATAGAAGTTCAAAACTATGCATGTTTCTCACCTACATAAACATCTACATAATTTAAAACATCTATATGCATAGATTGAATGTACATACCAGTCCCGGAGCCAGATAGAGGAAGAGACTGACAGTTAATAGTGAAGGCCCTGAGTTTTTGTGCATTTAACCGAAAGCATGGTGGAAACTGAGCAACCGCAACCCCGTAAGCACACGCCATTGCAATAGTATAGTGAGCTTCACCCTGTTTAAATGCAGAGGAAACTAGAGTTTAGGTTATAGGATCCTAAGCCCGACTCACGTAGGTAATCGTCTGTAGGCTTCAACAAAATACTGAAATAGTCTTACTTAAGAAATGAAACTGGTCGTTAATATATCAAAACAAGCTTGAACAACTTTTTGTGTTTGACAAGGTTTAGAACTTAGTTAAAAAAAGGTAAAAATATGTAAAGAGACCAAGCTACTCGAGCTCGAGTCGTGTTCAGCTAAAGCTCCTTTGGACTTTGCTCGATTAACAATTAAACAAACTCAAACACAATTTTTAAGGCTCAATTGTCTAAGACAACAACTCGACTTGATTTGACTCATTTCACACCCCTAAATGTAATCCAAAGCTGCACTAGCTTTCTAACTATACTTACAAGGACAGAAGAAGAAGATAGTAAGCTAATGTGTTATTCATTAATTACTACAACAGGCTTTCAAGTATGTGGACCATGGTTCAAAGTATCGGCCGATACGCCGATATTATCGGCGATACGTAACTGGAACGGTGGGTGCCGATCCGATAAAAACGATAGATACGAATATCATCCGATAATTTAATATATCGCCGATATTATCGGATATCGGCCGATAATATCGGCGATACAATTGATAATATCGGCCAAATCGGATATTATCGGCCGATACAATTGATAATATCGGCGATACTAAGATCAAAGCCAAGGATTTACATTTTAAGCATTTTATTTAAATTATTTTAAGAAATTAATTATCCAATTAACTAGTTAAATTAAGAGTTTACTCTAATTAAATAGTTTAATTAAGAGTAGCATTTGAGTGTATGTGTGTATGTGCCAATCTATGTAGGTAAGCGAGTATGTGTGCTTGTGTACTCTTTTGTGGTTGAAGTAGTAAAAACTTATGTTATTTATTAAATAGAAGTAATTTGTGTTATTTACATTTATCTATAATTTTTACTAATTTTTTTTAGAATTTATGGAGCATCTATAATGATTTTGTATGGTATCGCCCGATAATATCCCGATATGCCGCGACCGATATGGAACAGCACATGCCGATATTATCCCCGATACCGCGACTTTGAACCATGATGTAGACACCACATTAAGCGAGTTTTGTAGTGTTTGAAAATCCTGTTTTTTACTTCTAATTCTAAAAAATGAAGCTCCTATAAGTCAAAAGCTCCAAGCTAGTTAGGGACTTAGGGGGCGCTTCTATGTGCTTTTATTAATATTCCAGAAATTAAACTAAAAAATTCTATGACAAGTGTATCCTTAAAAATACTACTATTATTCAAAAAGCTTATTGATATCACTTCTGCTTTCAAGCACTTCCCCACATTTATTTTTCAATTCCTACATACCTCTGGTTCTCAATTGTTTCTGTTAGTTTCTAATTATGTGATCAATTCTCCAATAGCAGCAGGGTGTCACAAACACTCCCGAAAATGGAGATTGTGAAAAGCTACAAAAGATAATGATTTGCAGAATTAAAATCGAATGACAATGTTATATCCAATTAAATGCATTTCACCTGTCCTTGATCAGAAGAGAAAGCGAGCGTTGGCAACGGTGGAAGAGAACCCCTTCCGGCGGCGGCGGCGGCGGTGTTGAAAATTGGGGTTTTAGAGGAGACGTTGTGAGTGACTGTTGGGTATGGCGGTAGAGACTCCAGACATAATACGTTACTAGGTTATTTTAATTGCATTGAAGTCCCTCAAATTATGAATAATTTATTTCACTTTTTGACATATTAGAATAGCCCTCTGATATTTTTCAATTAAATTTACTAGTTAGTTAATTTTAAAAAAAAATTATTGTGAATTGAAAATGTTGATTTATTTAAAAATTTGTTGGACAATACATATTAGATATGAGAGTAGCATCAAATGATATTGTAATAAAATAACAATAATAAATATTAACCTAAATATTTCGAGTTATACATTATTCTAATACGGTTGGCTAATTTTTTTGAAATTAAAGAATAACAATTAAGTAACGACTATAGTATAAATAAATTATAAATAATGAAATGTAATTAGTATGAAATAAAAGAAAACTCAGAGTATCAGTTTAAGTCTTCAAATATGAATATGAACTTTGTTGTGCCTAAACCGCAAGCGCACGGCTTCGGTGCAGTACAAAAGATATCGTTCCCACGAGGACCGAACAATCAAGCACTAGCCTATCAATTATCAGTAATCTAAGCCTAATAAAAATACGAGATAGTTGTAAAGAAAACTAAACAGAAAGCAAGTAACTTGATTTGATTTGTATATGATTGGAAATTCCGGAATTAGGATTTACCACGATATATATTATCGACTCAATTATATTACCGATTGAATTACGATCGCTACTTATGAAGGACACTATCCAAATGTAATCACTATCTTCTGTCGAAGCATAATAACATATCTAAGCTAATTAATCAACTACTTTCGTGATGATTAGACTAGACTCAGACTCATTAATCTCTATGATAATGTATCGATTCCTCAAAAGACCTAAAACTACTTTCGTGATTTAGGATCCTAGGTTTGAATTCTAGGGTTCTGATATAGATGTCACCTTTCAGAATTTTCACCTAATATCTATGATCATGCAAATATGTGGCCAGCAAATTCACAAGCATTAATAAACAAGAATGCAAATCATAAGCATACGCGATGTAAAATCAACGATTCTATAATCTATATCGATAACATATTATCGGGCTATTCCCGGTTCCAGAATAATATGAATTACTCCATAGATGCGAAGAAACAATCAACAATCAATAAAGTAAACATGATAAAACGACAAGAATTAAAAGAGATTAAAGAAAATAATTTCGATTAAACCCGTTGTCGAATAATCCGTTTACAATAATCTTGAATTTCGTCTCTCGATCTCCGATCTTTACAACTCAACTCAAGAAAATAAAGTTCGAACCCTAATACAATGTTCGGAGGGGGTATTTATACCTAATCTAAAACATAAACCCGAAATTGGGCTGAGTATGGGCTTTTCCGCGTTTAGATTGTAATTAGCGCGCGCCTGTACGCGAGTTTGAACGGCGCCTGTACGCCGACTAATGCTGCGCTTGTACGCCGCCTTAAACGGCGCTTGTACGCGAGATGGCCAAAATCTCTGCCCCCGTTGATTGTACGCGAATTATAACGGCGCTTGTACGCCGTTCATTTGGTCGCTCGTACGCGGTTTAACACGGCGCTCGTACGCGGTTCTATTTGCAACTTCCGATCAAATAGTTCTCGATTTTGGCCAATAATTGGTATTTTCCGTTTGCAACATAGAAATTCCCTACTGCACTCAAAAGTGACATTAAACGCATTTGCGGGATAAAAATATGATGCAAGTACATAAATAAACGTGCCGAATGAGTGATTAAAGTTGCGTGAAAATGAGGTTTATCAACCCCCCCAAACTTGCTTTTGTTCGTTCTCGAACAAACGGTAAAATAAAGAAGCAAAAACAAAAAAAACTAAAGGTAAACTCATTTTCGTAGAGTACACGATTGCACTTAGCATGTGCAACAAGCCTTTAAACCTTTTTGTTACCCAAAAAGGACGAGTTATAGTCTCGTGAGGGTTTGCAGAAGATATACCCACAAAATCGCAAAATCAATGAATCTTCGCTAAATCGAAATGTGATACAATCGTACAAAAATCGACGTGAACTAATGGCCCGACATTATTAGAAGAAAATCGTGCATTCGCTTAATCGTTGGTTACCTCACACCACAGAGTTAGACAAGCTTCTAGAAAGCACTGAATAAAGCCATCTTTAAGCATTATAGTCGAATGGCGTTTCTAACACAATTTGAGCGGCGTCCATCTATACCAACTAGTCTAACAGATATTAGGGTCTAACTGGTTCACATTATTGAGCTTTTAGCGTAGGTCACTTATGCAAACGAGCTCATACTTGACGGGATTGTGCAATGTTCGTTCTCTTAGACTTTCTATGACACCCGTTATCGAGCTTTGGGTCAACGACTCCCAAGCTAGATAGCCATAGGGCGTTAAGTTTTAAGAGACTCCTTCGGACTTAATCACTCAAGTGTCAAAGGTCACAGAACGAACTAATCCTTTTTTTTTTTTTTTTTTTTTTTTTAATATTGTGCCAGAAGACATTGTTCTAAGTTGGTAGACTTGGAGGCCACTACCTATGTGTTTCGACAACGGGTGATCCACTCAACTCCTATGCCTTGGACTACTACGTATTAGTGACTAGCCAGAAAATTGTAACTAAGCAGATGATATCGCCGACAAAAAAGATTATGCGTTATATGTATTAGAAAGTCAGGCTTTCATATCACCTAGTCAATCGTTGTACGACGATCACAAAGATAAAGCTAGAATCCATAGTAAAAGTGTTATGTCTCCGTAAACAACCCCCAAACTTGAATCGCACATTGTCCCTAATGTGATAAACGTGTGTATGTATTCATGCATAAACGTAAAAAGGGACATAACCTTGGCGAGAGTCGAGACAATCGTCCTGATTTTGCTAGGTATTGTATCCAGAAGACTGTAGAGAAACAAAACACTGGAGCCCAATGATGATGTAGTACTCGAATCGTTGTAGTCGAATGTAGTTCCTTTGATATCCGTAGCTGTTATGAATGAAAAACAAGAGATATGGTGAGAGAGAGGGATCGATGGTTGTGTGAGGATTGTGCTTGAATGTGTATAAGGATGAGAACAGAAATCTGTTTTTTTTTTTTTAAAAAATTCGACTCTGCGTACGTACGCCTTTTTGAACTGCGTACGTACGCAGCATATATTGGCGTACGTACGCCGTGTATGTTTGCGTACGTACGCGGTTTGCTTAAAAATCACTGCCTCCGTTGATTGTACGCCGATTTACTCGGCGTACGTACGCCTTGTAAATCGGCGTACAGGCGCAGTTATATTCGGCGTACGTACGCGAGATATGCAAAACTCCCTGTCCTCGTTGTTTGTACGCCAATTTAGACCGCGCACGTACGCCATGTAAAACTCGATTTTTTTTTTTTTTTTTTTTTTTTAGAAACAAAAAGTAAAAACTTGAAACGAAACAAAACAGAAGAAAAGAAAAACAAAAAGAAAACAAAAACAAAAATAAAGGATACATTTGGGTTGCCTCCCAAAAAGCGCTTGTTTTACGTCTTTAGCTCGACGTTACCATGCTTAGTGTAAATCCCGGATCGGACCCGATGACTTGGCAATTCTCCAATCGACTTTAGGGTCTCGATTTTTAGGTAAAGAAAACTCAGGCACCGGTTGAATGTGAGACCTAAATCGCCATTTTTTGAATTTTTGGCGAGAGATCTTTTTGTCATGTAATACTTTGATGCCTTCATCGTTAGTTCTTCCACTCTCATGCACATTTGTCAATGGCGGATTCCCCTCAAATAGTCGAGCAATATCAGCGATAATTTCATCTTCCTCCTCGATCAAGCCATCAATCACCAGTCGTGCCTCTAACGGATCTTTATAGTGGTTCTTAGCAAGCTTGTCCTTGGTTATAGCTTCGTCAATCCTGTAACAAGAGTTCTCGATAGAGCTGTTAGCAACAGATTTATATAGACTAAATTCAACTCTCTCATCCCCAATATTCAAGGAAAGCCTTCCGTTTTTAACATCAATAATAGCTCCTGCTGTAGCTAGGAATGGCCTACCAAGAAAAATGGGAATTTGAGAGTCTTCATCCATATCGAGAACGACGAAGTCTGTAGGAATAAAAAATTTTCCTACTCTAATCGGTACATCTTCTAGCATACCTACCGGATACTTCACGGATCTATCAGCTAATTGCAGAGTAATCGTGGTAGGTTTTAACTGACCCAATTCTAACTTACGTGAAACAGAAAGTGGCATAAGACTAACGCTAGCACCAAGGTCACACAATGCATGATCAAAACTAACGTTACCTATTACGCATGGAATCGAAAAACTACCGGGGTCTTTAAGCTTAGGAGTTAATTTATTTTGAATTAATGCGCTACACTCCTCAGTTAAAGCCACGGTTTCATAGTCCTCTAGTTTCCGTTTATTAGAAAGAATTTCCTTCAAAAACTTAGCATAAGAAGGCATTTGTGTAAGTGCATCAGTGAATGGAATATTAATGTAAAGTTTTTTCAAAACTTCTAAAAATTTTCCAAACTGTTTATCTAATTTCGCCTTAGCTAATCTTTGAGGGAAAGGCACGGGTGGTTCATATGGCGGTGGAGGTACATATATTGGTTCTTTTTCGCTTTTATCAATTGTTTTGTCAATAGAGTTGTCGGGATGAGACGATTTTTTCTTTTCGACCTTCTCAGTTGACTCTATTTCACTAATCCTAGTAGACATTTTTGGATCCTCATAATTAGTTTCATTCCTTAAAGCAATTGCATTACAATGTTCCTTTGGATTTGTCTCAGGTTGTCCGGGAAAGGAACCAGAATTCCTACTTGAGTTACTAGCTTGTTGTGCAATTTGAGTTTCTAGCATCTTATTGTGAGTTGCTAAAGAGTCGACCTTAGTTGCTAGTTGCTTAATTGCATCATTCACTATCTCGTTTTGTTTAGTTTGGGATACTACGAAACTCTCAAGAAGGGATTCTAAGTTCGATTTCTGTGGTGGAACAGGATTATAAGGCTTTTGTTGAAATCCCGGTGGTGGTCTAAAATTAGATGGTGGGGCTGCGTTTTGAGTCGGCTTGTATGAAAAATTTGGGTGATTCCTCCAACCAGGGTTAAAAGTATTTGAAAACGGGTCGCTCTTTTGGTTGAAGTTATTCACGTAATTGGCTTGCTCTATAGAGGGATCGGTTGGTATACTAGCAAATTGACACTCTAAGGCAATATGACCAACTGTACCACATATTTCACACATAGGGGGAGGGGTAGTAACAGAGTTAACATGCATATTCATCGAATCAAGCTTCTTAGACATAGCCTCTACTTGAGCAGAAAGTAAAGTAATGGCATCAATATCGTACTTACCTGGCGTTTTCTGTGGAGTCGATCTTTCGCTTGACCACTGGTAGTGGTTCAATGCCATATCCTCGATTAGATCATATGCTTCATCGATACCCTTATTCATCAGAGCTCCTCCAGCTGCTGCATCGACTGACATCCTCGTGGTATAGATCAACCCGTTGTAAAAGGTATGCACTATGAGCCATTTCTCCAGCCCGTGATGTGGGCACAGTCGTAGAAGATCTTTGAATCGTTCCCAAGCTTCATACAATGATTCACCATCTCTCTGAGCAAACGTCGTAATTTGATTCCTCAGTTGTGCAGTCTTGCTCGGAGGGAAATATCTCGCTAAAAAGCATTGCATGAGCTGATCCCATGTTCTAATCGAGCCAGTCGGTAGGGAATGTAGCCAAGCCCTCGCCTTGTCTCTTAGTGAGAACGGGAATAATCTCAGCCTGATAGCATCCTGAGAAACCCCGTTCATCTTCAGAGTGTCGCAGTACTCTAAAAACATGGACAAGTGGAGGTTTGGCTCTTCAGTAGGTGCACCCCCAAACTGATTCTGCTGAACCATTTGCAGAAGGGATGGCTTTAGCTCGAAATTGTTGGCCTCTACAGTAGGCCTGGCGATGCTGGAGTGAAGTGTCTGTGCATTCGGCGCTGCAAAATCCTTAAGACATCTCGCGTTCGCATTCGCATTTGCAGCCGGGTTTGCGTTCGCGTTAGCGTTTGCATTAATATTTACATTCACGTTCTCTTCAGCCATTGTAACTTGTCTAAGCTGAGCTCGTTTCAGTCTCTGTAGTTTTCTCCTTGTACGAAAAGTTTTCTCGATTTCTGGATCTAGTTCAAAATTGATCTTGTTTCGCATACAAGGGAAAAATTGAATCTTGAAATAAAACAGAAAAATAAAAATTAAAAACTGAAAATAAAATAAAAATGGCTTAGTCTCACTGAAATAAGATAAAAACTAATATTGATTATTCAAGTCCCCGGCAACGGCGCCAAAAACTTGTTGTGCCTAAACCGCAAGCGCACGGCTTCGGTGCAGTACAAAAGATATCGTTCCCACGAGGACCGAACAATCAAGCACTAGCCTATCAATTATCAGTAATCTAAGCCTAATAAAAATACGAGATAGTTGTAAAGAAAACTAAACAGAAAGCAAGTAACTTGATTTGATTTGTATATGATTGGAAATTCCGGAATTAGGATTTACCACGATATATATTATCGACTCAATTATATTACCGATTGAATTACGATCGCTACTTATGAAGGACACTATCCAAATGTAATCACTATCTTCTGTCGAAGCATAATAACATATCTAAGCTAATTAATCAACTACTTTCGTGATGATTAGACTAGACTCAGACTCATTAATCTCTATGATAATGTATCGATTCCTCAAAAGACCTAAAACTACTTTCGTGATTTAGGATCCTAGGTTTGAATTCTAGGGTTCTGATATAGATGTCACCTTTCAGAATTTTCACCTAATATCTATGATCATGCAAATATGTGGCCAGCAAATTCACAAGCATTAATAAACAAGAATGCAAATCATAAGCATACGCGATGTAAAATCAACGATTCTATAATCTATATCGATAACATATTATCGGGCTATTCCCGGTTCC
This sequence comes from Verbascum thapsus, assembly GCA_963669365.1. NCBI lineage: Eukaryota > Viridiplantae > Streptophyta > Magnoliopsida > Lamiales > Scrophulariaceae > Verbascum > Verbascum thapsus. The sequence continues at coordinate 2,660,811 of OY770117.1, forward strand.
AGAATAATATGAATTACTCCATAGATGCGAAGAAACAATCAACAATCAATAAAGTAAACATGATAAAACGACAAGAATTAAAAGAGATTAAAGAAAATAATTTCGATTAAACCCGTTGTCGAATAATCCGTTTACAATAATCTTGAATTTCGTCTCTCGATCTCCGATCTTTACAACTCAACTCAAGAAAATAAAGTTCGAACCCTAATACAATGTTCGGAGGGGGTATTTATACCTAATCTAAAACATAAACCCGAAATTGGGCTGAGTATGGGCTTTTCCGCGTTTAGACTGTAATTAGCGCGCGCCTGTACGCGAGTTTGAACGGCGCCTGTACGCCGACTAATGCTGCGCTTGTACGCCGCCTTAAACGGCGCTTGTACGCGAGATGGCCAAAATCTCTGCCCCCGTTGATTGTACGCGAATTATAACGGCGCTTGTACGCCGTTCATTTGGTCGCTCGTACGCGGTTTAACACGGCGCTCGTACGCGGTTCTATTTGCAACTTCCGATCAAATAGTTCTCGATTTTGGCCAATAATTGGTATTTTCCGTTTGCAACATAGAAATTCCCTACTGCACTCAAAAGTGACATTAAACGCATTTGCGGGATAAAAATATGATGCAAGTACATAAATAAACGTGCCGAATGAGTGATTAAAGTTGCGTGAAAATGAGGTTTATCAAACTTATATTAAATACAATAGTGAGGAAAGTGTTAAATTTATTGACGAAGTATTGCCACTTTAAAAAAATGAAGTAACAAATAAAAATAACATAGTGAGGATTTGTATATAATAAATTATTAATGAAATAGGAGAAAATTTTGTTTATTCAAATGATATTTAGGGATTTTAGAGCTATTTATATAAAGTTTTCATTTTTGGATATTTTATTATCTTTACTAATAATTTGATAAAATTTCATTTAAAACACTTCAAAGTTAGTTCTGAGTGCATTATAATTAACTTGTAGAGTTAATGAAAAAGTTAAAGGATTAAAAATCTTTACAGATATATGAAATGAGAGAGGTTGTTGATGACAAATATATGTAGTTCGAGGAGATCAATACAATTTCTAAAAAAAATTATTATTTGAAAAAATAATATTGAACATTAGGGTATTTTCCCAAGAAATAATAGCCTCCAGAATAAACAGGTCATATAAGAAAATAAAAAAAATTATTGTCACGCATATTCATAATTTAGTGTAATAACGATTGCGATATTTTGAGTAAATATGTAAGTTTTGAATATTTTGACTTAGAGATTAAAAATTAAAACAATTTTAAAAAAGCATATCACATTTTAATTCAAGTCTATTTATATACACTTTCAATGCAATTATATTCCAGACAATCTATTTTATTGTAAAATTGCACATCTCTAAATGATATCTATATATAAGCTTACATTCTAAGAAAGTTTTCTAAAAATCAACTAAAACGATGGCATAAACATTCGAAAATTTCAACGTTAAATAGAATGATTACCTCTATATTTATTAATATTATTATTTTTTTATTGTGATTTGATAAAAATAGAGGTAGATCGTGCAAATTATTTTTTCTCAACGCCAAATTTGTGATATAAAAGTTAACGACAAGGACCAAATTTGTTAAAATTGAAACATTTAGGACTATTACTGCCTAGTTCCATAAATTGGGGATAAAAACCATTTTAGTTAAAGTTGAGGGATCAAAAGTGTAAACTTCCCCAATTGTTGTATATTTTTTTGGTTAAATAAATATATTCAGGCTAGGGTTTCATTTTCTTCTTCTCTCTCTCCTCGACGAAAGGCTCTTCCATTGCTTGCAGTGGCGTTTCAATTCCTATTTACGTCGTCGTGTTGAAGACGAGACTTGTTAGTCATGTACGGTCACAGAGGGTAAGTTGAACGAATCCTAATCTTTTTTTATTATGTACTCGTATGAATAATTATTTGTCAATTTACTGGATTAGTTTGTACCTGTTGTGTTGGATTTTTGAATCGGGTTGGTTTATCGTGATATATCGTGTTTGAATTTGCGATCGGTAGGTCGTGGTTGTTTGGATTTCATTTGAAGAGCGAAATTGTGAAAATATTGTCTGATTGTGTTACAATTAATAGAATTTTCTGGAGTCAATTATATGTTCGTCTGTGTTAGAGTAATCTTGATTTTATTTTTTAATAAAAAGAAATTTGATTATGGTTTTACCTGTGGTTTGCCGGATTATGACTTGTGCTTATGTCAAACCAGAACCTAGGGTTTATAAAGGTTTATTCTATTTGTATCATGGACATAGAATGAGAGACCTAGATGATGTACGATGGGTGTCCACGTGTTTATTGTATATCTGTCGATTATAAAATCATGAGATGCTCGTCATAGTTGCCTATCTAGCGGAAATCCACCAGGTCTAATAGACAGTTTATACGCGAAGATTCGCTTCATGAACAAATGAAATACTATGCCTTTTATTCGTTTATCTTAAAAGCAATGATTGGGTTTAGGAGTTTGTTGGAACTTTTCCTATTGGCTAGCGGAGCCGTGGAATTGATATGGTCATTAAAAGCAATTGGTCGTGTTTGTTTTTATGTAATAAAATGCTCATAGTTTTCCGTTTTTCTCTTTTGAATCATTCCTCTTATAATCGATTGAGACTTGAAACTAGTTGGTTAGAGTTATCCATACAAATTCATTCAATGCCCCTGCTTGTTTTTCAATCAGTTTAGCTTAAGCTCGAAAGCCATTCATGTTTAAGAATCTGAACCTATTAACCTTCCTCCCTCTGCGATAGCTCACCCACTTCACGGAAAAATAAAATAAAATGTGGAAACAAGTGGCACTGCTATCAGAACTTTTAAGTTAGCTATTCAGATTGTTCTTTATTTTAGCTTGGTCCCAAAGTACCGAAACAAACTTATTTCTCACTTAGAGCTATTATATCACCCTAAGGAGCATAATAAGTGAAAGAATTAGCTGGTTTGTTGGAGCTGAAAAAGATCTGATTATGCATTTTGTAAGTTCTTCTGAAGAATAATAATTGATATTTGAAAAAAGTGTTTTTAGATATATGTTGGTGCCTGTACGAATTTAATACGTTAAAAACTTATTGAATGCCTTTTCCCAGAGTCATCAAATAAAAGTCATGAACTGCATTCTCGTTTCGTTCTGATAAACTATTGACTGTTGAGAGTGTATTGCTGTGTGAATTTCAACAGCTTGTGCTCTCTGAGGTCATTATCTTTATCTATTTCAAGTGCTTTTAAATGAATCACCTTGTTAACTTACTGCTACTAAATCTTGATTGAATTAAATATGCTCTCTTCTTGGTTTCACAAATTCCATGCATTTGTATTTTGTGTTTGTTTTGCAATGATGACATGTTTATAGAATATTTATCTACAATTGGGTTCATGGAATATGATAAATTGCTTCAGATACAATTAAATAAGGGTAAAACACAGATCCTCCAACCTATAGGCCTCTGAGCACTTTGCCCCATGTTCCAAAAAGAGAAAAAAAAAACGCACTCGACTCCCCAACTGTTGATATTTGTAGCAAAATATCCCTTGATTTCGGTTTCTGCAGAATTTGTGGAATATTCACGGAATATTCAGTCGGGAACAGACCTGGGGCTATTCCGCTACAAAAATCATTTGGGGTGTAGAGTGTGAACTTTTTCAGAGCAAGGGCAACGTGCAAATCCCTTAATACGTTGGGGGGAATCTGCATTTTACCCTTGAAAAATTAGATTATAGGATAAAGAAAGGGTTGGGATTGGCTTTATTAACAAGGTTGAATGGGGGATTTTTTTCCTTCCTTGGGTATGAATAATTGAAGGGCATTGTATGGGAGCGGGGGGGTTTCAGACGGGTACGAGATCGGCTCAAAGAGACCAAGAATGACGGACTCAAATCCCTACTTCGCAGTGAGCAGCAGTTCGAGCAACTATCAACCATACAACAGCTACGGTAGTAGATATCAGCCTTCTGGTTTCCCAGTCGTCCGATTAAGGGGTCTTCCCTTCAACTGTGCAGATGTTGACATATTCAAGTTCTTTGCTGGTCTCGACATTGTGGACGTCTTTTTGGTACACAAAGATGGTAAATTCTCTGGAGAAGCATTTGTGGTGTTTTCAGGGCCTATGCAAGCTGACCTTGCTCTTCAGAGAGACAGACAAAACATAGGAAGGAGATATGTTGAAGTATTTAGGTGCAAAAAGCAGGATTATTACCATGCCATAGCTTCTGAGGTGAGTGAAGGGGCTTTTGGTAATTTTGACCATCGCGGGTCATCGCCTCCAGCTCAGCGACGTAAGAGGTCATCACCAGATAAAGATAGCTTGGAGTATACCGAGATATTGAAAATGCGAGGGCTTCCATATTCAGTAAAAAAATCAGAAATTGTGAAGTTTTTTGGAGACTATAATGTCTCGGAGGATAAGATACAGATTGGGTGTCGATCTGATGGGAAAGCTACTGGAGAGGCATATGTGGAGTTTGATTCAGCTGAAGAGGCTAAGAAAGCTATGTGTAAGGACAAGATGATGATCGGGTCAAGGTATGTGGAGCTCTTTCCTTCAACACCAGATGAAGCTAGGCGAGCCATTGCACCAAGTTCGTCACGTCCTAGATGAGGAGTTTTATGGAGAATTAAGTTTATTTTCTTCTCTGTGATATTAGATAAATGTTTTTTCAGAAATTAATTTGTATTTTGACATTTTTCATCGTGTTAGGAGGATTGAATTTGTGTGGGTGTTTGAACAATATAAATTTGAGCATTGTTGCTTTGTAATTGAGCTGTTATTGGAGACATTCCTTTGATCTTTCTTTCCCTTAATGTTCCCCTGTCAAAATTTATTGATTGATATGGAAAAAGAGTTGTGGAGAATATTTGTGGTTCCAGTGAAAAATATTTTTGCAAGTTTTTCAAAACATTTAGAATATAGGCTGAGCCTTCAATTGGATGGTAACTCCAATCTAAAGACAATTGGATGGTAACTCCAATCTAAAGAAAAAAATTTCAAAGTAAAAAACTCTAAAAAGTATCAATTATTTGGTATCTTATAAAAAAGTTCTTTAAAAATACCTCTAAAAAATTTAGATAATTTTGAAGAAATTAAAAAAAAAAGAAAAAAATTATCTTTACTATTTATAATTTGACAGTTCACACAATTAATTTATAAGGTTTTTTTTGACTATTTTTCAACTCCAAAAATCAAATTGATTACATACTCTAATGTAAAATAGTGCAACTTTTAAAACAAGATCCATTATGGCTATTTTGTAACATCTTAATCAATGTTTTTGACTAAAATGATTTATTATAAATTATATTCAAATAATAATCCCAACAATTTTTTTACAACATAAAATATATCACATCAACCATAATTATTACATATTTTTCTCTTAAAAAATTCTTCCAAATACACATCTAAAGGTGTCAAGCAGGCCGGTCAACGGCCTGCTTGACAGCGGGCCTAACAAGCCGGGCAGGCCAAGGATGGCCTGCCCCTTAAGGCCATCCGGCCTTAAGGGGCCAGCCTTATCCGGCCTAGGCCAAGCCGGCCCATTTTGTTAATGGGCCGGCCTGGCCCATTTATAATATATATATGTATATTTAATTTTTTTTTATTAAAATTCTGCCCCCCCTTTACAGCTGTTGGTAACGGCTGGATTTTTTCCAGCCGTTGCCAACAGCTTTTTTAATTACTTTTTTTCTTTTTTTTTTTAATTTTTTTTTTATTAATTTATATTTGTGTTTATCTATAAATATGAGGAGGCCTCATTTACACCAAATACATCACAATTTGAATTATAATTTATATATTATTTGAGAAGTCTCATTTTGTAGCCATATATTATAATATGTATTAAATCTTATCACATAATCAAAGCAGATAATCAGAATGAAATCCATCATGAAGATTATCAAAATCAAAGCAGATATATAAATATTCTGAATAAATAATTTGTACACAAAAACTCAAAAATATTATACACATATTATATAAACTCAAAAATATCAATACATTATTATATATACTACTAATTATATAATAATGATATACTAATATTATACACATATTATATAAACTCAAAAATATCAATCCATTAAATTATATTAATATTTTCATTACTTTGTAATAGAGTTGGATAATTTAATTCTATTTTTTTTGTAATAGAAATGAAAAGAAAATAGAAAAAAGAAATGAATTATAAAAATAGAAATGAAAATAAAAAAATACAAAAAAAAAAAAGAATTGAGTTGGCCGAAACGGCCTGCCAGGCCTTAAGGGGCCGGCCTGGCCCCTTAAGGCCTGGCTTGTTTACCTTAGGGGGCCAGGCCGGCCTGGCCCCCTAATTGAATTGGCCCTAACGGGCCGGCATGTTAAGGCCCGTTAGGGCCAATTTGATACCCTTATACACATCTCACTTCATATTTCTTATTCCTAAAAATATTTTTTCCTTGCTTTCATTGTGAATTTTTTTTGCAAAAATAAATATGTCATCCAATTGAGCCATACTTACTCATAAATTTAGAAAAATTCAGAATCCTAAAAATATTAGATTTTTTTTACAATATATCTATTAGCACTTGTGTTAATCAAACTTATTGCTTTTGTTGTCACAAATTAATCTCTCATATTCAATAGTCTCATGTTTATTTTTAAATCAGTATAAGCTCAAAAGTGCTTAATTTAATTAAGCTTTCTTAATTTGACCATTATTTGAAGATTAAGTTAAGTAGTTGCATCATTCATATTTTGAGCCTTATTTCAAATTTGGAATTACCTCCTTGCCCATGGAGGAAACGACGTCGTATCCCCCCATCGAGCCCTCCGATTTCGATCTTATCGTGATCGGCACCGGCTTGCCGGAATCCATCCTAGCTTCCGCCGCCTCCGCCGTCGGTAAAACTGTCCTCCACCTCGACCCCAACCCCTTCTACGGTTCCCACTACGCCTCTCTCCCCCTCGACGACCTTATCCCCTATCTCCAATCCCAATCTGAAACCCTAACTCAATTTCAATCTCATTCCCAATCCGAACCATCTCAGTCCCCTGATGGCTACACTTCTATCCCGCTCGTCACTTCTCCGATGTACTCGGCCATGGAATCACACTCCTACTCCTCTGAACCGGTTGAAAATTCCAGAAAATTTAACCTAGACCTGGCCGGTCCTCGCGTCTTTCTCTGCTCCGATTCGATGATCGATTTGATCCTCAAAACAGGTATTAATCAGTATATGGAGTTCAAGAGTGTTGAGTCGAGCTTCGTGAGCGATGCGCAAGGTAAAATGCGGAGCGTGCCCGACTCTAGGAGTGCTATTTTTAAGGATCGAAGCTTGTCCTTGCCTGAGAAAAATCAGTTGATGAAGTTCTTCAAGCTCGTACAGGGGCATATCGGGAATGAAAACGTTGAGGATAGGATTTCTGAACAGGATTTGGATAGTCCATTTGTTGAGTTCTTGAGCAAAATGGGGTTGTCGCATAAGCTAAAATCGTATAGATCGATTCTTCATCTTTTCTCTCTGTTTCTCTGTTAGTGAGAAATCTTTATTAATTCATTTTATTTTATTGGTTTTGCTGCTGTTTAGAAATTACAGGATGCTTTCTTCTCTGTTCTCGAGTACATGTTATGTTTTATGATTATTCTTTGTGTGATTGATTAGACAAATTTCATTTTCTAATTTAGCATGTTTGTGTTCTTAGTTGTTAAGATTTTGGGTAAATGGATGGATGCCGTTCTAAACGTGGTTGCTTGAATTTACATGTAATTAGTTAATAGTGTAGTTTGGTCCTTATATATATATTTTGAATTCTATAGAAGGCTGTATTAGATTAGGTCGGTATGTTTAAGGAGTTATCATAAAAATGTCTATGGAAAACATGGAACTTATGCAGCAGATTATCGTCTAGCTCACACGGAGTGGTTTTGCTAGGATTGATTATTTACTATTCCAAAGATTTGCTCATTATTTTTAACCACTCAAAATAGGGTGAGAATCCACGGTTTTTCTTGTGAAAGTTTTACTTCGATTTTCTTTGTCTATCATGTCTCAGTTTTTCTCCAAAACTAAGTGGTGACCAAAAAAATAAACTTCTATTAATTAGTCAGTTTTATTAGAAGTTCTTCACCGATTATTATAATGATCTTTCATATTGCCAATGCATGTGTGAGTTGCATAATGGTTGGTAGCTTCCCATGCTGGTTGATCCTAGTTAGGTTTATAATCTATCTGACCTGCATATATTTTTCGTCCAGGATTATTTTGTATGCTATAGTGCTGGCCAATTTTGATCAGGACAACTTGGAAGTTTGCAAAGATGTCATCAGTACTAAAAGTGGGATAAATCATTTGGCACTCTACCACTCATCCATTGGCAGGTCAGTTCTTTTGTTTCTGTCTAGTCTCGACTTGTTCATCAGCTTTATGTGTGGTTCTGAGACGTAACAACTTAAAGGCAAAAGTAGAAGTACATGCACAACATATATGGGTGCACGAGGATTCCACTGTTATAGGTTTTGAGGGTGGCTAGATACCATATTAGCTCTTTATAGTTGAGCTCTCATGATTGAACAAGTCATGTAAGACTAGCAGGGCCTAATTCAGCAGTTTTTGCTTGACCTTTTTAGGTTTCCTAATGCGCATGGTGCTGTAATATACCCCATTTATGGGCAAGGGGAACTTCCTCAAGCCTTTTGTCGTCGTGCTGCTGTTAAGGGGTGCATTTATGTAAGTATAGTTATATACATTGGATTTTTGGATTATTATGGACTATGTATACTTCACTTTTGGTAGTTTGTAATCGCCACTAATTCAGTTCAATTACCCTGTTCAGCCCTCATCAAATTTAATCCCTAACTTCCAATTTGTAGACTAAAATAACCCTTATCCTAAATTTTATTTGGACTTGTATATCCTTCCATGTTGTTCTGATACTCCGCTCACCGTTCCATTTAATTTTCTTGTGCAGGTTTTGCGAATGCCCGTAGTTTCTGTGCTCATTGACAAGGTTTGATGTTTGGCATATCATTAGTTGTCGTATACATGCACACAAGGCAGAATTTCTTCTATCTGATATGAGGACATTTATATCATTTCTCATATGCCAATTTGGATTTTTAACAGGGTGATGGTACTTACAAAGGCGTCAAGTTAGTTTCTGGTCAGGAGTTATTCAGCCGGCATCTGATTCTTGCTCCCTCTTTTGTGATTCCATCACCATTGGCTGCCTCTGCTGGACAGGTGGCAAGTTCTCATGACGTCAGTCTCACTGATGCCAGACGAATGGTTGCTCGGGGTATTTGCATTGCGAAGAATGCCATGAAAACAGAGATTGCTAATAACATGGTGTTTTTCCCTCCTAAATGTAAGCCTATTACCCTAATTTCTTAGTTCAGTTTCCTGACATTTTCGAATATAATTATTTATTTGCTAGTTCTTTCCTCTGTGCAGCTTTGTACCCTGAACAGATTACATCTGTCCGTGTACTCCAGTTGAGTAGCAATGTGGCTGCTTGCCCCTCTGGATTGTAAGGCTTTTGTTTGTTAAAGTTTTTGAGTTATATTTTGAAATTCTTTTGGAGAATGTGTATTATGAGTCTTTGTTTGAATGATGACAGAAAAGTGAGGTGATGTGTGTTGTGTTTGTATATTTTTTTAGAAAATAGTTGGAACTTGTAAAATATGTGAAATAAAAATGATCAGCTGATGGGTACTTTAGTAATGATTATGTGAATTAAAAAATAGTTAAGAAAGAGAAAAATAAAGAATGGTTGGAGTAAGTGATTGATAGGTAGTGGGCAATCAAATTGTGAAGTTTAAAAAAGGGTTGTCTGTGGGAAAATAGTTTGTAGTGTGGATTTAGAATACTGTGATCTGGAAAATAGAAAATGGTAGTTGAAAATGTAAATAATGCCTAAGTTTCATGTCATCTTTGCTTTCCTATATCATCTGAAATTTATCTGTGAATGACTCCGTCCTATCCCCGTATGATGAGTTTCCGAATATAAATTTTGAAAAATACACTCTTGCTATTTTCTGATTTACTGAAATCATAAGTTGATATAGCTGGAATCTCACTCGATGTCCATCATGTTATCTATTTTTTATCAGATGTGTGACTTATCTGTCAGTTATGTGTGATAATGAAGTAGAAGGAAAGAGATTACTGAACTCCGCCATAAAAGCACTGTTTTCTATTCCTGACTCTGGAAACTCGGAGAACAATGGCACTGATAGTCTGCATGCAGAAGCAAAACCCAGTTTGCTTTGGAGCATGTTGTATATGCAAGAGCTGACTAAGGTTTGCTTTCTGAAATTTGCTTTTTTCCCTTGTTGGGAATAGTTTCTATTTTATCTTTACTGTCTTCTGTTTGATGTACTGCCTCCCAGTCCATTGATTTAATTATTTTTCATTTTTTATATACAAAGTAAGCTGCTGTTTTTTTAGAAGAATGATTCTCATTTATGAAGGTTGTTTTCGGTTTTCCGGAAAGGATAACCAGTATGCTTCATGCACCCATTATGTTAACAGAAGTCTTGGCATTGAACAATTTGATGCATCATTAATTTGATTCACCCATTATGAAATTGATTCACCCATTATGAAATTATGTTCATTTTGGAGAATGGAATCTACACCTTTCTTTTCCATACTTTTCTCGCATTTCTATTTCTGGTTGTTTGAGTGTTGCTGCTAACCTATACTAATGCTCCTCGATTTGTTCGTGTTTGTAATTTTTTTCTTCACTCAGATTCATGGTGGTTACGATTCCATCAGCTACACAACTATGCCAGATGAGCATCTGCACTATAGTCATCTCCTAGATGCAGTAGAAAAGGTGAATTAAGTTCTAGTTCTTTCTATTATGTATTATGTTTTTTAACTTTCTAATATTTGAATGAGATAGTTGCATGATACACGTCATGAATATCAAATTGCAACACATTTAACTACCAACTATTACAATACAAGCAGTTAACAACAACTATGAAAGTAGCAAAAGATTCACATTTAGGTGGGAGTAAAACCCAAGTCCTCTAATATATTGGGCTCTTTCTATTATGTGTTATGTACTTGCTAACTACGCAACTATATTTTGGTGTACGTTTTACAGCTATTTAAAGAAATATATCCTAGTGAAGAATTCTTTCCAATGACAAGTTCTGTGTCTGATGAGCATGTCGATGATGGTGGTTCTGAGCTGGACTAATAGAGAAATACTCGAAAAACTACTTCAATCTGTTGATGTTGTTCCGTATTGGATTTTAACTTAAACCAAAGCCTGACAATGAAATATCAAGCTGTAGAGCCATGCTGGGGGCTTCATGGGGACTTCAAATCCTTTATCCCAGTTCAAGATTACATCAACTCAATGCACAAGGTATATGTAGATGTTGCCATGCAGGTCATGATGTTTGGGCAAGAAAATGGGTTTTTTTTCAGTTGTATGATGATCATGTTCTTGTGGTTGTTAAATTGTAGCATATTAGTACATTAGGTCTTCTATTACATATACTATAATAGCCCATTTGTTTGGTATTAGTTTGTGTTACCTTAAATATAATTATCTTTGAAGAAAGCATGCTTTAATGCGCATAGTGCAAATTATATTAAATTTATGCAACAATAGTGATATTGATGGTAGAACTTGCTGATGTTTAATTGCATACTGTGTCTATACAAGAATTTCGCATTGAAAGATATGGGTGTGTAAAAAAAATACTTTTTTGAAAGTATTGAGAATTATTTTTGACAAAATTAGCTTCTTAACCATTATTTACTGCCCTAGTTTGACCTTCTCGTTAGCTTTATAATTATATATATGGAGTTATATCAATTATCAAGAATAAAATAATTATTTTAGTATTGACACCAGTACTAAGTAACTGTTTTTCCCTGCTTATATTAATATTGGTCTTTGGTCTAACGACTTAAGACCCTTTTTTTGTATTATTAAAACACGACTTAAGACCTTGAATGATATTCATCACAAATCCTAGTCTTCATCTCGGTCATATTGGGATGGGAAATTCTATCACAGACCTAGCCTAATGGAGCCGGTCAATAAGGACCACACATTTAGGGGGTGGTGGGTGGTTTTTCACCTCTACCACCATACAAAAACCACCCACCACCCCCTAAATGTGTGGTCTTTATTGACCGGCTCCATTAGGCTAGGACTGTGATAGAATTTTCCGTCATATTGGCCACACAGTACTGATATATAATTGTCAAAGATTCTTTACATTTTCTTCTTGAGTAAGAAGACAATATGCCACCATTCAGACTAACCCACTTGTCGTGTGTTCATTTTAGTAAGAACAATTTAATGGAAACATTTAGACTTTTCAAACCAAGAAAATGTAAAAAAAAAAAGAAAAATTAAATAATTTGTCTATGAGAATGTTGAGTTATATAAAAAATTACTAAAAAACCCATTAAACAAAACTTTTTATTTAGAAAGTCCACACTGAAATTAAACTAATTTATTTATTATAGTTTTGTATAAGTAGTTATGAACTTGCAAGTTGTAGAATTTCTTATATATATATATTAAGATTTGTTAAATAAAATATGGTTATCCCAACCCAATAAAAGAATCATTATGGGGTTAGAAACGGCGTCGTTTCGACTCAAAATACAGTTACCACAACCATAATAGAAGTATACCTGCCAACATGTCACCCACACAGTCCATAAATCATGACTTAAAGAAAGATAAAATATCATAAAACTATAGAAACATCATAGGAATTTCCAAGCAATAATATTGTAATAATAATAATACACTCCAAAAGTCCAAAAGAAAATGTCTTTTTCATCATCACATCTTTCTTTCTTTCAAATTAAGGTCTTTGACCTATTTTTCATGTAAATTCTTTCATCTTCTTTCTGAATTATTCGAACCATATTATGTTAAAGTGTTTTGATTATCTAAAGTGAAATTAGTTGCGAAAAAAGAAGTTAATTGATGGGGAATTGCTTTGGGTATAAACCTGCAGCTGACCCTAACCCTAGTAGACCCTCTACTACAGGTACTTTATTTATCTTCCTGATTTCATTTTCACCTTAAAAGCTCTTTACTTTTTGTGGGTTGCTGATGATTTCACGGGTTTCATGATTTATTGCTCACATAGAGAAATTTTATGTTGAATTGATCATGTTTGGGTTTATTGTATTTGTTAGATTCTTTTCTGAATTTTCATGAATTAAATACTGTATTGTTTGTGGATTGTTTGAGTTTCCTTATTTAAAACAGCACAGATGATCCCATGTTCCAATTTTGTGTTATATCTCTGGTTACATTTGCTTATACGCGCGTATATAATCCACGTCACTTGTGTACGTATGGAAAAATATTTATACAAGTGGCATGCATATAAGTAATGGGAGATGCATTACGAAACAGCAAAACAAGTTCCCATTTGATTCGTCCGAGGTTGTAATTTTGCCTTTTGGACAATCGCAAACGTTTCATTTGGTCCCAAAACTTATTAACAATCACCGATAAAAAAGATTTTGTCGAAAATTTACATGTCCTCTTATATATATATATGTCATTAGGCACATCACACAATTACAGCAACGGTGGAGGTTTTTCGATCACAAGCAGTAGTGCAGGCCAAAGCCAGTTTACAGCTGCTTCAGGGGATGATGCATATATCACCGGAGAAATATTGGCCACTTCGAATTTGAGAATATATAGTTTTGCTGAATTGAAAAATGCCACAAAGAATTTCAAGCCTGATATGGTGTTGGGTGTTGGAGGTTTTGGGACTGTATATAGGGGATGGGTAGATGAGAAGACTCTCAATCCATCTAAGCCTAGCACTAGAACAATGGTTGCTATCAAAAAGTTGAACTCTGAGGGCACACAAGGCTTTGACGAATGGCGGGTAATATTTATTTGTTGAATTACAGAAATCCAACAAAAACGCATTTTTTTTTGCATCCATTTATTGTCAAAAGTTGATAGAAGTGACAAAAAAATGGTGAAAAATGATTTTGATATGTAGCATATCTTTTATATATCACCTTTTATGGCCTCCAATCCATTATTTGTTGTAATTAATTCATTTAATCAATATTTTCCAAATAAAGGAGATTTGAATAATCGGTGAATTATATTTTTGTTTGCATTAGCTTCTTTGTCCCCATCATGAAACATTATGGAGGACAAACTAGGAAGTATATTGAACCCTCCTTCGAAGCATTGTAATGTTGGTAAAATTTAGGAATTGGCTTCAAAATTTGTGGATTTTTAGAGGAATTACTGCATAATTTTGTATTCATCGAATGCTATATATAAATAGAACATTGATATGCAACTCATTCAACTTAAATGTTACAAATTACAATGTCTTATATTATTACATCATCGGAATTTAGATTCTTTACTTTAGCATTCCTCGATTTGATATGCAGGCAGAAGTGAACTTCTTGGGAAGGCTGTCACATCCTAACTTGGTAAAGCTGTTGGGATACTGTTTGGAAGATAGAGAGATGTTACTTGTTTACGAATTTATGCCGAAAGGAAGCCTAGAAAACCATCTTTTTAGGAGTAAGAAACTTTTTTTTTATTGAATTTTTGAGTCCCGAAGAACTGAATACATATACATGCTCATACGAAACAATGGCTTGTTTGGATATGCAGGAAATGCTGAACCATTATCATGGGATTTGCGACTTAAGATAGCTATAGGGGCTGCAAGGGGCTTGGCTTTTTTGCACACTTCAGACAAACAAGTCATTTATAGAGACTTTAAAGCGTCCAATATTCTTCTTGATGGGGTAAGATTATTTCAAATTATACGGTTTTTCTTCTCTTGATTGGACATTTCTTTGTATTCCAAATAAAGGTGTGATTTTTCTGATGCCATTTTTGTTGGATTTGTAGAGTTACAATGCAAAAGTATCGGATTTTGGCATAGCGAAACTGGGACCGACAGGGGAGGATACTCATGTAACAACGCGAGTTATAGGAACACAGGGTTATGCTGCACCAGAATACATTGCTACAGGTATGCCCTTACTTAGGATTGAGTGAGATTTGGCAGCTGAAAAAAACTGAATGATTTGATAATTAGACTCTAATCCAACTCTAAACTTGATTATATTTAGTTTTTTCAACTTTACATAGTTGCTAATTACATTACAGTACCTAAAAAAGAGCACTTGACTCTGAAAGTGCTAAAAAGCATGAGCCATAGAAGAAATGGGTATAAGTAGCAGTAAACATGCTTTTACTTTTAGCTCATTTTCAGGTATTTTTTCTAGAGAAGCGGAGATGCATAATCATTAGGGGTGTCAATGGGTTCATACATATATTTCAACCCAAATTCAACTAATTTTTCAATGGGTTGGATCCTAACATTTTAGCATTTTAGTTCCAACTGGATTGACTTTTAATAATATTTAGGTCCAACTGGTTTTTAAATTGGGCACAACCTATTTTACACTTTGAGTTAGTAATCTACATTTTACACTCTATAACAACCCCGTATACCACTTTAATTCGTAATGGGTCCTTATTGGGTGTCTGATATTGAACCGGATTGGACTCAGCCCACTTTAAGTCCAACCCAAATAGACGTGACCCGAACCCAACCCAAATGGACCTGACCCAAACCCAACCCATTCAACTCAATTACCACCCCATTGAAACCAAATAGGTAGAAACAACTTAAGCTCAACAAAAAGCTCAAAAGCACGTTTTTCCATTTTCGAAAACAAGGCCAACATCAATCCTTTCATGATCGAGTTTCTTATAAAAATCAAATGAACCATTGTTGTCGATTTCTCACAAACTAGATCAACTCACCCGTAATATCTGAATGCATTTTATCTTATCGCTATTGTTATAAAAACAGGGCATCTATATGTGAAGAGCGACGTTTATGGCTTTGGTGTGGTGCTGCTCGAGATGTTGACAGGTTTAAGAGCACTAGACCTAAGACGGCCTAATGGGCAGCAAAATTTGGTCGATTTTGCAAAACCCTTTCTCCCACACAGGCGGACTCTGAAGTCGATTATGGATGCACGAATCGAGGGCCAATATTCATCAAAGGCTGCAACACAGGCAGCTAATCTTACTCTTAGGTGCTTAGAATTGGAACCTAAAAATAGGCCTCCAATGAAAGAAGTTGTCGAAATTTTGGAACAAATTGCAGCTATGGAAAAACCAAAAGAATCGAAAAGTGGAAGTAGTAGATCCACATTGCAATCGCCAAGAACGAATTATCAGTCCCCTTATCACCCGAGACTCGGGGCTGGAAGATGATTGCCTTATTATTTATTGATTTAACAAAATTGTATGTTTTGTAGTCAATTTTGTTGTTGTTTTTAAACATTCTTTAGTAATTAGTTTTCTATATATTTGAGATTGGTGAATGTGTTGTAATGTTTCACATGAGTAAGAATGATGATATAGTATGATTGTTTGTGAACAGAGAACTGTGCTTATAAGCTGTTTAAAACCCAGTTAGAGTATTTTTAGTACTCTTTTTTGGTGATAATTTTGCTGTAATACTCTTATTTCACGCATCAAATTCGATACTATTCATTTAATTTATTACTTTTCAATCATTTTGCACATCATCAATCACCAATTCTAACAATTTTTAAAACACAATCAAACACACCTACTTTATTTACTTTTTTTTTTAACACACACACATGAGACTCACTAACTTGTAATATATTTGAAAATAACAGTTGAAAATGAATAAAAAAACAAATCCTAAGTTTTCAAATTAAGCAAATACATTTCCCTTTAACTGCTTTTCATGTTGAATATGGAGAATACATCCTTACTTAGAGAAGAGAATGATGACGTATATTCCTGAGATAGTTTATTGAAATGAAAAAAATGGAGTACAAATTTGCAATTGTAATTGAAGGTAAATACCCAAAAAATACAGTGGCCACTTTTTAGTAGAGCCATATTTTGCCGAGACCACGCTTCAGCTAAAACAAAATAAAAATAATTATATATGGCAATTACATATAGAAAAAATGTGCAAAAAACATTAACATTATAGGAGTAGTGAAAAGTTTGATGAAGGTTGCAACTAGCAACAAGAAATTGAAGCTAGAAATCAATGCCGGGGTTGGTGCAAACGAGGACGGTTACAGAAAACTCGACCATTCGCCTTCACAAATGCTGCTATAGCCAAACTCATGCTTGCCCACAACATTGAAAACAATAAATTCCACCAATCATGATGAACTGCCAAGAGACAGAAAAGGTAAAGAAGTTCATCAGTATTAACAACTTAAACCCTGTTTGCAAAATTATAAATGACTTTGTTTTTGCTGAATTTAAGCCGTTTTTGTTGTTTGGTTTCATTGCCTTTGCTTTTTCAAAGAAGAAAAAAGGTGAATATATAAGCAGAAAGTAAGAAAGTAACAACTTCTCCTCTGTTTAGCAAGTTCAACAAACAAACACTTCAGTTTTTTCTTGCCCTTTTTACAACTTTATTTAAAATATAGCACTTCTTTAAAAGCATAACTTTTTGCAAATAAGCTTTAATAAGCAGTATATACCGATATGAAAGTCAAGACATTAATAAATTACTGCCCGGTCTGGGCTACTTCAGAAGGCCTCTACACAGCCATGTACACTACAAGCTTCACCATTTGGACTTTCCCCAATTTTGATAAATATTCACATGGCATCTTAAAACTTTTTGAAAAGTGAAATATTTGGTTTGGTTTGAATGCGAACTCTCTTAATGTCTACTTCTGCTGTAAATTATTGTGATATCTCAAACATTTTCATATTTCTCCATATCAAATCATATCGCCTAGACCGTCCTTGCCATTTCAGAAGATGCATACGGACTTCTATCACAATTGTTCTGGTTACTAGTTTAATTCTAGAATGATATAACAGCGAAAGTAAAGTAATTTGTCTTTACTCAGGGATGATGTTGCCATATTCCATAAAACTGCCCACTTCATCCAATTATCAAAATCCAGATTATTCTCAAGTTTATTAAAAACTAAATCAAATGGCAAATTCTGATGAAGCAACCAAAGGAAAGCATTAAAATGAATATATCAGCAAAAGCTATGAAAGCAAGTGTGTCCTGACCTCGTCTTAGTGACAATGTTGCGAAGAAGAAACCAATAATTATCAGCGACAAAGCTAGTGGAAAGGACTGCAAAAATGGAAGGTTAAATTATATATTTAAAGTAACAATTTTCAAACATAAATTATAGCCGAAATTAATAATGCTTAAGGCGAACTATGAGAAATTCCAACTTCTATCGAGGACAAACAGCAAAATTAGTAATACTAGCAATCTTTTATAGTAATATTACACGCCTCACTCTTAAGATGGTGTTAGAAACCTTTGGGCTATTCTATAAATTAATACATCTAAACAGAGACAAAGCTAAACCAACAAGTCCAACCGTCAATTTTTAAATGTACAAGTATTTAGGTCCCCTTTCTGAGTGTCGTATACCTAATAAATCAGTAGATATGGGTCATGACAGAAACTCCACCTTCTCATACAATTATGACAACAATCACAGACGTTTTACAACTAGAGAGTAGAGAATCAATCAGTTATTAGCCTTTTGGATATAGTCGTGGTATTGAACTGCCCAACAATCAGGTAGACATGCAAAGTTTCTCCAGTTGAGTGGGATATGGTTCTCGACTTTTGTTTTTTTAAAGGTTGTTATGAGGAGATAATAAACACAAAACTTCAAAGAAAATTCAAACAAGATGGATTAGTGATATAACTAAACAAAACCAACTTAGCACGATGACATATACAAAAGGGAAGAAAGCTGGTAAACACAGGATTACTCACAGCTACAGCCTCAATGCCACTTTTCTGTGCTGTAGGAGTCATGCTTCTGGATACAGAAAGAATATAATGTCCTTGTAACAAATCAATTGCATCCTTCAGGAAAACAAGCAAAGGGGACATTTATCAGGATTTCAGCTGAATACTTGAATAAGATAAAAATGAAATTATACGCATATACAGAGACTTATTGAAAAAACAAATTAACCCGATATGATCATCCAAATCCAGCTTACATTGAGATCAAAATTTTGGTATTAGCCAATTGTAAATTCTATAGTACATGATTATACACCTATGCAGGAAGCAAGAGAACAGAAACTGAGACATCCACCAAGAACTATGATATAGCAGATAAGTAGTCAGTGTTGGTAGATACTAAAACCAATTCGAGAAAGAATTATAGTTGAACACCTCATTACAACTTCAACGATTTTTCCTAACTAAAGTGTACGGATAGACAAGCAGGCTAACCTGCTTTGTACCATCACAGAAGTTGTTTAAGTAGTAACGCATAAGAGCGCTCCAGCCATCTTTCAGAATTCCCTGGATTGTCCTCTGGCCACACCTGATATTAGAAAAGGTACATATCAAACTAAGAAATAGAGAAATCTCCACCATGGTCTCCAAACTATTTTCAAATCTAGATTCATACAAGTATTAGAAAAACGATTTTTCGTTGGAAAATTCTTAATTTAAAAGGCAAATATCAAGAATTAGAGGGGAGAACAAACATAAGAATCTCCAATACAAATTAAAAGCTTGAAAAGTTAATTCAGCCGTAGTCTTTTCCAGTATAATTTTCCCCTGTTATAACTCTCTCAAATGGACCACAAAGGAATATTAGCATGCTTTCTAAATGAAAAATAACTTGTTAAATGATAACCTGACAAAATCTCCTTTCAAAGCCGGAGTACCAGAATACTGAATGCTGACATCATCCCCATGGTTGGCCCACACTGAGATTGAAATATGAAGAGATTGAACGGTATTAGAGAAACAAGCCCATGTAGATTTCAGAAATTCAAAATTTTGAGTAAACCTAATTGTGAAATAGTAAGTGTCTGCTAAAAATGATTGAAGCAACATAAAGCAAATTGTATATCTGAGGTAGGCAGCACTACTGACAGATTCTAAAGCTTTCATCGAAGTTAGGATGTGCACTAATTGTCTCCTCAGCATTAAAAACACCAAGTCTTCGAAGTTGAAATTCCATCATTTTACGAGCAATCATGCTCTGCAAAGCAAAAACAAAAATGAAAAAAAAAAAGTCTTCTTCCCTGATTAGAGAAATTCTAATCGTTTAACCAAATTTGAATACTATCTGTATCATATCATAGAACAAATGTCTTCTGATATGTAACAAAGTGGATGTAAACTTTAATCTAACTTACCACTTGATTACTTTAACAAGAGAATCATGATACTATGGTGCTTTATTTTTCTCACCATCTCTATCATGTATCTCAAGAAAATCTAGAAAGATGTTCGACCAATGAATAAATGCATCGAGAAAGCAGCAAGCAGATTACACTTTATATAGTTGTTTTAAGTCAGAAATTATCAATACCCTAAGTGCTGCCTATTAAGTAATTTGTTAATTGTCTGATATAGTAAAATTTGACTTCATTGCTTTCTCCTTTATAGAGAGAGTTGAAAAGGTTCTACAAATCGCCCCAAGGCATCAAGTGAAAATTCCACTAGGAGAAGTAGAAGCAGCTAAAACATAAATCTAGTTCGTTTTTACTTGCTCCTCAAATCCCTAATATTAATTTTCTACTGCATCAGACATGTGTAGCCTTACAAAGGTATAACTAGGTACCACAATTTCCACATGGATTATATAGCATCTCGCATGCATTTGAAGTTCTGTTTCCATTTCTAACAAAATATAAAGGAGGCAATACATGTTTCCTCCGGGACAGAAGACAAAATAAC
This sequence comes from Verbascum thapsus, assembly GCA_963669365.1. Lineage (NCBI taxonomy): Eukaryota > Viridiplantae > Streptophyta > Magnoliopsida > Lamiales > Scrophulariaceae > Verbascum > Verbascum thapsus. Next base: position 2,681,570 of record OY770117.1, read on the forward strand.
AGAGAAGGTCACACAATTAGTGCAAGAAAGTTTTTGAAAAGGCAGTTCTTTTCCTATCTACAACATGTGGAAAGAATGACAGAGGCAAAATAATTCACACCACTTAAATTGATTCAGTACGTAAAAGCAAAAAAATTATACAAGTTAAAAAAAAAAAAAGATATTCCTTACCTGGGTGACATTTGTACGGTCCAAGCAGTCAATGCAATTGGTCCTCACGACACCAACTTGCCCTTCAACTTTCTCCCCCTTCTCATTTAACAAAAGGTACCTGCAATGCCCGACCACCCAGCAATTTAGAATTCATATGTAAGAACATAGTTTCGGTTAATATTGCATCTAATACACCAAACTTCCATTTTAAATTTATGTCCACTTTTTATAATTTATCCAAGCCCCTAATTTTTTGCAATTTCAAACCTTGGTGTCCAACTTTCTGTAAAATTGAGTACTTCTAAGAAAGTCAAGGCTCCCACAAACAAGCTTAAACCTCAGTCAACCATTTTATTGAACTCAACCTATAAATACTTGCCAGCGGTTTTTTGAATTGCAGGCTGTGTTTCTTAAACAAACTAGCATTACAAATGTCTTCCTTTCCCTTGGTCGGTTCTGCATGACATTTTATAAATTTATTCGATACATCATTCCAATACACTGAAGCATCACTATTTCTTAATAGAATGGAATATGTTGCCAAGTTTTACGAAACCTAAATTTGTAGAACTGGATGTCCTGCTCATTTTGCTTTGGGGGAGAATTATCAGGGGAAAAAACAATCTTAGAATCAATTACCAACTCATGAATTAAAATTAAACTCTCCAATTCTTTATCCAGTCAGCTCAGGTTTCTGCCTCGTATGACAAAATATATACGATTTTCATTAGAAATGCTTCAAAATCATTTCCAATAAATGACAGAAATCCAGTAAATCATTATAAAGTTCTGTGCTCTCTACAAATAACATCTCTCATATCTTTAAGAATTTACTACAAAAGCAATAACAGGAGTCACCTATTCACTATAGTTATTGTGTTTATGATAAGTTGCTTTAGCTTGAGTAACATTCCAATAACAGATGCAGCATAATTGCAAAAAACAAAGCAACATATGAACAGAAAATAAATCAACCAGCACTTGACTGAGAAACCAACAGACACAAGAAAGAAACTTAAATGTTTCTCTTGAAAGTACTTCATACCTGTTTTTAATTAGAAAATCCTCAATTTGATCGTAAAGAATGGAGAGGCGCTCAAAATGAATCTGCCCGCATATCTTATGAAAATCAAAGTGCAGATATCTGCAAAATATTGTAGGTTTAGGATCAAGCTAGATATCCATGTGATCAATGGATAGAAAAAAGTCAAAAACTTATCACATTTAGTGAGAATCTACCTCACATCGTCGCTGGCTATATGTTCCATAGCATTGCCAAACTTTTCACATAAGCGCCCTTCACCTCCATGCTATTGTTGGTTCAAAAAACCAAAAAAAATCAGCATGAAACTATATCGAGCACGGGAGATAACAAAGGGAAGGAGATGAGAGGTCTCAACAACCTAGGGATAGGGGAAAAAGAAAACCATCTTTACCTAGAAATACTCTACCAAACTGGCAACTGGGTTTTTGCTATAAGGCAATAATACTTCTCTTAATTTATCAAATGTCATTTTACTCGTATGTGAAAACAATTGTACTGGTCGCCCAGTGAATGTCAGGACAATTTAAAACTATGATGGCAATATTGCAAATCTGTAATCTAATAGAGATTCAGGTACCTTGTTGACAAGATCAACTGCAAGAACATTTCCGTACTTCTTTCTTAGATCCAAAAAGTGTCGCTCAACTACTCGAGGCTGTTGAGATGTTGGAAGTTGTCAGCAAGACACATGCAAATATAATACTCATGTTATGACATGGACTCATAATCTGAAGATAAGAAAAACACTCACTGCTTCCTCCAATTTCACGATTTCGAACTTCGGCTTATATGTCAAATCAACAATCTGATCCCAAAGTAATGGTATAGATCCTCGGACCTACAAGAAGATATTAATAACAGAAATATAATGGTAGTTCGTTAAAAGAAATGATATAACTAAGAAAACAAAAATTAGTTTAAAAATTGATCGGATATATTTTATGCACATAAACTAATTCCTTAAAATGTAATTCACGTTTATCATCTATCAACCGAAGTATGCGGACTGCGAAGCAGAAGGTTTTTCAAAAATAGTTAAGCAGACATTTGCGGTGGAAACGAAGCGTCCCAGGAATACCTTTCCAAGTAACTAAGCAGACTGCAGTAATATATCTATTACTAAATTATTTATGTTGGTGGGCTTTAATACTTTTCTTGCAGTTATATATGCGACTCTTGTAAAAAATCCCGGTCTTTTGCAAATTTCAATATATATTATAATTAAACCGACTAACCCAGCAATGTATCATCTTCTACACCCGCCATCACCCAATAGGTTCTTGTCTGCAATCTCTTTTCTTCTATTTCATTTTTTTAGTTACTGCTATTTTCATACTCCTATATTCCTTTCATTTCTTTAATCTCCATCAAATTTTAGACCCAGTTTTTTAGAAATCTTCAGCCGCCATTGACGCAGATCTTCAACTAAGCAAATAAACTGTCAAAGATTTAACCTTTTCCACCACACATGTGTTCAATCTGACCGCTACATCTATAAATGCGATTTAAGAAATTGTGGAATGCGACTTCGTAAACACTAGAGCGGCGAAGGGCGGCTGGTCTATTTTTATCTTTCTTGAATGGAAAGGTAAGGGTCAATTTTATTGTAGAGCCGTATGCAATGCACAAAAGATGATGCCCGTACGGTTGTTCAATTCTATCTTTTTTCCTATTATTCTTTATCTTTCATTTCTGTTCCTTTCATCACACCAGATAGAGAACCCTTCTATCATCAGGGTAATGATCCATCAACCTGCGAGTTCTTTTTATGAGGCGCAAACGGGAGAATTTGTCCTGGAAGCGGAAGAACTGCTGAAACTACGCGAAACCATCACAAGGGTTTATGTACAAAGGACGGGCAAACCATTATGGATTGTATCTGAAGACATGGAAAGAGACGTTTTTATGTCAGCAACAGAAGCTCAAGCTTATGGAATTGTTGATCTTGTAGCAGTTTCAGTTCGCCGGAGCGCAACCGGAATTCCGGAGCGGCGGAGTATGAGACGTAAGTCATGTTCGTATTGTTTAATAAAGAGAAGTAGCGTAGGCTCTTATGCAACATGTTAAGTAAAAATACAAGTCTCGCAACATCAAAAGTATACTATATATGTTATGCTGTTGATTATTGCTAGACTGACTACTGATTCTGCAGATCAAATGCATAACAAAAAGTACACCTGTAATCAAGCCCTCTATGTGCGTGAAGAACCCTGAACAACTGAAAACTGTAGCATCACAGATAACTTCCTCTAAACATTACAGACAGAAGGAGATCGTATAAACACATTTCGTAAGTATATTGTTACCACCCAATGAGGAGTTTACCTGAACAAATGATGCAGTGTGTCCTTTCAATTGTATGATTTGTTCAGTTTCCACAAAATTTGCAACAAAACCATCAGCATCAGCTCCTCTTCTCCACATTCGTGTGCCTTCAGAAACATGAAAAATTAGAATCTCCTAGAATAACAGAAAGGGTCACATATATATGGACGTACAAGAAGAAAAAGGATAAATTACTTAGATCCTCAAATCAACCAAGTTAAATGGGCTGACAGCTCACATGCAAACTATCCAAGACACACATACATAACTTGAGAAGGTCAACCCTTTCCCGCCATGTACGTCATAGCAGAGTTATGCTTTCACTTTCTAATTATTTAGACAAAATAACCTAGGACGAGCAAAACAGAAATGGGGAGATGGGGAAAGGGAAGGCGGGGACGGTACCAGTTCTTCTTGTGCATCTTCGAGCAATCAGTGCAACATCAAGGATGTCTTTCTCAACGGCAGCTTGGAAGCTCTGAAAACCTGATGTCAAGTTAAGGCTCAACTAAATGGAACAAAGATATGATATGATGCTGATAACATATTTTAGTAATCAGGGCATTCAAATGGATACTTCCTTGCATAATCGGCAGTAAGTATGGGTCAAGCTGCACAGAGACAATAGCACATTCAGTGATCACAAAATCTAAATAGAACTTCCCAGGGAGAGTACGAATGATTCATGAAGCATACCTTGTGATCTATAAGCACTTCCAACATATAATTGTTCCACAGAAATCGAGGGTCTGCCTGAGGAAAGAATTTATATAGTGGAAATATAATGAGTGGGAACCAAATGTAGCAAAAGTAGGGAATGTGAAACAAAACCATAAACTAGAAGCTAAATTCTGTGATCTACATATTTTAGACAAACTCGAAGGAACAAAACAGAATAATACCAAGAAAACTTACTTGTCTCCAAAGCGGAAGCAGCTTTGATTCATCACCCAAATCATGCAGCCGTTGAGCGCTACAAGACAAACAAAAAGTTTCTAATTTAGAATGATGGTGGAAGTGCAAAAATCATGTTTCTGGACTGACAAATGCAAAATCTCAGACCTTGTAAATCCAAAATTAGAAACTAAATAAGAATTCCAAATTGAAGAGTAAGATCTACAACTAAGTTTGCATCGGATTTGTGATGATAATCTTCTTCTAAACCTATCAAATGACCAACCTAAAAAATTTCAACTGAAGGTCCTAAGTTCGTTTTTGAGGCGAAAGATCTGACCCATTGTGTCAAGTGATATCTTGGAATATTTAGGGGGGCAAAGAAGAAAAAAAGCGATGTCTTGGAACAAAATAGTGTGATGCTTACTGTGAGGCAGATAATGAGTAGAGTTTCAAAATAAAAACCTTAAATACAGCATATTTTCTATAACAGACGACCAACACCCTTATGGAGAAGCACTCAGCATATGGAGAAAAATTTCACCTCAAAGTTATATTCACATCATAGGAGAAATACAGACCCGGAGTCCTCTCTGCAACACTAAGCAATCGAGAAAACTCACTCTCCATCTTTTTCTGTTCAAAGATGGCATAAGTTGTGGAGCTTCGGGAACAACAAAGTCACGTGTACTCCCTATATATGATGCAAAAAAAAACTACCAAACAATATACCTGTTCTTGAGGAGAATTATTGACAGAATGATCACAAGGATAAACCTTCAATGATATAATTTTGAAGATCGGGTAACCCAAATAAGATCCAACGCATTCACGTTCAGTTATCACTAACAAATATGATCCTGAAACAAAAAACACGAACATGAAGCTGAATATTGACAGACATAAAAGGCATTTAGAAGTATTTTTTGGTACAACAGTCCTTTTCTCGTAGCGCTTGAACATCTAAAAGTATATATGCAAAAACTAAGCACTAAGGCCAATTGCCTCATTACTTCAAGACACCTCCAATACCTCAAACCTTACTCTCTCAATATCAATGCTGTCTACACTCCTCTCCCCTAGAGACTACCCAAAAACAGTATAAAAGAAACTCCAATGGCGGTGGAAGAGAAAGACGCAAAGATGTCAAGGCAGTAATCTTGTGTTAATTGAAAGAAAGCTACTTACTTCAGACCATTCAAGATGTCGCTCGCCAGCAGAGTTCCATTAAACTTTGGGGGGGTGGGGGGCAGTAAGGACTCATAATCCAAGAAGAAATAAATAAACCCTAAAGACTTTGGTAAAGACTCCAACTCTCTTTCTAGGAGAACTCAAGGTAATACTGCAGTCATCCGCCCAAAAAGCAACTCTACCCCATATGGATATGGGCTGGCGGGCATACCCGATCTCCTGACCATGAGGAGTTGGGTGCAAGTGTGTTACCACGCGTTTTTTCTTCCTCAAGTTAATGCTATTCAAGCATAAGGTCCTAGCATAATGGCAGTGGCAGTGGTACTGGGATTTTCTACGTGGGAAATTTCCTTGTTTTGTTAAGTGGCTCAAGGAGGTTTATTTCACCTCAATAAGCACATTGTCGAAATAAACCTCGTGAAGAGTAAAACCCGTGGAACCAATATCACATGCAAAAAGGTGAAATAAGACTCACTACTGAGCAACTAGTTTAATTGTCTTCTTAGATTCATACCTAGGATGAATTTACACTTTTGAATTTCAATATAAGTGGAAATGAAATTCACCCGTAAGTCCAGCATCTATGCTCGCTAACAAAATAGGTCGACTATCACCAGCCATTAATAGTTAATTGTTCACAACAATCAATACCAAAACAACTAACCTGCTAAAAGCTTGAGCATCCCAACCACACCATAGATCGTCACAATTTTAGGAACACGAACTGAGTCGCATTGGGGTATATCTTCTGTAGAACAGAAATAAAGGCAGCAAACGAAGCACGAAGTTAACACAAAGTACAACCCAAAAGCATCAAAATGTAAATACAATTCCGCGTTACGAAAGCCCGTGACTAAATTGAAGAACAAATGGTATTACCAATCAGATTCATGGAGCCATCAAGGCGACTAATCGCCAGAATGGAAGCGGCCGAGCCGTCAGTTGGCTCCACCACATACTGATCCGGAAATTCCCATAGCCGCATTTTGTTAAACAACTTCGGAGCATGATCCGGCTTTTCCATTATCAGCTTTTCAAGCTACGTCTGCGGAAGCAAAAGTTGAAAAACGAGTCCAGTTCGATCAGATCATAGGCGATCACTGAAAACAAAAACAAAAACGAAACTACATACAGTACAAGAAATCAATCAATCACACATACTGATAGAATTACGATAAACGAAGGTGGGAATGGAACAGGAGAGGAAGATTCGATCAAGTTGTTGCTTACATGCGATCCAATAATGGGAAATTGTGATCGAAATGAGTGAAATTAGGAAAATATACGAGGAATTTGAGGGGTAAAATGGATCTGATTTGAAAGAAGTAGAAAGTGCTAGTTTGAATGATTGATTAAAAGATATATTTGAAAAAAACACACTAAAAAACGGAATTAACAGAAATACCGCACAATTTGTTCTTGAATCTAACGGTGTTAGATAGACGACTCTTCTTAATTTATATATCCATTATATTAGCATTATCCTGAATAAAAAATGAATAAAATATACAGATAGTGGTTTGAAAATAGTAAATATTATTTATCGATAATTATATAGTGATTATAATGCACCTAATTCAAATATATCTTGATTGGGTCATGTCTAAAAACGAATTAAATTTCGATTGAGAAAATGTTTATTAGTTTTTAAGAAACCAATTAATTGATTTGCATTTCTATTTTATTTTTTATTAGTGTATCATTGAGATTGTTTATTCTATCTACGATATATTACAATTAAGGAGGAAATTATTTTACATTGATAGATGTATTATAATCGTGATATTTAAGAATGATAATAAATATTTGAATGAATTTCATAATCGACTCTGATGAGAATGTTCATTATTATCAACATCATTATGTGAACATATTTTTTGCCATCGGTTTGTATCTTGTATGTTACTATAAACTTATATTAACTTTCAGTATCAAATACTTATATCATGCGAACTATATATTTTTTTAGTTCTTTGATTAATTTAAGAACTTTTTTTTATCATATGTTCTAAAATATTTATTTTAAGTTATACTTATATATGTACAATCATTTCAAAAAAAAAACTATTTAATATTTTTATTACTTGAATGTGAAATTTATGAACTAGTTACTAAATACGATAATTGAAGAAGTGTAAAAACTAATATCTTGAAAGTCAATATTATGAATATTGAAATATTTTACGATTTAACATTTTTTGAATAAACTAGTACTAATATAAGGTACTAAAATAGTATGATGTAGTGAGTATATTAAATGCTATAAATATCACATGAAGTTATGATCATTAAGATTTAAAATGATACCATCGTGAAGAAGATTACAATAAATTATATAAGAAGTTAAGTAGCTCTTATTCACCAAATACTTTATATTTTTAAAAGCATTTATTTAAATTGTTCATTTGAAAAAAGTTTATTTTACAGATGAATTTATAATTAAAAAGTGAACCCAAACACATTCTATATCTCTGGTTAATTACAACTAAATAAAAATGATATTATTTAAATTGATCAATGTATTTGCAAATTTAATTATTAATATAATTATATGACTAATAAAAATATTAAATAATTTATTACACCTTATTACCTATTAAATACTAAATTATTCAACATATCAATAATAATTAAAATATTATCATAATGTTGAATAAATATTCTTGATCGTGATAGTACGAAAATTTAATTATATTTCATGAACAGATGATATTTAATAAGACATAAACAAACATCATTTAAGTGTAACTTAAAAAAGTAATTTTATATTAACTTTTTTTTTGAAATATTTTATAATTATCTATCTAATCTAACCCCTATATAAATGTGCGAATAACAAAAATGTTTCGTCCTATGTGAAAAGACATAATCAACTTTACTATTAATTAATAATTATTAATAATTAATAGTTAATTAATAATGTAGGAAACACAATTTATTAGGATTCTACGTAAGCATTAATTCTTTATTATTAGGGTTATAATTTATTTATATTATTGTTATTTTAGGACTCTAATTTATTTATACTATTGTTATTACATTTGTTATTAAATATAAAAGTAAATATAATCCTATGGGTATTAGAATTCCACCAACCACCAACCGTAAGCATGAATAAATAATAATACTATGTTTACATGGTTGGTATCATTAATAATTAAAGATTTCTAGAATTAAAGAATTAATTGGTATAAAAAGTATTATTATCATTAATAATAATTTAGTAGAAGAATGTCTCATTTAGAAAGAAAAAAATTGAAGTGAAGGTAATTAGGATTTAGATATAGAAAATTATGATGTGGACATGTTAATTACTTGTGTATATATTTATTGTAAATCTATGTATGTAACAAGAGTCAAGAGTGTTACTGAATTTTTCAACTAAAATTTTTAAAAGTTGCTATAAACAATTTTGCAAATATGAACAAGCATATAAAGTTTTTCAGAATGAAAAAAGTAAATATACATGTGTGGAATACAAGGAAGAAAAAATGGCGTTAAGATAAATTTTGAAAAGATGAGTAGGTTGATGATCGTATACACACATGTGCTAGAAAAATACTATTTTTTTTTTACATTCAAATAGATAAAATAAGTTGTTCAAAAAATAGATAAAATAAATATTATAAAGGCCAATTAAGAGGAAAAATTTCTAAATAGTAGGAAACAATTAATAAAGTAAAATTAAATATTTTAATTTTTACAGTGTTTAAAGTTGTACATGAAAAGTACAATAATATATGTGAGAGATTTTAAGTTTCTAAGTCTATAGTGTTTTATATTTTGAGATTAGTATCTTTGAAATTTCTTTGAAAATTTTGAGATATATATATATATAGATTCGAGTGCAATGAATAATTTTGGATGTTTTTGCTCGTGTTTTTACAAAATAATTGGCATTGATAAAATCTATCAAATCAAGTGTAATTTTATTTATGAATGACGCATAAGTTATTGTGATTATAAAATATCAAAAAGAAAGAAAAAATAGTTTAAGAATAATTTTTTTGATGAGAATTAGGGTGAAATTATGAGGAATAATGTGATGCAATATGTTAACTAATAAGTAGTTATACATGAAAATAATGAATATAAAAGAAAATAAAATTGATTGAAAATAGGTTATATTTGAAATTTTAAAAAAGTTGTGATAAAAGAAATAATATTTGCAAACATACATGTCTGTAGCTTTTAAAATATAAGATGCTAAAAAAACTTAGAGGAAAATATAAATTAACAATTAGATTTGACTCATTTTAGGATTTGACTATTTTTATTCAAATTTTGTAAGTTTATTCATGATAAGTTTTATGTTTTAAATGAGATTAAAAAACTTAAAAGCCACTAGAATTTTGTAATTAAAATAAAAATTTGATTTATTTAGTAATAAATTAAATAATTATGAAATCATTTGATAGTTAATAATTTATTTTAATTTAGTTCATTTTAAAAAAATCATGTGCGTGTGCGTCATTTTCTAGTAATTATAAATGACCTAATTTTGCCCTTAATTTTATTTTTATGATATATATTTTGGCGCTTGTGCCACTTATTAAAAAGGTAATTTATTAGCTCTCGCCTCTCAAGCTCATTCGCCTTTCTTCTCGGCTCATCTCTCCTTTCACCTACAAACGAGGCATTCTTGCCGCAGCCATGTCCTGAGCACCTCGTTTTCATGGCGTTCACGCACCAATCCAAAGGCAAAACCCTTCTCTCCCGCCTGAAGCATTTTCTTGCTGTTGAGGTTAGCGCTTCGAGGCATTTTGATTTTTTTTGTTTGAGACATTTGTTCAAACACATCATGTACACTAGGTGAATTTTTTTTTTAATATTCTAAGGTCGTTTTGTTGTGATTGTTTCGTGTTTTTTTGCAGAGGTTTAAATTCAGCTCCATTGAAGACGGGGCTCGAACTTGGTTCTCGACTGATACGGGTGAGTTTTCACCTTTTCAGCTTAGCTCTTGAGTTTTTTTAAGCAACTTTTGAAGGTCTTAATAATGATGTTTCATATTGAGAAATTGAAGCTCTAGATTTGGCCTGGAGCATTTTCATTCGACATTGAATAATGTTTTGTTTTTGTCCATATATAATTATTGTATGGCCTCAACACTATGGAACTGAACACACTGTATATGCATGGTTAAAGTATATTATTATCTAGTGTGATTTGATATAAATCTATTGGTTTTTGTTGGGGGTTTAAATTCAACTCTTCCGTTTCAGTAGAAGTAGATTTGTTTTGCCACTTACCATACTGCCTACTGTTAGGTGAATTTTGATACAATCGTGCTTTTGGATCTAAAAGTGAATTTGGATGATACTTTAGGTCGAATTGGGTTTTCAAAATGGAGAAAGCTGGACTCAAGGAATTTGGGGATAGCAAGGTCGATGATACCTTTGTCTTCTTGGATAGTCCTAAAGAATCTGCGAGCTGCAGGTGCTGGTTTTGTTATCTGAGCTTATGATTAGTCGTACTTACTATTATTCTTCTGGAAGTTGGATAGTTTAACTTTAACGTTCTTACTTGAGTTTGCCTCTTCAGCTTTAAGTTTCTACCGTTGTCATTTAGAAGCGGGTGCGGGTTTCTCAGCCATTAGGCCACACTAACTGTTGCCGTCAAGGTGTCTTTTATGCGTGTGATGTGAATATTTTACTGTGTGGGAGTAATCATATTGGATTAAGAGATGTGTACTTCCTCTACATTTAATAAAAAAGGGAAGCTCGAAGTTTATGGGAAATGATTTTCCAGTTAGAGCTTCAGTGAAATTTAACCCTCTTTTAGTTACCAAAATATGACGATATTGGATATTGTAGAGTTTAACAAACTCACTCGTCCTTTGGTATGAAAACATGGAATAATAGGCTATTTCATATGTATCCTTTGCATAGTTTGAACTTACACTGGGATGTACTCTGTTTGTAACTAACCAACTTGAGAAGCATATTCCAGAACCAATGAAATGCACCGTTGCCTATTCGCGTTGAAACTTGAGAATTTTTCCACGTTTAAGAGTTCGCCAGATCATCTTCCCCAATAATTTGAGGAAAGGGGCATTAAAGAATGAAGTATATTGACTTGTTGGCTTGGCATATGATAACTAATGTAGACCACGTCAAACTCTGGCACGTTGCAAAATCGTCTGGTTGTCTTGTTATTGAAGCTTAAAGTGTGCAGGATTCGAGGCCTACTTAGTTGGTGGATGTGTTAGAGACTTACTTCTCAATAAAATACCCAAAGACTTCGATGTGATTACTACAGCAAGACTCAAACAGGTCTTTTATAGTGTCTTAAATTGCTTTCTCGCACCACTTAATGAAAGCATAGTGGTCTGATTCAAACTATAGCTGTGTCAATGTATCTTATGCAGGTCAAGAAGACGTTTCAGCGTGCAGTAATTGTTGGACAAAGATTTCCAATATGTAGGGTCTTTATCAAAGGTTCTTTAGTGGAGGTTGGTGATGATTTATACTGTTTTTGGAGTTTATGCACACATTCTTAGTTCGGATTTTGCTTGGTGAACAATCTTTAGTACTATGATATGTTTAAGCGACTGGTCCTTTCCATTTCCAGGTTTCGAGTTTTGAGACTGTAGCTGAAAAATCCAAAACAAAGGCAGTTTGCTTGTCTCAAATGCCAACAAATTGTGATCCAAGTGACTTTGTTCGGTGGAAAAATTGCATGAACAGAGACTTTACAGTGAACAGGTTTGATCCTTTTTTGTTTCGAGAGCAAATACTTCTGTTAAGATTTCTTATACTGCTCTTCAAGGAAGGGCACATGTAATGCTGTCCACCTCAAATGAGGCACTGATTTCTACTGTTGCAGGTATTTGAATATGTTTCTTAAGTGGTGAATCAATAACCTAAATAATTAAAACTTTAGTTTTATCAAACATTTTCATTTTGAATACCCACTTAGATTTGGTAGAATTCCATAGATTAAACATCTCTTTATATTATTGCTATGTTTAGAACTGTTAGGATACATCAGAATGAATAAGTCTACACAACACTTCAAAAGATGGAAATAAGACAACTTTTTACATGTATAAAGAAAACTAGAAATCTAGAAATTGAGGAGCAGAGAAATCTCTAGACATAAGGAACTGAATGCCCAAAATGATGCAGGCCTCATGAGATTGGTTAAATTTTAATTTTACTTTTATGGTATGCTTTCTGTTTGTGCTTATTGCAGTTGTTCAATGTAAGTAATAGTCTCAACAAATGCTTCTAATGATAATACCGGCTGATGCTGACATTCTTCTAATGTTAATACCAGCTGAGGCTGGTGCATCTGGCTTATATGCTTAAGATGTACCACATTTTTACTTACTGCAGTAAATTACACTATTCCTCGTGATTTCAGTACTTTTCTGATTATTCTCAAGCATTTTTCTAACTGAACATTAACTGATAAAATTTGGAAACAGCTTATTTTTTGATCCTTATGTGAACACGATCTTTGACTACACCAATGCAATGATGGATTTGCGGTCTTTGCAGGTGAGCTATATATTTCTAAGCCATAAGGTATTAGCTTTGCTATCTCTACTTTTCTTCTCTCTAAGTTGTTCTATCTTGACACAAACAGCTGAGGACGGTAACACCAGCTCACTTGTCATTCACAGAGGATCAAGGTTGTTATATCTAACATCATATGCAAAATTTTAGTATCCTGATCCAATGTGTTGCTGTTATTTTAAATTTAAACGCCTTATCTTTGTACTAAAATGTTTTTTTTTCCAGCCAGGATTTTGCGTGGGCTAAGACTTGCAGCTCGTCTTAACTTATCGTTTTCAAAAGAGATCGAGACTGCTATATATAATCTTTCTTCATCGGTTGCTGACCTTAGCAATGTAAGTCTTAATATGGTTGGGCATCTATTCACAGAATATCTCTGGTCCACAGACTTTGGTTTTGATGATAAATTACTTCACCTTCTGCACTCATGATTTTCTTTTCATATCTTCACTTGGTATTTTACAATTCAAACTCTATTCGTGGTTTGTGCTAATGAAATGTCCTGACCCGCGTTATGTTCACTATGGGCTTTCTCCTTATGAAATCTTCTGAGATCAACTTTTTTATTTTTAATATATTTGAATAATGTAGTTACTTCTTTTCCTTCTTCTTCAGTCTCGGATAAGTCTCGAGATGAATTACATGCTATCGTATGGCGCCGCTGAGCCCTCTATTCTTTTGCTGAAAAAGTTCGAACTTCTTGAGATTTTGCTTCCATTTCATGTAAGTTACTATACTATTTTCAAAACATTGGCACCCTTAATCGGGATTGTCTGATTAAGTCGAAATATATTGTAGGCAGCATACCTTTCTGAACAGGCGGATAATCAGCTCGTTATACGTTCCTCAATGTTAATGGTTAGCATCTTTTCCTACTGTACTATATAGTTGGATATCTTATGAACAAACATGCTAGTTAGTATCACCGTTCTGTGTGCTTGTCTTCAAATCCCAGTTTAGCCCATCTTGTGATTTTTCTCTTTTTTTTCTTTGACAATTGTATTCTTTCGACATTTGTGATACAATTGCTTTTTCTCCTTTTCAGAAGTTGCTTTTCAATTTAGATCATTGGATTACTTGTGACAGACCCTGTGATGATAGCCTGTGGTGAGTGATTCTTCCTTAGTTGTATTACATCTTTGTTTAGATAAAACTTGCCTCCGTTTAATTATGTAACCAAGATGCCAAACGCTTGGATAAAGTAAACGAACTCATTATGATTTTCCAGTAGATCTTGCATTTCATTTAAGATTTCTTGCAGCATATTAACACAGATCACTAAGTCTAAAATACAGAAGACAGAAGATGAAGATAGGAAATTAAGTACTAATGATTCTTTTCCTTTTCTATATTAGATCTCAATTATATGTCAAAACTAAGTGTGAATTCATTTGTGAGAGGCTCGGTCAACATAAATAGTAGAAATTTCGCACTTTGCTAACCTACTGTACCTTCATATAGTAGAATAGCATGTACAACACAACTAGATTTATTTTTCCTGATTGACACTCTGTGCCCTCAGGTACACGGGGGAAGAAATTAACACCTGCCTCTGACTTCTTACTTGTTTTACACTTTTACTGGTAGGTGCATGATGTTACCCTATTGTGGGTTGACAAGAAGTAGGTTGCTAGTGATTTGTCTGATCATATTAGGGTAGGAAATGTGTTGGGTCAAGGGTTAATGGATAGACCAAGAATCATTTAATTTTATTGTAGAAGTACTAATCTTATATCTGCTTGTGGTGACAAAATAGACTTCAATTGATAATTCTGTGTGCTTCATTTCCTTTAAAATAAATTTATATATGTGAATCCAACTGGGAGGAGAAAATCTCCTTGATGTAAGAAGTAACATCAATATTTCTCTATAAATTTGTGTGTTAGTTGTCAAATATCTTTTAAGATTTATTTATCTCAGCAGTCTACAAGTTTTGGTTGTGCATTGTTTATCAAACCTTTTGAGGTCAGTTGTCTTTTGACACTAATAATATGGGTCACACTTTTATTAATTTCTGAACCATTATAGATTTCCTTTCTACGTTTCAACAATAGCTGCATGGATTTTGCAAACACATTCTTGAGGTATAGAAATTGTTCGGTGCTTTGGGGACTGCTTCCTTAATATTCTTTTCGTACTATTGTGGAACAGGGTTGCACTCCTAGCTTTCCATGTCGCACTTTATTGTAATCCTCAACATGCTGTTGTGATTTTAACATTTGCTTCACTTCTTTATCACGGAACATGGGAGGAAAGTATTCAATTTGCAAGAAAACACGCTCCAGCTTCACGACCTTATGCGCCTGAAATTAAGGATGCTTTTGAGCACCTATCAGATGAAGAAATAGCTGAAAGAGTAAAGAAGCTTTCTATTCAAGTCAAAAATTCTGTAAATGTTTTTATCAACAGGGACTACCTCTTGGAAGCAATGGCCAGATTCCCAGGAACTTCTGGCCCTGGTATGGTAAGTATATCAGTTTTATTTACTTGCTCCATTATCGTAGCACTATCCAAATTCCTCGTGTCATATGTGCATTTACTATCTATACTCTATTCATTTATATTAAATTAAGTATTCGTTTGCTGCCCTTGTGACCTTTTAAGTGTTGACTTCATTTACTCTTGTCATTTTCCTTTTCATGTATAGGGATGCCCCTCGTGAGAACTAGGAACTTTGATTAGGACAAACCAAAATTGAAAATTTGCTGGCATTCATCATATGGTCATACCTTAATATTTACATGCTTTCATAATGTTTTCTTATATAACTTGGGAATTACTCTAACATAAGCTAAAGTGTGGAAGATGGCAATAATTTTGAGATGTGAGTCGCAGTCCTTCAATTTTAGTGATTCTAGAATCTAGAGTATATAATCATATGGAAATATGTTGCATCAATTGTTCCATTCTACTAGAAATCTTGGAGATTCTCGAAGATGTCAGTGGTTGGATCTTTGGTTGACCTTGTTAATTCTTTCCTTATTAGTCCTGGAAGTATTGGAAAGATTGTGATACTGATTCATGTCGCTCTGATTTATGCATTTAAATTCATGGCTTGGTATTTCAGGTTTTCGTATCCCAGAATATGGGGAAACGAGTCAGGCATATTTTTGACATTCTGCAGAAAGATGTTACATCCTTAAAGGCCAAAAAACGAAGTCCGGAGATAAATTACAGCTTGCTGAAAGCAGGAAACGAGTGTGAGGTTAGGTTTATGGTTGGAAAAATAATATTGGACACTCTGGTTTGCGGAGTGGCAAAAGCCAACAAAGACAATATAAATGTAAATGATCCACCAACCCATCTAAGAAAATCTGATTCCATGGGCAAGGATGAAAACAAGATAAGCATATTGTCACCAAGAAATGAGCAATCTCCGAAGTCCATGAACAAGGATGAAAACAAGAGAAGCATATTGCCACCAAGAAATGAGCAATCACCGAAGTCCATGAGCAAGGATGAAAACAAGAGAATCATATTGCCACCAAGAAATGAGCAATTGCCAAAGGGTGTTAGTTTGGCTTGTTTGAGAATAAAAGTATTGCTGCAAACAGACAGAATGATTGAGAGAGATGAAAACGTTTGAAACTGAGATAAACGAAAACCAGCTCTTTTCTGGTTTATTTGGGTGAGTAGTAATGATGGCGTGAAGGTATGAAACTGAGATAGACTGACAAACTAAAATGTTACACTGCAATTACAGAGTGCTTTATGGGAAATATCTGCACAAATGTGTTTGTTGATAAAGGGTTTTGACTTTTGAGTGAGCTTTATGCATTCGGGCTCAAGAAATCGACGAAAAGAAGACAGTCTCCCATTAGTTGGGATTGTTTCAGAAACTAAACAGAACTTTAGGTGGATGTATTTTGTTACTTCTTGCACTGAATTTAATCAAATGTAGTTGTATTAATGTGCCTTTATTTGGCTGGAACTATTAGAAAGTAATACTAGATTAGGTAATAGATGATTTGGATGGTATTTCACAATTCTTGACACTTAAGTTTTACCATTATTACCAGTTGATACATGTGTCTTCTACAAATGTCATCTAATAAACTTTATTTCCTAAAGCATTACTCACTATCTAGGAGTATCTGATTTTTTGTTGCATTATTTATGAAGGAGTTTATGTATCTTACCTATGTGATTGCTGTTGTAACTCTAGCTTCCATTTCATATCATCATAATGAGAGTCATTTGGTAGTGCATTTGTCCAAAAGTTGAAATTGTACCTAGAGTTCAGTTTTGTGATAATTGTTTGCGCTCCTTTGTTATAATCTTATTTTGACTACCTATCATCAGCAGCACCACACTGTCTCTGGTCAATAATTACCTCTCCTATTTTTTTTTCTCTTTTCTCATTTTATTATTATTATTTCAATCATAGTAATCATCACCAAATAACTAATCCAATCATTTTATAAATCATATCAACGAATCATTTTTTATTTGATATATAATACGACTTCGAACCATTTCTAAAAATACATACAAACACACCAAGCATCGAATCATATTCACGTGAATACTAATAGCCCAAAGAGAAAATATTCAGAGTTTTAAACATAAATACATAAAGACCAAGTGCATATAGCTAACAATAATAAACATCAATCAAAATTGCTGATAGAGTTCTCAAACCTCTATATTGTTTCAACTTTCTTAGAGATCAACAACTACAACTTTTTTGCATAACCTAAACCCAAGTACATATAGCTAATTATCATGATTAAATTCCACAACTTGGAACAAACATGAAGACCAAAAAAACTATATCAAAAATATAACTAGAGAACAAAACCAATGGTAATATCAAAACAATGCTACAACATCAAGGCATTCAATAGGACAAGAAAAATATACCAATTTCTTAAGCTGCATCATGCCTAGCCTGAAAATCCTTCATGAAAGCAACCAACTTCTCAACTCCAGCCAAAGGCATAGCATTGTATATCGAAGCCCTCATACCGCCAACAGACCTATGCCCCTTAAGCTGCACCATCTTCTCTTTTGCCGCCTCCTTCACAAACTCAGCTTCCAGCTCTGGCTTTGCCAAAGTAAACGGAACGTTCATCAATGACCTCACATTCTTCTCCACAGGGCACCTGTAAAATCCTTTGCTACCATCAATGGCGTCGTACAAAATACCCGCCTTCTTCACGTTCTTCTTCTCCACCTCGCTTAGTCCACCCTGCGCAATCAGATCCTCGAAAACAAGGCCACACATATAAATCCCATAACACGGGGGTGTATTGTACAACGAATTGTTATCCGCGTGGATCTTGTAGTCGAGCATCACGGGTGTAATTGGCTGAGCATTTCCAAGCAAATCTGACCTTATGATCACAATGGTGACCCCAGAGGGACCTACATTTTTCTGTGCTCCGGCATAGATCACACCGAATTTAGAAACATCCACAGGTTTCGAGCAAAAATTGGATGACATATCAGCTACAAGAATATTAGCAGGATCTGGATAGTTCTTAAATTCAACGCCGTGAATCGTCTCATTAGCGCAAATGTGCAAGTATTTAGCACCGGGCGTTTGATCAAGGGTATCAAAATTGGGGATGTTGGTGTATTTCTCAGATTTACCGCTCCAAATTGACTTAGAGTTACAATACTTGGCGGCTTCTTTGAATGCCTTGTCTCCCCAAGATCCGGTGACGATAAAATCGACCACGTCGTTAGGTTGGCATAGATTGAGCGGAATAGCGGCGAATTGAGTGGTGGCACCGCCTTGGAGGAAGAGAACGGAGTAATCCGAGGGGACATTGAGAAGAGATCTGAGATCCGATTCCGCCTTTTGGATGATTGATAGGAATTCTTTGCCGCGATGGCTCATCTCCATGACGGACATGCCGCAGGCATTCCAGTCGTAGAGTTCCGATTGAGCTTTGAGGAGGACATTCTCCGGTAAGGTGGCGGGACCGGCAGCGAAGTTGAAGACGCGATCTGATGAGGAGGGGGTGGTGGCGGTGGCTAGAGTTTGGAGGGTGGTGGAAGAGCAGGTGATGGAGAATGGCTTTCTAGCGGAGGGGATGGTGGCGCAGGTGGATTGAAACGACGCCGTTTGTGAGGTGGATTTGAGGGTGGAGAGAGCGGCGACGGTGGTGGTTGTGGCGGCGGACATGGCTATAGAGTTCATTTTTGAATTTACTTTTTTTGTTTAGTGAAAAAGAGAAATGGGGAGATGATTATGGGAAGTGTATTTATTTATATTCACCAAAATAATATTATTTTTGAATTCTTTTTATTGTTTTTCCTAATATAGAAATAGTGTTAATGCAATGAATTTAACGGATGGTTGTTTTATGATATGAGTGAATTTACGAAACTGCCCTTCCCGAGAAGAGAGTGAAAAAAAATTGAACCCAGTAGACTTAACAGAACGTGTGAAATGAGGGGGCAAAGTGATGATGGTGATTAGATGAGACTTTGAGCCCCCATTTCCAGCACTGATTATTGGATTGATTCGTCTTAATCTATCACTAATTCATTGTTCTTTGCGAATCTGATTCGTAGATCTGCACTGTTCATCTCCGATCTCAATTTTCTCAGGTCAGAGATGTGAGCTCTTGCTTTAGGAATTGTTAATTCTGTTTTTTGTCGGTCATAAACAGTTTTCATTAATGGGGGTTTCATTCGATTCTTTATCCGTGTGGTTTGTTGCTTAATTCTTTTTTTTTTTTTTATTCCTGTATTTGCTTAATTTTATGTGATCGTTTATATTTTCCCTAAAAAAAATAGTTTTGCTGGAGGATAGTAGGATAACTTTAGTTGGTTATGATGCCAATGCCCTTTATTGTATCTCTAAATTATGGCTTTACTCTATTGATCTTGTTCTTGGTATTTTTCAGTTTTTTGGTGAAGTGACTGCAGTTAGAAACACTTCAGAAGATTAAATAAGAAATAAGGTATTCTGTGTTCTGGATTGATTTTGCACAATGTCCCAAGAAGGGGCAGACAGTGGTGGAGTCCCAGAAAACCGTGCACAAGTTACGAAACAGGAGAAGGATCAGCCTAACCTGGAAAACGAGATTGATCAAAATCTCGTCAAAGAGAATGGAATCCATGATGGAAGTACTCAAGATGAACTTATGCAGATGGTGATTGAACTCAATTTCCAAAATGAGTATATGAGGTCTCAGTTTGAGGGCTTGAAGAATCATCTCCTGGATTCGGATCGACCCAAGGAAACAAAAATACTGGAGCATGACAATTCGGGATTTGGAGGTGATAACAGAGAACTTCATGGAGAAATAGAATCTTTAAAGAAAAAACTTCTAGAGGAAAGGGAAACAAGAGGTGCTGCAGAGCAAGCTCTGGAGCATTTAAGAGCCGCACACTCAGAGGCAGATATGAAGGCACGGGAGTTCTCTACTAAGCTGTCTGAAGGTGTAGTTTGTTGTCAATTTTTTAGATGAATTTTGTTCACAAATTGACAATGCCAAAATCTAGAAACCCGATAACTTTTTTATTTTACGTAGATTCTAAATGGTTTATGCATGTAGTGGTATTTGATAACATTTTATTGCTTATGGTGTTAATAGATTTTCTCTACAACATGGGATAATTTGCATTTGTTCATCCTCTTCCGTTGTTGTCTTGATGCATTTATTGTGTTATTATTCTGCCGTAGCTCAAAAGAAGATGGATCAAGAAATAAAAGAGCGAGACGAGAAGTATTCCGAACTTGATACCAAGTTCAATAGACTTCATAAAAGAGCCAAGCAGCGTATCCAGGAGGTGCAAAAAGTATGTGATCCATATTTTTTGCCTTAATATTTTAGTTACACCAGTTCTTATACCTTTCCACTATTTGACTGGTAATCACATTGTAGTTTTCTATTTTCATGACCTTCGGATATCAGCATATTCATTACTAGTTTCTCGTCTGCTTGTAGTTATGAATTCATGGAGTTATTTTTGTGGATTCAGTTCAATTTCTCATTGAAATTTTGTTTTTCAGGAGAAAGATGATCTCGACCTCCAGTTCCGTGAAGTTAATGAGAAAGCTGATCTCGCATCTTCCCAGCTGTCTGCACTACAGCAAGACTTGGAGCGCACACGGCAACAAGCGAATGAAGCACTGAAAGCAATGGACATGGAGAGACAGCAATTACGAAGTACAAACAACAAGTACTGTCCCAGAACGCTTTGTACAAGTTTCTTTTTACATAACTGATCTTCTAGTTCTGCTTCTGTCAGTTCTTACCTTGTTACTTGACAAAAAATACGGCAGATATACTTGTCGAATTTATTGCAGTTGTGAAAATCAATGCACTTTAGATGATAATCCTCTATGCTGTTACAAACCATGCTGTATAGTTGGGTTATAAGTTCTCCTAAATATTTCTACTATGTACAGAACAAATCACTTGCACAAAAAAAGATGTATGTCCGTTAACTTTTATGTGGAAATAAGGAGATCATCCTAACTATAAAAGCTATTGCTGATTTCTTTCTTGTAAGCTCTCAGCTCTTGGTACTGGATCAAAATTGACAGCGTATTTCAAAGTGAGTGTATTGCCAGATAATTTTTGAATGACTTCTGTGAAATTGATAGGACATCTATTCTTGACATCGTAGAATGATGTTATTGATATGCTTTAAAATTTCTGTTTCTGTTTTCTGATTTAATGACATCCATCTGAACTTCTAGCATTATCCGTTTCTCTTTCAATTCATATTGGTAATTTTCTTTATATAGACTTCGGGATAACCTTGAAGAATTACGCAATTCTTTGGTCCCCAAAGAGAATGCTATGGAGACAATGCAACAGTCACTTCTGGAGAAAAACCAGGTATCTTACTCATTTATGGTAATGGGACAATTAAATAATAATAATCATTTGTTATCCTATCACAATTGTTCTAAAGTTTGAATTTGTCGATATAATTTTATTTGGTCATGCTCTTGTTATTTTTTTTATGAGGTTCATGGACTAAATTTGTCATAATCCTAATGCACATAATTTACGTGTATGTTTGTCCTTATGTCAGTATACAAATACATATGATGAACCTTTCAGTTTATTTAATAGTACTTCTCTCTCTCTATTCTCTCATACATAACTTATATCTACTTGCTATAATTTTATGATCTCGTGTTATTATTTCACTTCCTATCTGTGACTGGGCTTCAATTAGTTTATTGATACTTCTAGGTGCTGATGAAGCACATCTCACTGGAGATAATTGCTGCATCCATGATATATATTTTGAAAATGAGTTGTAGTGCCTTGAGACTTGGAAATAAATAATATCTAATTACTTGGAAATCCTGTTTTAGGTTGTCAATTTGCAAATAATTGTTTCTCTTAAAAATGTTCACTTCGATTTACATAGAACGTGTACTTGCATGTGTGTAGATGTTGGAAGACATGCGGGGGTTACTACAGGTAGCTGATGAAAAGAAGCAAGCTTCAATTGCTGAACTCTCTCTGAAGCACCAGAAGGTCTTTCTTCTCATGCATGAAATTCCAGTTCCTTCTTTAGTTTCAAATTTCCCTTAATCTCTTGTTCATTTATTCTCTTTTCCAGCAAGTAGAGAACATGGAGGCCCAGATTGGTGATGTATTAGCTGAGAGAAGCAGAGCATCTGAAACAATATCATCTCTGAGGGTGCTCTTATACCTACTTCTTTTTCTTTACTTCTCCTAAAATGATATATCAACAGTCATTTTATGGTGCTCATGAATATTTGGAGATGCTAAAATGAATTTTGTTTCCTATTTCCAGGCTTTAATTGCAGAAAAAGACACCAAAATCGCGGAGATGGATGCAGCTTCTACTGGTGAAGCAGCACGACTTAGAGCTGCAATGGAGGCTTTAAAAGGAGAGCTAAGTCATCTGAAAAATCAGCAGGTATGATTTGTTTTTAATCATTGACATTGTATATGCTATTAGTCAAAGGATAATGGTATTTGGTGCCACTGAAAAGTCCTGACATTGACATAGTTTCCATCTAAAAATTGGCTAATAGGTCTTATTGAGGATACTGCTTAACTTATTACTTTTTAAATTTATCATGTATGCCTATTGAAGTATTTTGATACAGTATCACTGTTAATATGTAGATTTTAGAAAAGTTAAATCTGATTGGAACATAAAAAATGTTTATTGTTGAACCAATAAAAAACAGGGATTGTTAAAGTGAGAATCAATTAGTAAAACAGGCATGTTATAAATTTCAATTCTCTATGGAGGAATTTGTTCAATTTTCATTTGGAAGATAAACAATGTAAGTGGAACTGAAATATTATTGACTATACTCTGGTATTCTTGACTAGTGAATTAGAAACTGAAACATCCAATTTCAAGTAATTATATGAAAAAAATGTCATGGTCTCGTGACTGTAATTTGGTGCGTACCTTTTGTTGGTCACATTGGTATTACGCTAGTGATTAAGAAAGAAAGAAAGAAAGAGCGGGAGGCACAAGTGAGGGAAGGCAGGAGATTTCCTAAAAGGATACTGCCTTTGTGAGCGGTTTTGTTTCATTGGTATATTTCAGGATTTTATTGGGTTGATGTGAATATGTAATCATATTTTAAAAACAAACTTTGCTCCAAGGTGTGATTGTATAAAAGTATGAAAGAAATAATCAGTAAATGGAGAAAAGAGGTAGTTGGTTCAGAATTATTGTCTCTTTTGTGTTTCTGGCTGGGCAGTGATGTACAACATAGAATTCATACATCTTGCAAATGAAGGATGAGAACTATTTTATGCATTATCATCCAACAGTACCACAAAGCAAAACTTAAAGTTGAATGTTCTTGAGCGAATAATGGGGTTATAATTCTTATGATTAAATTTCAGGAGAAAGAAAAAGAAGATTTAGAAGCTGCCCTCCAGTCCCTGAGATCAAAGCTGGAGATTTCTGAGAGTAATCGGATACATGCCGAAGTTGAAGCAGCAAAATTAAGAAGTATTCCTAGTCTTCTACGCGCTTTTTTGTTTTTGCATGGAACACAAAAACCAATTTCTTCTTTCTCTATATCAGGTCAATTTGAATCAGAACTTTCTACACAAACTCAGCTGCTGAACAGTAAAGATGCCGAGTTAGAGGGAGCCAAAGAAAAGGTACTATTCTCTGTTCGTTTTATGTTTATAAAAAGATCGGGATATAGAATATCTGACCTCTCAGTTCTACATCTTACCTTTTTTCCTGAAAATATTTGCTAAGGTTCTTTTGGTTAAGTAATTTCCATGAAAAATAAAATGACTAATGGTGTCATTTGTGCTTCTTGACTTTGGATGAAGGAGAGCATTTGTTGACCAGATAAAAGTATGAAAAGGATGAAGACCTTATTGTTTTTTTTGCTGGGTGTCTTGGGTGGGGGGTATTAGCTATTCTGTCATGTGTGATAAGTGAATGTCCACTGAATATCGTTGCATCCAATTCAAAAGCTTGCTGTCTAGAATTAAGGCAATAGATTGTATGATGAAGAAATACCAAAGAATGTTATGATGAGGGAATTCAGTGTTGATTTTGAAATTCTTACCAGTACATTATATGTAGCAGTGTCCTAAATAGATATGCAACCAAGTTTATAGATGCAGCCATGTCCTTAAGAGGACAACCTGAATCTTGTTTAGACTTCCTAGTTTGTTTGATTCTATGACTTAAATGGTACTATTTTTAGCTTTGCCTATTCCATGCTTTATGCCAAAATACAAACATGGCTTATATTTTAAGGTTGTAACCTCACTATAATCTGAAGATGACAAGTTCATGTAATGAGTTCACATTTGCTATTGACAACTTCATGATTTGAGTAAAATTACTTGATTTATTCAAATGTTACTTCTTACTTTGTTTAGATTTAGAACTATATACTATTGTAATGACTAAGATTAGGGAAAGCAGTTGAGAATTTGTAAGATTGATCAAATGACTGCTTCTTTTTGCTTCTGTTTTTATTTCTACATTTGCACGTGTTCCTATAATGCATGTCCCTTTTCAGCTTCTTCATGTTTACACATGCAGATAAATCGTATTGAAAGTGAGTTTTCTTCTTATAAAGTTCGAGCTCATGCACTGCTTCAGAAGAAGGATGCAGAATTGGCTGCCGCTACGGACAATGAACAATTCAAAGCTCTTGAGGAAGCTCTTAAGGTAAAGCTTGTCAGTGCTGTTTTATCTGAGAAGAAAAAGAAGAACCTTTGGCTGACATGATTACATCTTGCTCCTCATAACTCGTGATTTTTCTTTATGTTTTTTAGGAGGCTGAGAGAGAAATACTATTAGTATCTGCAGAAAAGGATAAAGCTCTACAAGATGTGAAAAACGCTTTGACATCTCGTGATAAAGAAATTTCCACCAGGTGATAAAATTTCTTAACATGTCTATTACAAATCAGAAGTACTTTACAGCCTTTAATAAAGTTAAATCCTTGGAGAAATTATGTGGGTCATAGTGAAGTATGGGAAGGTAGAGTTAATGTTGCTGGAAAGACATTTATTTACTTCAAGGAAGAATATGTTTGAAAAGAACTTATTATAAGGAAGTTGACAAATTACTGGAAATTTGAATGTTGAATGTTATAGCATAAACTAGAGGTGGCAATTGGGTGGCTCGGGTTGGTTCCAACAGTTTGGTTTTCAAATGGGTAGGTTCTTAAATAGTTTTAAGGTGGAACTAACTCAACCAAAAGGGAACCAAAGTCAACCCGAAAGGGAACCAAGCCCAACCCGACTCAATACCTTACATTTTGCTCTTAATAATTTAGATTATTGCCAAGCGATTTGGGCCCAAGTTAAAATTTGTTGGACCCAACTTGAAGCCAAGTTGGAACCAATTAGGAACCAAATAAAATTTCTTAGGAACGAACCCAACCCAAACTAATTTAATTGGGTTGGAACCATGGTTTCGGACCCATTTTGCCACCCCTAGCATAAACCTTTGAATATCTGCCTTCATTTATCTTATTTTTTCTGCAACACGTCTAGTTCCCACTGCAAGTAAATTTGATATCTCTCTGAAGTTTTTACTTTCTTCTTCAGAGATGCAGCTCTCAGCGTCATGGAGCAGCAGATTAAGAATTTGCAATTGGAGATGGATTCTGCTCTTTCTCTCCACCAATCTGAGAAAGAATCATGGGATAGAAGCCTACAAAATGTGGAAGAAACATGGAGATGTATTACTATCATCTTTTCCCCTGTTAACTCCTTCCAGTGTGCATTAGTTTTTATTCCATGTGGAGAGATGATATTTGTGATTAACTTGAACGTTAACTTTGCAGTGAGATGTGAAGTACTAAAAAGGGAAACTGAGGAGTCTACTGGTCAAAATTTGCTAAAGGAAGTAGAAGAGTTAAAGTTACATTGTCGAAAATTGAAGGTTGTGGCAGTTATAGTCATTTTTTAAAGGGAACTTGCCTTCTTTTTCTTATTATTGAATTTCTATACGTTGTAGGAAGAGCAAAGTTCTTTCCATGATCTTGCTGATAAAATGATGGAGGAGAAGGACAAGGAGATTTCCAGGCTTGTGGATGATAATAAGAATCTGCATCAGTTGCTGGATTCAAGGCCATCTGTAGGCTCCTTCTCTTTCACAAATTATTTACCCCTCTGTTACCGCTAAAATTAATTTTCTGTTTTGCGTTTATCTGTATATTCTATATATTATCATGATCTACTCAATATTTTTTGACTTAATTATTTGCAGGCTGAAGACCGTGATGACCATACAGGTAAAAAAAAAATACAGTTTTTTAAGTCATATGGATTTGTCTTCATCAGAAGTTAAAACAACTGAAGCATAGTGCTTAAATCTGTGGCGAATTGGCTGGATTATAATTGTTCCTTTGGATTGATTAATGTAGTTCTCCAGAAACAAGAAGCCTCAAATTCTAGTACTTCAGCTGCAGATCAGCAAATTTTAGTATGCGCACTTATCCCTTATATTAAATCCTGTATCTTTATTGCGATATAACCCCTGTTATATAAACAGGGGTTACTGTTTGCAAAACCAGAATCCAGCTGATATTATCTCACTATAATGGCTTAGAGACTGAAGATTGATTTTTCTCCCTTTCTGCCTATTAAATATTTTATCTTCCTTCAGGATTAAGCTTGAAACGTTTAATGTGCATAGCTGGGTGTCATGTTTTTAATTTGGTTCTGTTCCTTTCAGATTTTGGCAAGACAACAAGCTCAGAGGGAAGAGGAGCTTGCTCAAACACAGCGGCATATTCTCGTACTTCAAGTATGTGCATAGGAAAATCCTGATCATGCATTATTTATATGTAGATAGTAAACGCATGAACATTTACTTTTGGTATATCAGGCTTTTTGACTTTACTTTTATCATTGGAAAAGGGTGAAAAACCATCACATTGGCCTTTTTAAGGTTTCTCTTCTGCCTTCATTATTGTTCTTACAAGCATGTGTAACCAAAACTGGATTTAGAGCTGGAGAACAGTTTCTTCAGAAGTTTTAAGCAGTTTTAGCACTCTACTCGCAAGTCGAAACGCGTTCATACTTTGTCTCAACTGTTATCACAAGTACCCAGACAACTTGTGTATTAAATAACTTAGTTCATAAACAAGCCTATATATATTTATGACGAATTGGGCCGTAAAAAGGTTTAATGAAAAGCAGATATAGATGATAAAGATGTTTAACTAAAGACAGATTTAAGTCTATGTAATTTAAAACTCATTCAGGATAGTATGCTAGGCACCATAGTGTCTTCGAATGAGCTTTGCTGAGGTGAAAGGATTTATATTGTCTACTTCGTCAAATTTACTTTATCTAGCCTTTTATCGTCCTCATCTGTATGTGTATCTGAGATGATGTACTACACCTCATATACTGGCAAGTGGTATTCTGATGCTCCTAATGCAGGAGGAAATTGAGGAGCTGGAGCATGAAAATCAGCTACACAGGCAGCAGGTACTGTTAATGCTTTTCTACAATTGAGCTAGTCTTCCTGATAATGTATTTTAGTTTTTGATATGTTTCTCTACCTGAATCCGGAGGAAATAGTTTCTGAAGAAGATTGGAATGGTAAAATTCATTTTTTATGTTCTAGAATACAAGTGCTGAACACCTATATAAATAGTCTTACAAAGAAAACAAACTAAATTTGAAAAACAGTATATTTACTCCTAAGGAAATAAAATAAAATCAAACCATTCTGATTTCCAAGTTACTACCCAGAAAATCAGGAATCTAATCTTTAAAAGATAACCTCTCTCTCTCTCTCTCTCTCTCTCTCTCTCTCTCTCTCTCTCTCTCTCTCTCTCTCTCTCTCCACTGTTCCATTGAAATTGTGTATACCTTTATTGAGATTGTGTATACCTTTATTGAGTGCTGAGAATAATGTGTGCAGGAAACCATGTTGAAAGAAGAACTCCGAAACATGGAGAGAAGCCAGAAGAGGGAAGGAGTGGATCTGACATATCTTAAGAACATCATCTTAAAGCTTTTGGAGACAGGTATCTTTGTATTCATTGTTCCCTTATCTTCACATGCCCTGCTATTTAATGTTTTGTTTTTTATTTTTTTGGTCATTGGTATTATTGACTTCTGAACCCTTTACTAAACTGTTTTGCAGTCCTCTCCGAAAAATTTGATTGTTTATGTCCTTAAATCTAAACAACTATTCGGCGTTCTCTTTCAAATCCATCTTAGTGATGTTGAGAACTAATGATGTAGGATAATAAAGAATCGAAGATGAACTAATAAAAGGAAGTAAGAGGAAAAATATGAGGTTTTATTGAAGAAAATCTTGGCTGAGTTTATGTTTCAGCTTTCCTGTTTATTCTCTTATCAATTAGTCTTTTATGGTATAGCAGTAATTCTATAGCTACGGCGTATTATTTGCGACTATGGTTAAGGATTCTTCTTTTCAAGTCCTCTTGGACCAGATATCAATATAAGTCTAATCTTAATTTTAAGAGCGATTTCCTTAATCTGAGTCTTCCATAGTTACTTTCCTGGTAGGAGGTTTATATAAGTGATAATCTGAACCTTTTCAATTCTATTTAGAGGTAGCAAATGGATGGATCGGATTGGAACCAACGCAGTTGGACCCGAAATAGTATATTATGTAATGATCAGTAACAAAAATTGGACGGTAAGAATGTCCTTTAAGAAAATTTAAGAGATAAAGATTAATTAGATAATCAATAAATTAAAATTAAGGTTGAATAAAAAAAACCATTTCAAAATAATTAAAATTAATTGTAAGTTCTAATAAGACTTGGGTGACTAAGACGGACCAAGTTAAAAATATAAGCTCTATTCACAAAAATGCTCACTTTTGATTATCTTATACACCCTTTTTGTGACTGTACATAATTATTAGGTGAAGTGGAGAGACTGCTACCTGTTGTTGCAATGCTTCTTCAGTTCAGCCCTGACGAGGTAAATTTTACACCTTATTTTCCCCCTGGACTTGCATTCCTCGGTAGTTTTTTATTTTATTACAATTGTGTGAACTGAAAATTGATGTGTTCTGGACTGAGATGTTTGTATGGTTTTGTTTTCCAATTTCAATTCTCAATTTTCAAACACTTCGAGGCTCCATATCATATTTGGGTCAATTCTTTTCACTCAAAATTTTGGTTCTATGAATTGAAATGTAAAAAAGGCTTGGGATTTGTTGGGAAATATGACAGTGAAAATGAAAATTGGTGTATTTTTGACAATGGCGTAAACTCTGTTTTTTTCACGTTCGAAAGAAAATAAAAAATGAAGATATTATAATTGAAACCACATTATCGTATATCTGCAGACACAGAAGTGTCAACAAGCCTACCGTTCTTCCACAGAGGCTCCACCTTCCCCTGCCAGTGATTCTACAGGTTCAGGGCGGTCTCTATTTTCTCGATTCACATTTTCGTAGCTTGAGATTGATTAATGTACATGCAAAAGGCCTTGGAGGAGATTATGCAGTTGAGTTTAGCTATATGTTTTGTTAATGCAACATTAAATGTGTATTGCTAGAATTGTTATGCTGCAAAAAATCTGCAGGAGGTGAATGAGTTAGGTACATCAGATACAAAAGAATAGAGGGACAAAACTGTTATGAAGTTTAAGTTGTATAGGAAATTTTCCAAACTTTGGTTTCCAAATTGAGTATAAACCAAAACAAATGTATTTGTTTTGTTGGTTATTTTTTCTTATTTTGCCCTTTATTTTGCATGCTAAACATGATTTTCTTGTTATAGTTAATTAGTTATTGTTTTGATGATTAGGAAATAGTTCTGCAGACAGTTTTTTTTTCCCTTTCAAAATTAAAGATCATTTTTATATATTCCATTTTTTAAGTGCAAAATATGTTTAAGTTAAGTGTAAATAGATAGAATTATTTTGCTATCTCGAGTTAAGACAAATATTCACAATTTTGATGTCAATTACGAAATGGTCTTCATCGTCTCAAAATTAACCAAATTAACTAAATTGGAAATTGAAAATTCTGTCTTTATCGAAGTAGTTTGATTTGGTTTTGATTTTTTTGTTGAATTGTTAAATTCAATAAATAACATACATAAATTCATATTATTAATTTATATATAAAATATTTTAAAAAGTACAAAAACTAAAAAATCAAACCACCTGTCATTTTTTAAATTTCTATTAAATCGAATCGGATTGAATTTTCTTGGTTCAATTTTTGGTTTGTAATTTTGATTAATTGAAATTTTAATTCAATTAATCTTGACCGCGCACTGCTTCAAGTGAGATGATAATTTTTTTATTATTGTACAGTGTTGATATAAAACTCCTATTAATCAAGATTAGTGGCCTTATTTATTGTAGAATGGATATATTAAATATATATATATATATTTGATTAAATTTTCCTAATTTACTTTACAAAATTAAATAATAATATTTCTTTTTATAACATTTTTATTTTCTTCTTTTTTTCAAAAAAAATCATTAAATGAGTGCTGAATTAGCTTAGGATTCCAGGGGAAAGCATACAAATAAGTCTGCAACGGCACTTTCTCCCATAAATAATTAATTTCCACCCAACATTCTATTCATCGGTATCATCCGTCGGATCATTTCGATCGGACGGCTCCTCTCTACCCACGTCATAACAATTTCTATTAATATATTCAATTTATTCCCTTTTAAATCCGACCGTTACAACACTATCACCGCCACATCTCTTCTCTGTCGGCCATTTCTATACAAAAAGGCGAAGTGGAGAAGAAAGATGAGTGCGAAAATCGGGGCTAGCAGCGGTAACTGGAAGAAGGCGATGAAGATAGCTCTATCGCTCTTCGGCAATGGCTTCAACTCATCCAAATGGTGATTATTATTTTTTTTGTGTTAACGATTTCATTTTTGCTAGCTAGTGTTTCAATGAATCAGATATTTTTTTGTTGTTGTTTGTTTGTTGAAGCAAAACAATGGCGAAGATGGCGGTGGCGAGAATAAAGCTTCTGAGGAACAAGAGAGAGGTGGTGATTAGGCAGATGAGGCGTGACATTGCTATGCTCCTCGAAGCCGGTCAAGATGCTACTGCTCGTATTCGTGTATTTTTTTTATCTCCCTCTACCTTTTGTTTTTTTATCCTTCTCAGTCACGTTTAGTTTTTTTGTTGAGATCTTAATTATCTCTATTTGTTATTTGGAGATGTGTTCTTTTGGTTTTTTGAATTGAAGTTTAGATTCTAGGTTAAAGATAGTGGGTGGGAGTTTTTGAGGAGAATTGTGTATGTTATGAGAGTTGTGGAGTGAATAGATCTTGAATCTGTTCATTCCAGTTTCACTATACCAACTCAGATTCAATCTTTAGTAGTCTTGTTAACAAAGAACTGGGGAAAAGAAAAGGGGAGAGTTACTGCTGTATAATAGATGGTCTTTGCTTCTCTAGTTTAACTGGTCAAGAATGTTGATTTGCGTAAGAAACTTTCCTCTTGATGAATCTTGTGCTACTGCTTAACTGTTTCTGCACTGGTGCAAATTATTTGGAGCACCATACTTTTCTGGTTTAAAAGTCCATTGATGGTCTTGCTGTTAATTTCTTGGTAAACACTTCCGGAAGTGGTTATAAGTCATCAGTATTTGGCTCACTATACCAGTTAGGGTTTGTGCATTGAAAGTCTAAGCTTTATCGTCGTAGCAGATTATCGTCTAGGAAATTTGTTCAATATTTTGTCCATCTTACAAAAATTATTTTTTTAATTATCATTGTTTCTAGGATTGTTTGCATATAATGCATCTGAAACGGTTGTATTGCGTGTCGGGCTTATCAATGCTTTCTCACATATTTTTGTAGGTTGAACATGTTATAAGGGAACAGAACATTATGGCTGCAAATGAGTTGATTGAGCTTTTCTGTGAGTTAATTGTGGCCAGACTTTCTATTATTGCAAAACAAAGGTGACATACATAATACTCTGTCATTTCATACCCGTACCATATTTTGTACAACTAATATAAAATGGTTACTATATGATTTTTGACTTTTCCAGAGAATGCCCAGCTGACCTCAAAGAAGGGATATCGAGCTTATTATTTGCAGGCCCTCGGTGTTCAGATATTCCTGAGCTGTCGTCCATTCGAGATGTTTTCCAGAAGAAATACGGGAAGGATTTTGTATCTGCAGCTACTGATCTACGACCCAATGCTGGTGTGAATCGCATGGTACATTTTGCCACCTTTGTGTCTTTGCATTTCTGATATAAATGTACGTTCATTCAAGGGACAAAGAAAAGTGGCCTCAATAGCTGAGTGCATTTTAGACATTTCTCAAGTTCCATCACCATTGGCCAATGTCCATTAACTTAGAAGAAATTGTTATAATTTCCATTTTCCGAGGGGATGAGTTTTTTGGTAACTACCACTAGTAAAAGAAGAAGGTGGTGTGATTGATTTCTGTACATGACATACTATCGATTGTTTGTTGTATTGAAATTTTTATCATCCCGAGAAGGCTTGTATTTGAACAATTGTTCTTTTTGCAGCTTATTGAGAAGCTCTCTGTCAAGACTCCATCTGGCGAAACAAAATTGAAAGTTATGAAGGAAATAGCGAAGGAGTATCGGGTCCAGTGGGATACAACAGAATCAGAGGAGGAGTTGCTGAAGCCACCAGAAGAGCGTATTGTACATCTCTCTCTTTCTCTCTCACACACACACACACTCCCCAACCTAATAGCCTTTTATGCCGTCCCATAATCTCCACTAATTATTTTTTGTTTTAGGAAGGACCTAATAATTTTGTAAGCGCCACAAGTTTGCCTTTGAAGCCAGTTCCAAAGCAATCCCCCGAGCCAGTTCCAAAGCAATCCCCCGAGCCAAATGATGCAACAAGCAGGTAGCTAATTTACCTTATCACATATTTAACCATGAAATTCATTTCATGCACACTAAAACAAGCACAAATTAAACTTCTTAAAACAGAAGACAAAGCAACATAATGAACGTTCAAGACCTGGCATCGGCTGCTGGAGTGGCTGCTGAACAAGCAGTTGCTGCAGCTCAAGCAGCCGCCTTTCTAGCTTCCCATGGAGGGGCCCCACATTCTGATCAACGCACAATGATGAACAACACATATAGCTCTAACCATTCTCATCCTTCAACTGTACAAAACGAGCAAAGTGGTGCTAATGATGATGAGAAAAGGATGTTTAGAAGACAGAGCTATAATTGTCAGAGATCACACACAGATATCAGGTTCGATGAATCAGACTGTGATGAAGAAGTCGAGATGGAAGAACCACCACCGAGGATTAACAGAAGGCATAGCTACAATAATGTTCCACCTGCACAATACGATGAATATGATGATGTGGACGATGACGTGGATGAGGCGGGCCCACCTCACAGACCAGCGCCACAAGTTCCAATGCGACGTGTACATCCCAAGTTGCCTGATTATGACACAATTGCTGCTCGTTTTGAATCTCTGAAGCATCACAAGCCTAAGTAGGGTATTGCTGTTTATGCACTTTGATATGCTTATTCGATTTATATATATGTTATTTTATGGATATATAGTATACAGAAATAAGTTTTTTTTATATATATATATTAATAGTTGGATATCGTATTTTACGAGCTCTATCTTCGATTTTACACAATTCTTGTGATTAAACCTGTCGTCACCACTTGAAAGAGGAAGTTGGAGAAGAGAAGAACAAGACTCAAAAACGAGATAATGAAGGCATCAAATTACTGTAAAATCCTATATTTTACTATTTCAACATTTTAACTATGTTTTTTTTTAGTTTATAAATCTATTATTTTTTGCCAAAATCATGTAAATTGGAGGAAAAATTAACAATTTGTTAACAATCGCACACAAAAAAAGACAACTCGTAACAGGAACCGAAATTGATGAAAATATAGTGGGTTAAAGGCAAATTATAACGAGTCCAGGACTAAAATCATATTTTAACGAGTCCAGGGACTAAAATCAAATTTTAACGAGTCCAGGGACTATTAAGTAATAAAACCAAACATAGCTCTAAAACTTTGTAGCAAAATGAGTTGATTGATCATTCATCCGTACAGTACGGACCTCCATCACTAAATAAAGCATATAATTTTGACACCAAAACTTCCATTTTCGACATCCTTTCTTGTCCCCAAATCAATCCATCATCATCATCATCATCTCCAACACTGTAAATGTGCAGATTCAGATCATTACAGAAGATTCTCGGGGACGGAATGTAGCCCCACATTTTTCTACCCATATCTGATAATCTATCACTTTTAGTTTCTTCGATTCGAAGTTTTTTTAAAAAAATTTGTGCTCTTGGCTTGAATTTTCCATTAAAAAAATGGATTACGAGGATTGCTTTTCCAAGGGCGAGATTTTCAATCCGGTCCTTGCGGTGGGGACTCAGGTTTCTTGCTTGCTCGTGATCTCCCATGTTTTCCAGCTTTTGCTACGGCCGTTAGGTCAAGCAGATCCGGTCGCGCAAATTCTCGTAAGTATGTCATCAAAACAGATAACCATTTACTATTATTGTTCTTTTGTGTTCTTGGATGTATATTTTGCATGTCTCCTTTTGCCATATATAATGCATGTGTTTTTTTGCACTTTTGGTCCCATAGGACTTTATGTTTTGCAATTTTGGTCTTACTAGTTACAAAGTTGCAAGTTTGGTTCATAGTGCTCAAAAGTTGTAATTTTGGTTGTTATATTTGAACTGAAGTTTACAAAAGCAAATCATTTAAAATAGAAACTCAAAGTTGTACAAATTTTCTGTGAAGTTAGAAAAACAATTCGTTTAGTTTTTAATCATTAGGGAGTTTGATGACAAATAAAGTGTTTTTTTCATAAAAATAATATATAATGTGAAGAGATGAAAAATTTCTAATACTATATTAATTTCAGCATGAAACAAGCTGTGTGCTTAGCTTCAATACTAGCAACTAAAATGTTTGGACAGGAAGTTGTAATTTTATGCCTTTGCTAATCCTTTTCTGTTTTATGTTTCCCATAAATGATGTTACTATGCATCATTCAACTATTGGAAATTGTTATCTTTCTTATAATTTTCCTTTCTTATTGCAAACTAATTGTTATCTTGCATTTGTTTTTGTAACACAGGCTGGATTCGTACTCGGCCCTTCAGGTTTGTCACATATGGAACGAGTAAGGACATTCTTTTTTACCAATTCAGCTGACTACTACGAAACCATGGCATTATATGCTAGAATTGTCATCATGTTTCTTATTGGGCTTGAGACGGATATTCCTTATCTAGTTCGCAACTTACGTTTGGCAAGTATTATTGCTTGTGGAAGCAGTTTCATTTGTACTCTATTTGCCATAGCCGTTACTTCGTTTGTATACGAAGAGACGGGTGCACATGGTTCAGGAGTAATGATGGCCTTAACAGTAGCAGTGATATTATCAAACACAGCTGCTCCTTTCCTTATTCGGTTGGCTCATGATCTTAGGTTTGCAAGTACTGATACTGGAAGATTGGCAATATCCGTCTCATTGATCGGTGATGCATATTGTGTATTTTTGTTAATCATAATTTCGAAAAACCAACATAATTACCACTTGGGAGAATGGATTATGCTGGGGATTGTTTATCTGATCATTGTTGTAGTAGTTATTGTGGGCAACAGATATATAGTGAGTTGGATGAGTAGGAGGAATAGAAATCAAAAGTACCTCAAAAGTGCTGAAATTTTTGTTCTTTTAGCAATTGTGTTTGTTGCGGCCATGATTCTCGAGAGTTTGGGATATAGTAGCATAATTGCTTGTTTCCTCTTCGGTGCAACATTTCCGAGAGGAGGCAAAGCAGGTCGGACTCTCTTGATCAAACTTTCCTATGCAGTACACAACTTTGTTCTTCCAATATACTTTGGCTATAGTGGATTCAAAGCAGATATCACTCTTATAAACAGTTTTCGAAACTTTGCCATAGTTTCAATTGTTATCTTACTGAGCATTGGTGGGAAAGTCACTGGGACACTAGCTGCATGCTCTTACCTAAAGATTCCACTGAATGAGGGGGTTCTTCTTTCTTTCTTGACGAACTTGAAAGGCCATGTTGACTTGCTTGCTCTGACAATCGGGGTGGAAACTAAAGTAAGTGTATTTATCTGGTATTGATCATAACCACCCTTTCGTTTTAAAAACTTTCTGTACATTCTCATGTTCGAGGGAAAAATTTGCTTTATGAACATGGTGATTTGCATATTGTAAAAGTTGTTTATATAGAATATGAAGTTCCATGGTTACAGATGCGAGTTTCGGTAATTGAAGCTATAATTGTTTGATGCAGGTCACGTCGAGCAAAATATTCTACAGTTTAATGATGTCAGCAGTTGTAATCAATTCTTTGATTTGGGGACCTATAATAGCCTTCATGGTAAGAAGAGAAAGTGATATCTTTGGTTATAAACATCAAGCTTTTGAATTTCAATCCCCAGAGAGTGAACTGAAATTGTTAGCTTGTGTGCACGGGCCTCGTCCCGTGGCAACAATGATAGGACTTGTTGCAACTGTTAAAGGGCCTGAAAGTGTTGCCATTACCCCTTACCTAATGCACCTAATTGAGCTTCCTGAGAAAGCCAAAACTAAAGGTTTATTGTACCATCAAAAAGAAGAAGATGAACTCAGTGACGACGATGATTATGGTGGTAACGATGTATTGGAAATCAATCAAGCTGTGGATATATTTGCCTCTGCAACTGGAGTTATGATTCATCAAGTTAAAGTTGTAGCACCGTTTGCATGTATGTACGCAGACGTATGTGAATTTGCCGAAGATATAAGATCATCTATTATCATTCTACCTTTCCACAAGCACCAAAGAATAGATGGTAAATTAGAAAGTGGAAAAGAAGGCATAAGGATCACAAACCAAAAGGTCCTTCGTCATGCTAAGTGCTCGGTTGGTATACTCGTGGACCGTGGGCTCACAGCAGGAACATCGTACACTTCTGGTACAGCATCATTACAACACGTTGCTATGTTGTTTTTTGGTGGGCCCGACGATCGTGAAGCGTTGGGCATCAGTAAGCGTCTCGGGATGCACCATCACATAAACCTCACTGTGATCAGGTTTCTACACACATCGGAAAAACGACAAAACATGGGGGTCAACATTGCCCAGAAGGAAGATGATGTTTTGATGGCCATTTCTAACCACGAAACGGAGAACGATATCGATAACTCGGCCTTGACGGATTTCTTCACTAGGTAAGTTCATCATGTCTTGGTCGTCGATTGTCACACACCCTTTACCACGTTTACTTCTCACTTGTAAGGATAAATTGCTTTTTTTCGTCCCATAAGTGTCACCATGTACACTTTTAGTCCCATAAGTCGTCAAACTTATCAGTTTTGTCCCTTGACCAAATTCCGTCCAAATTTAAACGGAACCCACGCACGACTCTCGTCCAAATTCCCGCGTTTTTACCTTGCAGTAACGGCCACGCACGAGAGTCGTGCGTGGTTCCGTTTAAATTTGGACGGAATTTGGTCAAGGGACCAAACTGATAAGTTTGACAACTTATGGGACTAAAAGTGAGGCAAGTGAGAAGCGCGGGACTAAAAAAGTGTACATGGTGACATTTATTGGACGAAAAAAGCAATTTTCCCTCACTTGTAAATTGTAACAAGTGCTCGTTTTATACACAAAAAAAGCTCGTTTTTTTCTGATGGGCTATTTCGAATTGTAGGTATGTAACATCAGGTATAATAGGGTATGTAGAGAAGCATGTGGAGAATGGTAAAGAGACAGCATCAGCTTTAAGAGACATGGCTGATATGTATTCATTGTTTATAGTTGGTAAAGGAGGAACAGGGGATCCTAATTTGACAACTGGTATGAGTGATTGGGAAGAATGCCCTGAGCTTGGTAAAGTTGGGGATTTGTTAGCTTCTTCTGATTTTGATCTTAGTGGTGGCTCTGTTTTAGTTATTCAGCAGAATAGACCTTCAAATATTACAGATGAACAAGATCAATAGGAAACATATATATATATATATATGTGTGTGTATGTATATGCATATTGATGTTTTTTTTAGTTCATACTGTAAAGATTTTAGAACAGAAATTTTTAATTTTATAGAAATCAAGGGTTTTGTGTGTATATATGAGATTGGTTTATTTCTGCAATTTTTCAGAAGTGTGGTGTTTTTATGATCTGAGGACCTTTACACTTGAAGTTGTATGTTGGATAGAAACCAAAATTATAGAACTTATTAGATCCACAATGAAATACAAAAGAATTTGTGGAATTTATTAAAATCAATTTAAAAGATAATGAAATCAATTTTAAAAAGTGTGAATTATTGTTCTCATCCCTCAATTTGACCTCTATAACATATTTAGTCCACTATTTGTCAGTTTCAAACACATTAGAACCTTACAGTTACCGTTAAATTTTCGTCTAAAATTATTGAAACTCAAAAAAAATAATAAAGTTAGGCTTTCATTAAGTTGTTTTTCGATTAATCTATAGTTGAATTGTCGCACCTTCAAATCGAAAAAGTTAACCATGTTTTGCGAGTTATATGTGTTTAATTTGGAAATTCCCAAATTTTTATAAACCCTAATTATAATTTTTATTCCTATGTATAATTAATTGTGCAAAATTGCAAAATGGATAGAATTGAGGGACAAAATTGTATTTTAATATTAGGGTCAAAATTGGATAAATTAATTTTGGTCCTAGTGTGCTGCAATGTACTCTTTGTTTCACCATAAACAAACACAGAGAAGCTTGAGATGATGACAATGAAGACTAGCAGCTGCAGCTTCTTCACCATCTCTTCATCATCTCCATCACTTCCCTTGCATCATCAATCTATATCTCTCTCCTTATCTTCTCCTCCACCGCACCTCAAGGTCAGTTCCTCTCTCTCTCTAGTTGAATTCAGAAGATTCGATTTGTTTGTTCATGTTTTCATTTGATTCTGATTTCAGAAACAGCGGCTTCGATTGGTACAAGTCAGTTGCTTGCCGGAGCAGAATAAGCAATCTTCCGAATTATCGGAGTCTCAAACGATTAGGTCTTCTTCAGTAGAATCAGCTTCGCCATCGTCGTCTTCGTCTGCTGATGTTGATGATACAACAAACGATTCAGCATACAAATGGTGTGCAGCTCTTGGAAGCATCGGATTCGTGGAGACAGCTTATTTGACTTTCCTTAAGCTTACCGATTCCGACGCCTTCTGCCCCACCGGAGGCGCCTCATGCACTACTATCCTCACCAGTGAATACTCGTCTGTTTTTGGTATTTTTTTTTAAACTAATTTTAGTTTTAAGTAGAAAATGCTAAGGAATTATGCCTGCTTTTGTGTATGTGCTCGTATTTGACTGGTAAATTGGAGAGTTTTTTCTTTAATGTAGAGAAGTTGAATGGTATACATTTGTTTATTTGTTGTTGAATATGAGTGCTTGGACCTGGAAATTTTTGAATTTGAGTTTAGATGGATTGGTGAATTTTAAATGTCAATGCTACATGTTGCTCAGGATTTACATGTTGATCACAAAACTGTAGTTTTACTAGACAGAATTGTCTTAGCAATCTTCAAGTTAGGAATGCAGGAACTTTCTGGGGCAAAACTTTAATCCTCGCGTGTTTGTCCATTGTCAGGCGTTCCCCTTCCATTGTTTGGCATGCTGACATATGGTTTAGTTGCTGTCCTTGGACTACAATTGGGTGCAGAGAAGAGTAAATTTGACACTGGGAAAACTGATGGTGAAATTATTTTAATTGGAACAACTACCTCTATGGCAGTGGCTAGTGTATACTTCTTATACATTCTGAGTACTGAATTTGCTGGAGAATTGTGTTTATATTGTTTAGCATCAGCAGTATTGTCCTTCAGCTTGTTTTTCATCACTCTAAAGGTTCTTCCAGCAAGATGATTTATCTTTTATAGACCATGTTACTGCTCATGCTATAGCAATCACCAAGTCTGGTTTTCTTTTGCAGAGTTTTGGGTCACACAAACTTCAAAAAATCTTGGGTCTACAACTATCCATAGCCAGCTTGGTGGTTCTTGCCTTGACTGGATCTTATAGTGCTGTCCAACCAATCTCCTCAAGGTACCGACTGAAGGTTCACTTAGTTTAATACTTGTTCAATTAGTATTAGTTATAGATTTTGGGTGCCACCGGAATCAGATGAGCTCAAATCCAACTTATGCAAATAAGAAAAAAAATTCAAATTCTTTACCTGGAAGTTCTGTAGATTATGATCAGTAGCTTTGGACGATTAATCAGTTCATATAAGCACTATCACTAGTTTTTCTTTTCCTTGTTAATTGTTATATGATATTTCTAGCTGTCGTAAGCCACTTCTACTTGCACTTCCCCCACCCTCCCCCAAATAAGCACATCTCCTTGATATGTGTTAAACCATGATCAATTGCCTGGCATTAGTCTAGTGAGTGTGTCTAAAAGCTCACTAGAAAAGAGTTTCAGAAAAGCTAAGGCTATGTTTGTTTATGTTTTTGAGTAAAAAATTTAAAATTTTCTCGAGAATTGCGTACTATCGAAATTCGTGTGAAAATAGTAGGTGTTTGTTTATATTTTTAAAAATTGGTTGAAAGTTGTAAATATGTCAAATCAATATTGATATGTTGATTGATGGTGTGTATAATGATTGTTATAGTTGTATATATAATGATTATGTGAATTTTAAATAATAAAATATAAATTAAAAAATTATAAAGTATGAAAGAGAAAGAAAAATAATTATTATAATAAATGATTTGATTGTTGAATGTGTGATATGATTTATATATGATTGATAGGTAGTTATATATGAGATTGAAAAGATAGAGTTGAGAAAAGGTAAATTTGAATGAAAATTTGGTGTCTTAAGTTTATTTTGAATTTTTGGATTTAAAATCTTAAAAATGGGACTTGAAAACATAAACAAACAAAGCCTAAATTTGTTGGAAGAACACATTGGGTAATGAATGCAAAATAATTGGTAGACGAGCAATCCAAGGGAAACTTACTGCTGTGGGATTACGATTCTGGGGTTATTGTTTATGAAACTAAATATATGAAGAGGTCTTTTATTGATTGCCTGCAGATTGAGTCCTGGATTATAGACAATAATGAAACTTCAAATAGGAACTTAGTTGTCTGTTTTTGTCCAAGTTGTTTGTGGCGTTGTGCTTAAAGGGAATACATCATATGATTTCTATCTTAATTCTTTACTTTATCTGCTACAGCATGGCAGAGACTGAAATACCGTATTTTGAGACAGAGATCAAAAAAGAGTCGAGCCCGTTGGCCATTTCCCTTGCAAAACATCTACAATCTATTGGGGCTAAATTATATGGGGCTTTCTGGTGTTCACATTGTCAGGATCAGAAAGAGGTACTTGCCAACTTCACTTCCATAAAAATATCTATAAATTTGGAATAGGATGACATATCTGTTTTATCTTTCAATGATGGTGCAAGTAGAAACGATTTGTTGATTTTTAGTGGTTTTTGATGAATGACAATTTCCACAAATCTGTTAGAACAAGAACTTGAGAAGGATCGAAATATTAATCATATAACCTTCTAAAAAATTAATGATTTTTGGGGCATTGTTGTTATTCAATTAACAAGAAGTAATTGATAATTACTGCAAAATCAGAAGATTTTAAGTATTCTATTTGTTGATCACTTTTAAGATTGGACTATAATTGCTTTCTTTTAATGAATTCAAACTTCGATAAAAATAATGAAAATGCTCATATAGAGCTGAAAGAAATTCTGGATGTGTAAGAGAAATGGAGATATATTGTGATCTCTGGTATGACATAGATCATATTCGATTCTTTTCCTCTTGATGTGCAGTAAGAAAATTCCCATCATGGAACTACTAATTGAAATTTTTGCAAATACCACAATATTCTATTTCCTTAGTTGTATCACAGTTTGTTGCGCAACATTATATCCTCAACTTAATGTTGTCACACAATGCTTGTGATATGGACATAGCTTGGACCAAGATTTATGAGCCAAGTGAAAAAAACTGCCACTGGTAACTACCTGCCAAACTGGGGTATTTGCGTCTTCCCAGCAAAAACCCTCCAAAAATCAAGTTAGGAGGATCAGATGAAGACCTTTTTTAACATATACTTAAAAGTTATTGATTGGTTGATGCCAAAAATAAGAAAAAAAGACGTGAAATTGAGAATTAATGGACTAACAATGTTCCAATTTTGCTTGTACTTTGATTGCAACCTGACAGATCTTTGGGCGGGAAGCAGCAAAACTGTTGGACTATGTGGAGTGCTTTCCTGATGGAGTAAAGAAAGGAACTAAGATGTCTCAGGCCTGTGTAGATGCTAAACTTGAAGGATTTCCAACCTGGGAAATAAATGGTCAGGTGTGTCATACTTCTTTGCTTGAAGTCTATAATGATCCACCGGTTCTGTTTTGCTATGTTGTTTTGAAGGATTATATTAACACTTTGTTTGGATTTTGGTGAAGAAAAGAAAATGACAGTGAAAGGAAAAGAAAATAAAAGAAATCCAATTTCTAAAGTTTGTTTGGTTGACAAGATAAAACTAGTCGAGAACTCCAAAAAAAATTGACAACCAAAGAGAGAGATAGCTATGGAACTAAACTATCATTTTATTTCAATTGTTTTCAAAAATATAATTTTGCGAATGTAAATAAAAAATATTAAATCACGTTGAGAAATATTAAATCCCGCCGATTTTCTCACCATTGATGAGGAAAATATATTAGATGTTGTGATGCTCCTTAACTGACCTGACCTGACTTTTGCAGGTCTTGAGCGGAGAGAAGCAGTTACCGGAACTTGCTGAATTATCTGGGATTAAACTTGAAGATCTAACTCAATCAAACTAACATGTAAATATTTTCACCCACTTCTGTTCTTGATTTTGCTCGTTAAGAATAACATCATAGTGTTCCTAAGCATCTATACTTGTAATATTATCTAATAGGCCTACTTCTGATAACGTGGTTATTATGTTGGGACCATAGGATAAAGAACATATAGTACTTGAGTTACTGGTTATGGAAATGTTTTCTACATAGGTAAATCAAATTATAATTCTTTGCTTCTATTGGAAGGACGATGCTAAATTGGTTACAATATAGAGGCACTAAATAATGTTAAATCAAACCGAATAAGACTTATCCTAGTAAATTAACACTTCTTATCTTATATAGTACATGACGATGTTTGTTCTTATTACTGATTCATGCTAACTGTATTAGATGTTGTCATTTGCTTTAGGAATGTTTTTAAATATGCCTTGTATTACATCAGTTTATGGTCTATTTACCGTAATTATAGAAAGTCAATTATCTAATTACAAATTAATTTCTTTTGACAATCTTGAAATGTTAACTCTCAAAGCATAGTATTTGATATACTCATCATGATCAAGTGAGATATTCGTTACACTCAACCAAATAATCAACTATCATCACAAAACAATAACAACATGAATATATCAAATATAGTATATTACTCCAATTGGAAATCATTACAACATAAATAACCACACAACACAAAACACAAAAACATCAAATTAATTCTCTTAAAACATATCAAAATAGGGTTGCATGCCTCAAATAAACCCAAATTTGCATTTCACTATAAACTATAACATCACTTCACAATCTCTCTTCACACATCATATAAATGTAACTTCCTTCATGTGTATAAAATCAATTATATTCCAAAGAAATAAAACTACTTTGAAGGTGGTGGAGAAAGGAAAGGGATAGAAGGCATGTTTGGGAAGCCAC
Source organism: Verbascum thapsus (assembly GCA_963669365.1). NCBI lineage: Eukaryota > Viridiplantae > Streptophyta > Magnoliopsida > Lamiales > Scrophulariaceae > Verbascum > Verbascum thapsus. The sequence continues at coordinate 2,725,899 of OY770117.1, forward strand.
TTGGGAAAGAAGGCAAATTTGGAAAGCCACTTGGGATAGAAGGCAATGGGGGCATTGAAAATTTAGGCATAGTTGGAATAGTTGGCATAGTAGGAATTGATGGCATTGGCGGCATGGTGGGCATTTTGGGTAACCCTGGTATCGACTGTAACAAGTTACGTGCACCTTCACATTTTTCAACATTATTAGTGATAATGACCATCACAACAAGAATCAAAATGCAATTGTACATGTTTCTAGCCATGATATATTGCTTCAAGAGGAGTGTATAATGAAATTTGAATTTAAAGATAGAAGAGGGTTTTAAGTGATGAGAAACAAATGAGATTTTAATGGTATTTATAGAGGGATTTGAGTCAATATATGTGTTGATATTGGGGAAATATGGTTCTATTTGGTATTTGACTCCTATTTGTTGTTTGTTGAACTAGTTTTTAGTGTATGGCCAATAAGTCTACTTGGTGCGTTTGTGAGTGCTTTTTTTGCTTTTTATGTTAGGTGTGTTTACAATTAGAGTTGTTAAACGACCATTAGACATATAAAATTTATTACCAAAGTTGACTTGATTAGCATTTAAACCATGCGGGGTTACTTATGAGCTTTTTGTACCACTAGTAATTTGTACTATAATAATAGATTATAGTTATACTACGGAATTCTAAGTCTTAATTGCAAATGACCATTAATTTTAGAGAAAATGATGATGATTTATGCCATATTAGCATAGTGTGAGTTGTATTGTTGATGGGGCATTATCCTCGATGTTTTATGTGAGTGCAATCGGTAAGAATTTTCTTGTACTATTATCGATGACAGTTTAATATGGAAATCGTGACACATAACGGCATAATTCTTATTATTTTGCTGAAAATATACAAATAATTTTTTCTAGCTTTTCTATGTTAATTTATAACACATAATTATTCAATTAGCATAAAACATATTTTGTAAAATTGAGATCTCAAAGTGACATGCTTGACATTGATCATGATAAACAATGTATTTTGTAATGCCAATATAATCTGCTCTAAAAAAATCGAGAAAACATTGATAAAGAAACAGCAGATGAGAATAAAACAACGAGTCGAAAAAAACTCAGAAAAAAATAATTAAGTAACATTCATCTAAATATGAATCTTTCCCACAAAATTGTTTGTTATCTGAAATCCTCGTATAGATGGATTCTCAATATGAGGTTAGCTTTGACAATTAAACTAAAGTATAAGTATAATATTACAACATCCACTTCAGGCTGAAAACTGCTGTTGAAATCCTCATGAGATGCACATACACCTAAAGAAACAAACCAGGTTGTTATCGCTTAATGATGCACTCGTTTAAAAAAGAAATTTACATGATAGAAGATGATTCTGTTTATATAAGATCATAGACCCTTCGAAAATGAAACAGAAAACGAGACAAAGGGTTTCGATTAATCGTAGACTGAAGTTAATTGGGCAGTATGTGACCAGGGTTAAGAACAAACATGCATTACATTAGTTTATGACAGCATGAATCCCAAAAGACTATTTAGACTACTATGCAAATAAATGTTGCATCATATCAAGAGATGTCGACAAATTATAATGGAGTGTGTTCAATGGCGTTCTAATCTGATAAGTGAAGCTCACCTGTAACATTAGGCCTTGTACTCATGGACACGCATCCATTTCGTAGATGACCATTTGTTCCCTTTTATAACAGGACAGCCACCTATAACAGCACACAGGTATGTTGGTCTAATAAGTGAGTTATAAAAGAGAAAATACACAACACAAGTAATGCACATTCGTAATGTTTATATCCACATTATGTATTTATTCAGGGTGTTCGGGTAATTAACATGGTTTACTTTTAGTGTAATGGTTTAATCAGCTAGCAGAAAAGACGCATCATAATAGCTTTCGTCCTCATTCTCCTCTAACACTATATTTATATTCTCTGTAGTCTGTCCAATTGTTGGCTTCAGCCATACTTTTTTAATACCATCATTGAAAACATAAATAAATATGTCTAATGATATCCTAAACATTTAAGCACACACTGCATCTGCATCTAGTGTGTCGATGCTGCGAATCTATTATGTTATTGAATTGAAGAAGGGTTCATAAAACTGTTTTTCGACTATCAACAGGGGTGAAGCAACATGCGATTTAATTTATGAATCAGGTGTAATGAACCATGCCATTTATATTGTGTTACCTCAATAGTTCTTGTGAAGTGGCTTAACGATAGGCACATGGTTCAAAAAACCTGATATAGGAAAATGAATCTTATATTTTTATCTCTCTTTAATTTCTTTTCAAATTTTACTTCTTTTTTCTTATTCTTTTTCTATTTTTTCTTATCACCACTGAAACCAGCACTACAAACTACCAGTCAAAATTATAACTAACCATGCAAACTTGATGGATCCAAAGTTGCGTCGGGTTTCATGCTCCAGAAAAGTAGTGCATCACCCATTTTTGGTTTAACAGAAAGCCCTCCTTTCCCACATTCAGATAGCTCATTCCACCACGGCACTGAACTGTAATTTCCTTTGGCTGCAGGAAATACTGTTTCACCCCCTTCTTCAACATCTGATCTGTAATACGTATGAGATATTACAACATGAGACAAACAAATTACATTGCATCGTTGAAACAGTGAAGTCACTTACAAGTACATAAGAACTGTAGCGATGCGTTGACCACCATTCTGAGTGTTGAATTCGTCCATAAAATAGTCATAGTGAGGCTCATACTTTTGCCCTACTTCATAGTGGAGGATTTGAAGGCCTTCACCGTGCTCTGTTATATAATATATATATATATAACTGATTTAGAAAGAGAGCATAATGTGACAAACATCGCACACATCAATCAAGATTGGAATGAGGTCCAAGTAACAAAAGATCTTTTGTACATGAGGCACTAAATGAACAAAAACAACAGGATATAAACTTGATGGACATAATAAAATATTAAATAAAGCATTAAAGTAGAATCATTGCATGCTCAGCATACAGAAATGTTACTACTGATGATACAACTCTATACTGGTTTGTGATCGTAAGCTGATCACCAAGTCCTAAACCCTACTCAAAGTTTCAGAAGATACTACTCTTTAACACGTCAAACTTGACATCAAGTGGCGACTAAACTGCATACCTACTGGAATGAAGGTGAAATCTGCAATTCTCTTCTCAATAGTCCTAACGATTTTATCACGTCCTCTAGCAAGGAATGTTCCGGAACTTGTACGCACTCTGCAAAAACAAATGGCATGACAAAATTGAGAAAAAAATAAATAAAGTAACTCAATTTATTTTTTCCTTTTCTTTCACGAACATGTTCAGTTTTCTTTCTCTGTTTAAAAATACAGCAAGTGAAAAGGCCTGCTGAGAAAAGATTTGACCTTTGTAAGTTATTTTAGAACTAGACCTTTGTAATAATCGACCCTCGTAAACAAGGCTTGCTTGGGTCAAGTTGAACTTAAATACCAAGACAGGATGAAGTTAGGGTTTGCTTTGCATACCTGCTATCTGTACTTTTTCCAGTATCACTATCAACAACAGTTGACTTCTCCATATGCGGCTCAGCAATACTGATAAGATAGTCACATTCCTCTTTTGACTGACATGAATGGACAGAAATATTTAGTTACATCATCTTCGTGCCAATCTTAGGAATTTGGCAATAAACATGCACAAAAACTGTCTAAAACAGAATCGACACAAAAGCAGCATACATGATACAATTAACGACTTGCAAATCAACTATAAAAGACGAAACCAGTTCTAGGGGGAGCACTTATCATCTTGATTCTTGATCATGCTAGTTGCTCTCGTATCTCATTCCGTCATGATTTAACAAAATACTCTAGAAAAATAGTAGTAAAAGCCATCCAACTCTAGCATGCTAGACCCAAGTACATTACCAGTCCTGCTTTCTGCTCATGAAATTCACCCAAACGGCCAAACCGCACCTCTGTTATCATTAGCTCACCTAATTTTTAGGTTAAATAGCATGGCATTGGGGAATAAGATTTTCTGTTCCAAAACCGTGTTCCAATCTCCTATTCCAACAATGTAGATGTGTGACACGTGTAATTCACAAATCCATTTATTAAGGGATGTATTACATGTGTAAATATTTTTACACATTTCACAACTACCTTTTTGGAATAGAAGATTGGAACAAGGTTTGGAATAGAGAAATTGATCCCTGGCATTGGCACTCAAAAAGCAAGACCAGCAACTTATATGATCCAATCCAGATCTACACACCATAATTCACAATTGTAATCCTACACCTAAATTGTCCATAATAACATTATATCAAGATCAACACACCGTTATTAATACATCTTTAAAACCTAAAACATGCATGTAAACTAAAATCAGAGAGCATAATACCAAGAAATTGTGAAAAATGAAGGCTCTAGGCTCCCAAGAAATAACTTCAACCCACTGATCTTTACTCTCCTCTTCTCCATTGCCACTGAAACAATCAGATAACCAAATATAACAATCAAAAACTCTATAGATAAAACAAAAAATTCAAACTTCAAAATTGCGTAAAATTTGTTTCGTACGAGTGGAGTGAATTGTGAGCGATGAAGCTAAGATCTTGCGCCTTGTGAGAATCCTTCGAGCTGCCACCATGAATCGAGAGAATTCCGAGAGACAAAAGGATCACAATCAGCAACGTCAACATTATCAGTCCGTACAGGACCAACGTCGACGACGACGTTTTACGCAGATTACCCCTACCGTACTGCTGTCGCCCCTTAACCGCCATTAATATTCGATCAAAACTTCGAATCTTCAGGTGTTGAAGGGAGATTGAATTTACAGATCCGAAAGATTTAACTGACGAGATTTTGGAAGTTCCGATTTGTACAATGTTTGAGTGATTTTTTGTCAACTCTAATTTTTTATTTAGTAATAATGTATTTAATATTTATACTCGTACATGGTACCGACTACCGAGTACCGACTACCAAAACTTTAAACCTTATTTTAAATTAAATAAAACTAATTAATATTTAGTTAAAAATCAATAGCTTAGAATTCATTTGAGTTTGATTTATTACAAAACAAACAAGTTTAAACATAATATTTTATATTTGAAAAAATTACTTGACTTAAGTTCGATTATATATAAGTTGAGAAGTAATTAAAATATATATGCTCAAACCCTAATACAAGTCTTTATGAAAATCAAATGTACTTAAATTTTAAATTTCAACATAGGTTCTAAATGTACTTAATCAATACTTAAATAAATTTTAATAATTTCTCACACACTATGATGTATTGTGTGTGATTCTCACATACACTAGTATAAAAGAGATATGACAAATTATTAATTTAGATCTGACATAAAATGACTCTTGCGGGTTGCGGCCCTGAAAATCTAAATATTTTGCCCATTATAGCATATCAAAGTGGGAAAATTCTACAACATATTTAGTTCAATAGAGTCGATCTGTTATATATCATTTGATGTGGAAAATAGATTTATTTTTTACCAAATCAACCATTATTCAATAGTTTATAACATACCAACTTTATAAAATCGGTTAACCAACCTATTATAGAAGTTTCAATTTTTTTATTGACAAGGTAAACCTCCGGCCTCTACTTTATCAAGTGCACGATAAATTTTGTTTAATAAATTATAAACCACATAATAAATTTATATTAATCTATAGTTCATAACTGAAATGATCACAACAAAAAATGTCAAATAATCATTCTAATCATAAATTATTTTAAGAGAATCGAACTCATAACCAAGATACAAGATTCTCGAAAAATCAATGTCATATTAAGAAATTTGAAGTTTTTGAGGTAGAGATGAGTGCCACCTCAATGTTAAGTCAGCATCATCTCTTTATAATTGAAATCATTATCCACTGCATGTTGCAGTCTTCCGGAGAGATGGGTATTCCTATTCATCATCATTCACCAATGTCAAGTTCAATCTACATCCCATTTTCTTCATTCTTATCTTTTATCAACACTACTGCCCATCCATTATCTTACAACCCATCAATCATCTGTATATAAAACCATACAAAAAATCACTCATACATACATACATACATACATATATATATATATATATCGCACTTAATATCAATATTATTACTACTTCGTACAGAACAATATCACTACAATGAAGGCCATCTCTCTAATTTCCTCTTCTGCTACCTTATTTCCTCAAAGTTGCCCAAAAGATGTAAATAATGGGTATTAATTATCTCTTGCATCCCTGCCTGATTTATGATGTTTTATTTACTCTCTTTCAAAGTTTAATATTTGTTTTATATTTAATTTGTTTTGCAATTTTAGGTGTATATCAGTGTGTTCCCCAGTTGTGATCAAGTCTCAGCTTTGGTCTTCCAGACAACGTAGCATTAACACTACCAATAGAATTCCCAGCTTAAGGTAACTCTGAAATTGCCCAAAAAAAATGGAATGTATTATCATTTACTGTAATAATTTTAAGCCCATCTCTGAATTGGGATTTTCCTCTGCTTCTGGCTGTTAAAATTTGCCAATAGTATCATATTAATAGCTATCATTTTTATATAAGTAGCACAACGATTACACGATCAATGGTTCACAAACTTCGTGTGTGCTGACTACATTTTCCAATCTTTTGGGAACCCTTTTTGCAGATTCTTGCGTTGTTTCGATTATGTTCATAATCCAATTTGAGCAAGACTATATAGCCAAGCTACTAAACTTGTACATTTAGTACTTTGTTGTTGAAATGAAACTTCTCATGATGTAATAACTAATAAATTGAGGGTTATAATTTTGCACAGTGGGGTGGCCACAGGGAGTGACAATGTGCAGGCTGGTGTTCCCACATCGGTGCCTGTTCGTGTGGCACGCGAGCTTCTTCAAGCCGGCCATCATTATCTAGACGTTAGGTCATACATATATGATATATATATATATATTTACATAATATTATTGTCACTAAAACCTCTATTCATTATCCTCTCAATGGACTGATAAACACAACGTTTTTTTTCAACGCTTTTGCAGGACTAACGAGGAATTTAGCGCTGGACATGTCGCTGGTGCTGTCAATGTTCCGTTTATGATAAGAGTTGGACCAGGTTTCTCGCAAATGAAGACTCTTGAAATTTTCGAATTTTATGCACTTTATCACTGAGATTATTCAGTTTGAACGATTCTTATATGCGATATGGAATGGTGCTTCAAATTGGATTTCGTTCTTTGAAATTTGTCGGGGTTTTTTTGTGAAAATTCTGAAACAGGGATGAGCAGAAACGCGAAATTCGTGGAGGAAGTGTTGAAACATTTCGGTAAAGATGATGAGATTATTGTAGTAAGTTCATAATACACCTAATATAAGTTTATACTTGCGAATTTTAGCGTATACTAATATTCATGTTATTTATTGCAGGGATGCCAGATGGGGAAAAGGTCACTTATGGCTGCATCTCACCTCATAGCTAATGTAAATCGTTTCGTTTCGATTCTAAATATTTATACATCATAGATTATGATTTTTAGACTTTCGATTATAAAAAAAAATTATAGGGTTCTCATATCGAACAATTGGACTTATAGGGTTTTACTGGAATTACCGATATGGCTGGAGGATATGCTGCATGGCTACAAAATGGGCTTCCAACGAAGTGATAGCGTTTTTTAGCGACTATTAGAAAATCCGTTGAATCTAATAACTGTCGAAAGCCATATTGTGTAGAACGATAGTATTATTAACCGGAGATTGACCACGAAAACATTAGCTATGCCAATGTGTTGTGGAATAGCCTCTGGTGTGCATATATTGTAAACAATGTTTCGAGTTATAAAAGTACCGTTGTATTATATAGTGAGTCTGGTCGATTTTTTAGGGTAAAATGCGAAAGGGTAAGATGCAAATTTCCCCACAAAAGGACATATTTTGCTCTGTATTCTAAAAAAATTCACTCGTCGCGACAATATTCAGTAGTCTGATTCATCTCGAGTCGAGCAACTGATCCCAACTTGAGAAGGGTAGTTGAGATATAAGTTTGTAACTATTTAATTTGAGTTTTTACTATCAAAATATTCATATAATTGAATTTACATACACAAACAAACATACCCTTGAAAGTTTTGAATTGATATATTTTTTTTATTATAAAACGTTTGGATAGGGTTGACTCTGGTCACCTATTGTAATTTCACTAAAGTCACTGAAAATTTGTATTTACAAGTTACTAACGAACTTAACCCTACAAACATCGAACATACATTTATTTCTGAATGATAGTAATCTGTTCTTAACAATTGAATCAATTTATATTTTTAGGGTATCTAATATTTAACTTTCTAAAGAAAAGTAATTCGTTTTTAACATGAATTAATTTTGTATTGACTAAAGTTTTAAATTGATAGAATGTATCAATTGATAGAAATGTATCACTCTAGACCCCGTGTGACCGAGATTGATGCAACTATTGGAGCTTAATTTAATTTATAAGAGAAAAAATATTAAGTTTAGTAAATCAGAAGCTTATTTTCTTAATGTATTAAATATGAGCTGACTTTTTTTAAGCTGATTTTTCAAATGAACACGTCTTTGCGTAGAATAAGATGTTTTTGGTTTTTTTTAATTCAATCATTGTGGCTTTGTTCAGATGAATTCTAATTTAAATGTCATTTTTAAATAGGACTGTTAATCTATAAATGTTGACTTTTGAGCATAATTATAAATAAAAGGGTTAAGAATTCATAAAAGAAAATTGATTGTATAATAAATACATTTGAAACTTTATGAAAGATTAAATTCGAATTTATTCAGCTTTACAAGTTGGCTTGTTGCAAATTAAATTTAAAAGAAAGAGTGGACATTGATTTGATCAAATTTAAGCAATTTTAGTTGAAAATTTCTCAAAACTCTCCTAACGAGTAATGAATAAGGACTTGGTATTTCAAACATTTTCAAATTTGTTGAAAAAGCACTCACTCGGTATTATATAGGACTATATGAGTAGGAAAAAATTTAGTTTTTTTTTTTTCAAAACTTAATTAAGTTTAATTTTAATTCTATTTTTATATTTAATCTCATAATTTCAGAATATCTCATATTTAATCTCATTATCAAAATATAACCGTCAACACCCTTGGTTAACATTTTGATTAGATTTTATTGGGATACTCTATGCATAATAAAACACGTAATACTGAGTAAAAAAATTGTAATATTGAATACAATCAGTGTATAGCACATTCACGCATGAATCCTTAAAAAACACTGATTGGAGTTTATCAATAAATTTTGGACGATGTAACTAAATATGAGATATTTTGAAAAATTATGAAATTAAATTTGATAAATTTATAGCTTAATAAAACTAAACTTAAACTCGAAAAAAATTATGAAACAAAAAATTCAATATTTCAAACACTAGTAATATAATTCAACTAGTCTAAAACATGGATTATTGTCAATTAATGGACCAAAAAATTGAAGCAAAAGAAAGAAAAAAGGAAGAAGCATGTGACCATTTGTGGACAAGTTAAAATCCTTACACGACACGTTCTCCATTTGGTCAAAAAACAACCATCAATCTCTCTCTCTCTTACCTATAAATAAATAACAAAAAGGTCACTTCCCACGCTTTTGCAATTTCTAATATTAATTTGTACATAATATTTAAAATAATTGGTGGTAGATATTTACAAGTGCTAAAATATAATTAAATATAATCGGATATTTTTTTTGTGGCCTTTGAATTTAGACTACCTTTCTACGACTTTTTATTTTTTTATTATTTTCCAAGTGACAAATACTATGGGCTTTAATGGTTTAATCGATGACAAAGCATTTACTATTATCTTTCTTATTTAATAATGCATGTCTTTGATTAATATTTTTATTCTCACTTATTAGTCACTAAATAACTAATAAATAATTTATGAATTCTTAAAAATATTATGATAATTATTGGAATAACAAAACAAAATAAATAAGAGTAGCATTGAAAAATTCATGGAGACTAAGAAGCTATAAATAGTGGTGTTTGGATTGTCGTTCTTATCTATTTCCTGTCATATTTATTATTTATTAATGTTTTTGAATATTTTTTTCCTGCACGTTGGAACTAGGAAACTCACATAAGGAAAAATAATTAATTAAATAAAATTAGAAAAATTACACTTTTCATCCCTGAGCTTTGCATTTGAATAATTCAATTCCAATTTTTCGGGATCGACAAATTTAATTCTAAATATTTTAATTTTAAGCAAATTTGGTATATATAGTCAACTTTTTGTCTATAAAAGATTAGACTAATCCAAATTAAGAAAAATCATGGAAAAATGTCTAAATATCTGGATAAATTATCCCTAAAACATACCGTTCGAGATGCAATCTAATCCAAATTTCATGAAAAAATTATAAATCCTAATAATTTGACAAAAACCCTTTTAGTTATATCCCAAATATTATTTTTTTCCTATAATTTGACAAAAATGAGATAAATTGTGCAAATTGATATTTTTAGCACTAAAATCGATCAAATTCCCCCAATTTGAGCTCATGTGCATCAATTCGATAAAAATTAACGACCGAGACCAAATCCATCTAAAATCGAAATATTTTTTTTTTCATCGAATCTCGATAAATTGAGGATCAAAATTACTTTAGTGATAAAATTAAGGGACCAAAATTGCAATATTCCAATATAAAAACTCTTGAGAGATATTTTCAAAACTCCATATAATAATAAATACAAGACGTAATAAATAATGATATAATGCGAATAGATCTTTAACTTTGATACAAAGTAACACGGATATATATATATAGCATTTCCAAACAGCTGTTTCTATAATCATTCGTCTTTCATGGAGTTTTACGCATACCCATCTCATTCTTTTCCCCCTTCATCATCATCGTCGGCATCATCAGAATCTTATTTTGGATCTTTAGTTTATAAGATCAAAGATTTTGTTCGATCTGCGGTTTCTGCTATTATTGGGAATGTTTTCTCCGCAATTTTCACCTTTTTCTTTGCTTTGGGTAAGAGATTTTTCCATTTATTGATTATTTGCTTATAAAGTTGCTATTTTTAGTCGATTCTACAATTTTTTTGATCTGTACATGTATGTTCTGATGTGTGTTGTAACTTGTAGATGATTTGGGTCCGGATTTTTTTGTGTGTTTTCCAGAATTTTTGCCCTAATTCTTGAGCTGGACTTTTTTGTCATTTGAGAAAGAAGCGAAATATGAATTTTGGAGCTGTAAATAACTAATTTTTTGGTTAATATTTGCAGAATTTAACATTTGAATTACTAGGTTATGGATTGATAATATATTTGATTATAGTTCTCAATAAATTTGTACGTAGGAAAAGTAATTACAGGTTTTTTCTCTTATCTTGACTACTAGAACGTATTTGGTCCTCGATTTGTCAGCCTCTACACATTATTCCTTTAACCTAACAGAATCATCAAAAAACGATTCAAAGTTAGGGTTTTGTCAGTTTTTTTCCTTGATTAATCGAAGGTTGAAACTTCGCGCCATCGAATTGAAAAGGTAAACTATGATTTGTGATCCCTATTTGTTGAATTTGAAAATTCCCAATTTTTTTATAAACCCTAATTATAATTTTCTTCCATGTGCATTGGTGGTGCAAATGGATAAACATGGGGCATGTGTTGTAAAATCAGGGTCTGAGACGCCAAAATATACTGATTTCCCCCCAATTTCAGCCCATGTGCCTCGCACATAACTCCTTCCGTTAATTTTAGATGAAAAGTTAAGGGCAGGTACCAAATGTATTTGACATTACAAATTGAGGAACTAGATGTGTAAAGGCTGACAAATGAGTCACAAATCTGTTTTAGTGATCAAGTTGAGGGACTAAAACTGTAATTTCCTCAAGGAATAAGTTTTCGAGCGAGGCTATTTCTTGGTTTCGTTTTGTTTTATGAAAGTTTCTGAATTTAAGCTAATGATGGCCTTGTCCGTTAAACCTGCAGTGGGTACGTTATTAGGAGCCTTGACCGGAGCCCTGATAGGCCAAGAGACAGAAAGTGGGTTTATTAGAGGAGCTTCAGTAGGGGCCATCTCTGGGGCTGTTTTCTCTATCGAGGTCTTTGAATCATCACTCCTTTTATGGCAGTCCGATGAATCTGGGGTTGGATGTCTCCTCTATCTGGTGAGCAATTATGATCATCACAATCTTTTATAATTGAATTATTTAATTTTTCACTGTGAAAAGGTTGAATCTTGCTTTGTAGATTAACAGTCCTTTCGAAGTTTTAATCTGACTGAATTTATAATTCATTATCTGAAATTCACAGATTGATGTCATAGCAAGTCTACTAAGTGGTAGACTTGTCCGTGAGCGTATTGGTCCAGCCATGCTTAGTGCAGTGCAAAGTCAGGTACGAGGCTGCGTAATGGCTTATAGCAGTAACTTGAATAAGTCTGTTTTTTTTTTACTTACAACATGGTTTCTTTTGTTAATCAGATGGGAGCTGTTGAGACAACATTTGAGGAGGTTCAAAACATTTTCGATACAGGTGGGTCGAAGGGTTTGTTGGCGGACACTGTTGAAAAGATCCCTAAATTTACAATCACCAGAGATGACAGTATTGATACTTCAGGGTGTTCAGTGTGTCTTCAGGTAAATCAAAGTTCTTTTCCGTTAATGCTCTTATTCTACATTGTGCTTGGATGGATGGATTTGGATAAGGAAAAAATTGTGGCTATTGATTTGAAGTTACTCCAATATTGAATGGATTTGTAAATCCACGAGAATGATTGAAAAATATAGCTGAAGAGGGTGTTTGGCTTAGCTTATATAAAGATTTTATAAGTTTTCAGATGTTATAAGATGTTTTGGGGAACTTATAAGTTCAGCTAAACACCCTCTAAAATACATGCTTAAATATAAAATCTATTGTAAATTGTAATTTTTCAAAAATTCTCGTATGGGATTTCAAACCCTTAGATCTCGTATTTTTGGATAATTGCGACTGATTTGAATATATTTCGATTTGGTTTTAAACAATTCAGGACTTTCAGCTGGGCGAGACAGTACGTAGATTGCCACATTGTCACCACATATTTCATCTACCTTGCATCGATACTTGGTTGGTAAGACACGGTTCTTGCCCATTGTGCAGAAGGGACCTTTGAAACTCGTATCACTGTCTGTATATTCAACTAAAATGTTCTTTGATTTCTTTCACACTTACATGTAGGGTTTCTCTATTTGTTCGATAAACCCTCGGTTGTAGAATTTTTTCGGTCTAGTCTTATGTATTTATGTTTGGATATTGTTGTTAAGATCACCATTTTTGTAAAGCAAATTTTGAGTTATTCCGCTGACTATATAGATGCATCATTTATTGTCATTCTGCAAATTATATGTATTTATGAGTGTATTAAAATGATGTGACAGTACAATATATATATATATATATATATGTATAAGAAGTGAAGTTGAAAAAAAATGTGTTTTGGGGTAAAAAAAAATTCTTTTTGGGAAATTTTAGGATATATTGTGATTCAGAAAACAGAAAATAATGTTTGAAAATATAAATAAACAAGGCCTTAGTGTCAAGAAAATCTAACTGATGCTTGTATGGTTGTAACCTCATGTCGTATTTATTTTATAGATGCTTTAATTTGGTGGATTTGTACGGTTGTACTGGGTGATTGGGTATTAGATTTCCATACAATCATTTTCATTGTACATTAAGCTAACTCAATATACATATGTATATTATGATAAATCATTGTAATCCTTTGCAACGTCATATGTGGTCCTCCCTCTAACTTCATTTTTAGGTGCAAATTCAAGTGGGAATTGTAGTGACAAAAGGACTGATTTAAATTAATTAATATTTAATTTGAACTCGATTTATAATAGTCAACGAGTTGTACCAAGTTTGAACAATTTTTTCTGTTTATTAAGTTTGAAATTTATTTCGAATTCAGTTCAACTAGTATGAAATAATAGAAGTATATACGAGTTAATGAAACCACTTGAATTTGGCTTAATTGAAGCTATGAAACAATTAAAGAAGCTAAAAAAATATAGTAAATAATGTTAGCCAAATACCGTTGAATAGAGGATTCACAAAAACAATGGGGGAGGGTCCATGGTTTTGTATTATTTGTAGTTGTAGATGTAGTAGCTAGCATTAAAGATGGATGTGAATTAATACCTAATAAATGCTATTAAATTTTTAGACAATTCTTAACAATTAAGGATGGTTTGCTTAGTGCACATAGGCCATAATCCTTAAAAGACAAGTAAATCAGTTGGTCAATATATATATAGAGAACAATTTATTAGGTGGAGATGTCATTTATGACCTTTTATAATTAAAGCTAGAATTATTTTTTTTTTCCTTTAGAATTAAATCACAATTATAAAGTCCCCTAATGAAGCTTACTCAAAATAATAGGTGTCAAATCTACTTCAGGCATAGAGCACAAAGACTAAACAAGCAATGAGACGAAGAATTAAACTAAAAACACAAAAAATTCACATTAAAACCAAAAATAAATAAAAGTCTGGGTATGTCAACTACAAATGTAGCTCACAATTCTTCGAAAAAATAAGCAAAAATAAACGGAATTCATGCTTACAAGCATCGAGTTCAACAACTGAAAGATCTAACAATGAAAAAAAAAACCGTGACACCGAATACTCTTCTTGCCCAACCTAGGCTCCCACCCCCACCCCCACCACAACTCAAGCCTACCCGAAAAAAACAAAAAAAAAAAAGAAAAAAAAAAGAAGAAAAAAAGAAAAAAAAAGAAAAAAGAAAAAAAAATTGAATAGGAGGAAGAGAAAAGATGGCTCTGAAGAAACTCGTACTCCATTCTTCAGAGTCATATCTTCCAGCCATGTTTATTATTATTTCTTATAAATTTGTTTGTTTTAATAAGACTAAACCACTATATCCAGGTTAACAACAGTTTCGACGCAAATCGCTCTTTGATCTTTCCTCATTTTTTTCTCAAAAAAATCCATCCCAGAGAGGTAATAAAAGAAAAGGAAAAAAAAGAAGTAATAAAAGAAAAGGAAAAAAAGAAGTAAAAAAAAAAAAAGATGAAAAAAGAAAAAGAAAACAAAAGGTTGCCCGAAATTGTCATTTCGGTGTATTCACTATGGATGCGTGGTCTGAACAATTACTAGGGTTCTCACGCAACCAGACGATGATGCTAAGGCATTCATCTAAGTGGCAGCCTTATCATCCAGTGTAAGACTCTGGAGTGACCGGGAATGTGACATTATCCATTTATTCCAATCACTTTTGCGCCTCACTTTATCCCCCTGCAAAACAAAGGACCAGACGAATTATAATCTTCATGGGGAAAAAGGGACATCTTTAATGTAAAAAGATTTTTATTCTTCTATGCATTATACTAGGGTCATTTGACATTTTAATGTAAAAGATATAACTGCAATCAAATGAATGAGTAAAAGAACTTATCTCTCACCTGTACTTCTACAATGTTTGAAGCTTGCATGGACTCCAGAATAAGTTGGATATTGTCCGTCAGCTGCATGACCTACGATAAGAAAAAGCTAGGTAAGTTTTTAGGATCTTTTGCCCATACTCAGAAAAATTTCTAATAACATGTTACTACATCCATGCAATCAATCACTCAGGTCATTCATGAGGATGTGCAAATAATGCCATTCAAATAAAGCCTATCAGCCATGTTACCAAAGGGTAGAATTTCTTTTTGACTCCTAAATCTAGAGGTCTGGGTATAACACTCCCTCTTTTGGTGCAACCCTAGCTCAAGGCATCTGTTCAAACACTAAACAATACCATATAACCCCACGGTTAATAATTTGAGTTCAAAATCCTATTTGGTTGAGGTTCATAAGCGTATGTTACCCCAATAGTTAAATAGTTGCAAGAAAGGATTAGAAACTAAACAGGAGTATAACTTTGGTGTATAAAGTTAAAGCAAGTGAATGAGTACACTCACAAACAATACCAATGTTACAATATTCTGTAAAGCCCATAATATCTAATTCTACCTATCAAATGTTACAATTCAAACGGATTCGACCAAAGGCAATGTATAAGTACAAAGTGATAAGTGAAATCTCCGATAGTTGAAATATGCTCTAGCTTCTACTCAATGTTTCATTATGTGCAAAAGGTGTAGCTTAGTAGAAATCCACGTTTATGGTGCATTGGTATAGAAAGCAACTTTAGATTTGATAGGGTGGTCAAGAAGGGAAAAAAATTTGTGATGGCAAAGGAAGAATGAAGAGAAGAATAGGCAAGAAGATACATTGTAAAGAAAAAGAATCAGAGATGCTGAACATTTGTGCCAAAGGTAACCTGATAATGTCCGAAATATCCATTGTAGTAATGTTTCTTAATGCAGAAAGCAAAGAACATTGCTCTATAAGAGAGTGCAACTGAGCACCAACCATGTTCTTTGCGAGGATTACTTAGATGATGAATTTCAAACACTATGAAAGATAACCATTCAATGACTACAAGATGAAGTAGTGACTACAGCCAACACTGGAAGATAAGCTCCAAACAAGAGGCTGAATAGAAAAATAAGGTAGAACTTAAAAGAAAGAAACTCACAAGCCACCCTTACACCATAAATTTAAAACTTTCAAATTGGAGAAAAATTTATCATTCCAGTGACTCACATTTTTAGTCATCTTTTCCCCAATAGTCTTCTAATACATTTCAAAAAACAATTTAAGCTTTTAAGTTCCTGATTTCAACTAAACCTCAAACAGTTGTTCATCTGACTATCATCCCTAACCATATTTTCCCGATTTCATGCAATTATCATGAACAATAGTAGTGGCCATGTCATCATACCATACCCTTGCTGGCATTTCCAAGAATTCACAAAATGCATAATCGGTTTATTACAGTTACAGTCAATAAAAAAAGGATTTAGAATCAAAAACTAATATAATACCCAAAACAACAGTTATTAGTTGAGCCAGCTTACTTTCTTGAAGCCCGCTATTAGCTTAATAGAAACCCATCCTTCAGCATCCATGTTCTGGCGCAAGAAAGTATCCTTTACCAAGTTCTCATTACTGCAAAGTATAAATAAAAATCAAAAAGTTAGATTAAAAGGACAGCTAGAAAGATAGATAATCAAATAAACCCAAGAATTAGTACACTACCTAAAATAGTAATCTATCTGGTTCACTATCTTGGAAGGTAGCTGAGGATCTGGCATAGGGAAAAACATTTGGGGATATGGAAACATGGGCATGGGTCTGAGTGAATCTGGATGGCCATAATACACCGGAGCTGACACATCTGCAAGTTGAATGAAACATTAGTACAAAACCAAGCAAATCCCATAGCATGATTTTAGTAATATCAAGCTCACCAGTATAAACCATTGTAGGTGCATAGGGTCGCATAGCTAAATGGGTAAGCGGTGGAGGTGGAGGAGTAAAAGGTGTATTTGGAGCTGTTCCACGCATGTAACTCCTAGAATTAACTCTCTGCTGGGGTGCATGGCCTTCTCTGTTGCCAAAATTTCGATTTGGATTATTACCCCAGTCCTGCTTGCCTCTTCCACCATGGTAAGAACCGTCCCCTCGAGTTTGTGATCCACTATTACTCCTCCTAAATGAATTATATCCTCCTCTTTGCCCAGCATCCCTATGTGTGTTGTCCTTAGAAACTTCACCAGCAGAGCCACTCGATTTTCCTTGATTAGGAGGGGGGCCTTCAACTACAAGACCCTGCATAGGTGGTACTTGAGATAAGCTGCCATTAGCTGGTATACTGCTCTGACTTGGACTACCACCGCCACGTTTCATAGACCTCTGGCGTGTCGGAGTTACATGATTTGCAGTTGAATTAACTTCTTTCTGCAAAGACAAAGGGCTGACTTCTATCCCCTGTAACATAACAATTACAACATTCACGATTGAAGCCAAATATACACAATTCATTAATATTACAACCGAATCAACACATGGGACTATGGGAGTCAACAGAAAGCAAAAAAAAAACAAAAAACAAAAACCAAAACAATGATCAGAGAAAATCAAACCTGCGATCCAGTTACCGAAGATCCATTGGACGCCATAGCTTTAGGAGAATCGACAGAAAGTTTTGGGGAACCACGAGCAGACTCAGATAGAGCAGGCCAAGATTCCGCCCCCATCACAGCACCAACCTCAACAACAGCTGCTGCGTCATTCGAGGGTTTGCTCCAGGCAGCTGGCTTCTTAACTGTACCGCCATTATCGCCGCTATCGAGCTGATGAGTATCCACACCACCACCACCAGATACAGCAAGATCATCCACTACCAAATAACTCGACGCAGGCTCCATTAATTCAATCAGACGATGCGATCAACAAGTCTAGGATCGAAATCAAAAGGAAAAATAACTAGGGTTTTACCGAAAATTTTGCACAAATTAGGGTTTTGAAGGACGATCGAACAGCGAAATTGAAACAAAAACGAAATCGAGAGAGACGATTGAAAAAGTTCCAAAAAATTAATCACGAATCGGGGATTTCCGATCGGAACTCTGGGAGAACCGATGGAGGGGCGGTTAAATACTGTAAAGAAAATTCCCCCTTTTACAGTTTGTCCAATTGAATGAGACCCTATATAAGATAAAACTCTAATCCCCTTAAGATTAGAATCTGTAATTTTCTTCCTTTTTTTACCAATTTACCGTCTATGTAGGGCAAAGTAGGAGAATATAATATGAAGGCCATGTTTGGTTCTAGGAAATTGATTGAGAAAATGAAAAGAATATATATTTAAAATTATTTTTAATATATGTCATTAAAGAAATAAAAGAAAAAGGGAAATAATAAGTAAAACTTAATACTAATTTAAACAATAAAGAAATTTTTTTTTTCTTCACCAAAAATTTTAAACTAAACAAAATAAAAGTTCAATTATAGTTTTTCGTTCATACTTGTATTTATCAATAATACCTAATGCTTGTTAGTTTAACTGTATTAGTTTTCAATTTCATATGAAAGATTTCGAATTCAATCTCACGCGACTGCTAGTGATTTTTCACTCTAAGTTTGGAGTCTTCCAAAATTTTTATTGTTCGTATTAAGTTATCAGCCCCGATTTATCGGGTCAGTGTATTCCATCTCGTTTAGAATTTAAAAAATAATAATAAATGCAATGAGTATTGATTTACAACCATCAACAGCTAATAATTATCGATAAATTAGGAGTAAAACCCAAGATCTCTAATATATTGGGATTTCATAAAATTTTATTACAATCATTTTGGATATTATAGTTGTGATAAAACAACTAATTGATTTGCGCACTGATATATAATGAAAGAATGATCAATGATGAATTCACGTTTTTTTTTTCTCATTTGATAACGGGATATTTTATTCCAAGTTGATAAAATCTCTCCTCTATTTGGAACGTAACTCGAGTATTTTGTAAGCTCAAACTCATACCATCTCATCTTTTCATTTCTTACATCCTATTTGCATAAAAATGAGATGGTAAGGAATTGAAAAATGATCCTCAAAAAGCATAAAAGAATGACCATTGAATTTTCTTAGTCAAATTGGATAGAGAAATTAAAAATAGAAACAAATACAGAGGGAAGTAAAGAAGAAACATACGTACTTACTAAAATGAAATTTTATTTTCGTCTAATTGATTAATGTCAAATAATAACTACGATGATCAAATAGTCAAATTAAAAGTAAAGATTAAATAAGGTAGTCGGTCGGAAAAAATATATAATTTTTTATATAGACTAAAATATAATAGTTATGGGATCAATTTTTTAAAAGTATTCATGCATCATAAATTGCAAGTGATTCAAGAAATCTGCATATAAGCCCAAAGAAATTTTTGATTTTTTTTTCACAGCCAACAAATAATTACAAAATATTACATAAAACAGTACATGATTTATACAGACTAAAATAGAAATTTCAATATCATATTCATAGTTAAGTTGGAGCCTGAAACACCAATCCATGCATTGATTATTGAAAAATACATTGAAAAATTAACTTATAAAGTAAAATAAAATTAAGCAATTGTTGCAATCAACAAAGGTGATTGTTATTTATTAAATTAAACAAAAGTCTTAATTAGTACGTTGCATATTTGTGAGTCCAGTTTCGAGCCATTGAGTCATATTTTGATCTATCATGTTTGTACATTTGAGCAATTTCTGGAACCAATGGGTCATCTGGGTTTGGATCAGTAAGCAACGAACATATAGAAAGTAGAACCTGCATCAATTAAATATAATCAATATATATATATATATATATAAATTCATATTAAAGTGTAAAAATAATACAATCTTGAATATGTTAAACCAATCACATCATTTTCGTTATCATATAATATATTCCACCTCATATTTATACTAGTTTGTTGTTATATAAACATGGATCGAAATATACAAAAATTAAACAAAAAGAGCTTTTTTTTTAATAGATCATAAAAGATTATAAAAATTAGTATAAACATGGGTCGGAATATATACGCTAACCTAATGCAATATTCGACTAAAATTAAACAAATTGAATTTTTTTAAAAGAGTATAAAAGATTACAAGAATATATGTATATATATATATATTACCTTGGATATGGTGAGAGCTGGACTCCACTGATCTTTGAGAATGTCTAAGCATATATTCCCATTATTGTTTATATTTGGATGGAAAACTTTAGTCCTGAAAGCAACCTGCATAAATATTTTCACAATATTTCGCTAAAATCAATTTAATAAAAATTTCAAAAACCCTAAATACAAATTTTATATATATATATATATATCGTCTGAAATTAAGAATAAAAATATTCAATTTCGAAAAATAATAAGTTAAATAAATATTGTTTTTTATACCTTGGGAGGTTTAAAAGGATAATCAGGAGGAAAATGAATGGTAACTTGGAAAACACCACCAGAATAGGGGCTATCATTTGGCCCAATTATGGTTGCTTGCCAATGAAACATGTCTTCACCAATGGGTCCTGAAATTCATTCAAAAAAGAAAATTTTAAGTAAAATATGATACTAAAATACTTAAATAATTATAAAGAATTTAAACGAGAACTAGTAAAAAAAATAATATAGTAATATATAAAATGTAGAAAAATCAAGTAAATAAATGTAGATTTTGTACCTGCACTGCAAGATGTAGGAGGGTCTCTTTGCAATTCTTTGAGCTCTTTCAGAATTCTCCTTGATGCCATTAAATTGATCAAATATTTTTGGATGATTTTGAGTGTAATAAAGAGCTACCAAATATTGATATATATCCTCCTTATATATAACTAAAATAAGCTTTATATAGACAAATAGAGAGGAAGAAAAAATAAATGTTATGGTACAAATTCCATTGCAAAAAAGTGTTATTTTCCGCAGCCCCAAGAATATAAATCATTATTATCTTTTTTTTTTAAATGAAAAATGCTTTTCAAAACAAAATTTTCATCATTGGACGTGGAGAATTTTGATAAAAATAGACTTATAAAAATGTAATATACCCAACCCAATCTTAATGGTCCAAGTTCAACTCATTTTACAAGTACATATTCTGCCCACCTATTATTCCAACTAAACTAGGTAGAGTGGGTTCCCAATTAGGGATGGCAATGAGACGGGTCGGGGCCGGGTAATACCCGCCCCGGTCAGAATTTTTAGGACCCGGACCCGCCCCGGACCCGGTAATACCTGGCCCCATTGCCATCCCTATTCCCAATAGGGTTTATTACAATAAAACACACACATATATATTATTTTAAAATTGCTAAATATTTATCCATATTAAAAACATTAGCAAATAAAAACAATATTTTCATAAATCCTGCAGTAAATCCTATATTTCATTAAATAAACTCGGCAGATGAAGGATTTCAAACAGAGTTTAATGAAGAATGATGTTTATTTTACCTATTTTTTTTTTAATGAAAAAGGTAATTTAATAATTTCTAACACTAAGATATGAGTATTTTGTTTAAAAAAAAAAAAAAAAATCCTACCCAATAACAGAGGAATCTTATCTATATTCTAGCTGGTATATATCTAACTTTATTCATTCTCTGTCAAGGAGAATAGAATGCTAAATTCTGACCAATCAAGCTTATTTCTATAAAATAGTAAACTAGAGTAGCTTCATAATTAGGCAACAAATTTCAAACATAAGTGTAGCAGTAAATTTCAAACATAAGTGTAGCTTCATATATGTTGTTATTCTGATAATTCCCATTTTTCACATAAATTTTCAAATTTCAAAAGTAAAGGATATTTTAATCCATTTCAATTTAATATAATATCAAAAAATGAATTCATGCTTACATTTCAAAGGTAAATAATGTAAACACCAAATATTCATAATTCAGTGCCTAAATTAAACCAAATAGGCAAAAACCAACTTAATTTCAGCATCAAACTCAAAAGCCAAAAGGGAGAGGGGTGAAATATATCATCCAAAATTCTTTATCTTGACTGATGAATCGTTATTTCGGGTAATTATAACAACACCGAAACAAAAAAAGTAGTATATGGGAAATAGAGTATAACCTTCGTTAACACTTGTCAACATCACAATTTCAGGTCTATCGAATATATAAAGAAAAAAAAACGAAAAACGATTCAAAACACGACAAAGTGGCCTAAAGTTGACTTAAAAAATTAGAAATCGATTGATCGAACCCACTAACACATCCACATATAGAGATGATCATCAAAGGAAGTTGAAATGACTTAGAATGTAAGAAGTGGAAATGGTCACAATATAGAGCAGGCCTTTTGACCCTTTCCTTTCTTTTTCTTTTGCTTGGGTGGCTGAAGGACAACTTTAATGGCAGCATCAAAAACTCCTTTCACATTCTGTTGTATTTAAAAACAAACACTAGATTAGTTTAAAGCCTAAACTTTGTTAAGATAATGGGAATTTGAATCTCATAACAACCTCTTGTGTTTTTGAACTACACTCGATGTAAGCAGGGGCACCAATCAATTTTGTCAGCTCCTCTCCCTGAAAGTTTGAAGTCAATAATAGGACAGGTATATCATTAAGCATATGAACATGAATGATATAGCTCAAGCATGTTAGAGTTATACCTGTGCTGTGGTGATTGGTACAGCACCTGGATGATCGATGAAGAACTGTTTGTCATCCCGAAGATCTGTTCAATCAGAAATCAATAAAGTAATAAACAAAAGTTAACGTACAACATTTTCTTGTCATAATCAAAGAAGATAATCGTAAAATCTGTTACCATGCACAAAAAAATGTAGACAACATAAACAAGAACGGTGAACAACAATATCCGTGCTCTTTTCTTCTATACCCAACTTGACAAAGGGGGAGGGAAAAGCTCTTTCCAAAGTAATAATAAAAAGAACGAATAAAGACGAGGTATAAATATATTTCAGTGTTACATATACCCTTATAGCATGCAACTTCATATTTATTATTCTTTTCATATCAGTGAACACAATAACTAAATGTAGCAGTGAACACAATAAGCAAAAAATCTCACCAAGTTTTGTGCCAACAAGAACTATAGGGACACCAGGGGCGTAATGCTTCAATTCGGGAATCCACTGGGAAAGTTAGAAAGAGTAGCAAAATTCATCAAGTCAAAACAAATTGTTGCGATTAGAAAAATCAGAAGGAAAAAAGCAAGAGTAAAATAAAATATTTTATGAGCAATCATATATATACCTTCTTGGAGACATTTTCGTAGCTTGCCTTGCTGATGAGAGAAAATGCTAGTATGAAAACATCAGCTCCACGATAACTCAATGGTCTTAATCTATTATAGTCCTCCTGTCCTGTTACATGGAACCAAAAACTACTATAGGTTCATAAAAATATAATATAAATGCGTAAAATGATGACACATCTAAGTTATAGATAATGGTGTCTGTCAAAGATATTTTTAGCAATTACCAGCAGTATCCCACAAGCCTAGATTAACAGTGCTTCCATTGACGACCACATTCGCACTGAAATTATCAAATACAGTCGGCACATAATCCTGTTTCATTTTTTGACAAAACGCAAATAAAAATGTGAAACAGGTATGCAATAATCTTTTGAAGCGTAAGAGAAAATATCATAACATCAGATCAAATCAACTTTAAATAAACGATTTGGAGAATGATCACAGGACAAATATGAGAAACAATATATCTCTAATAATCCCTAAAAGCATTCATCTGAATTTCCATGTAACACAACATGCTCTCCAAATAAGAATTTGACATAAAGAATAACATTGTCTAATTTTCTCTAGAAAGAGGTAACACAAACAGAAAAGTTATCCGTGTTTCTGAAATATAGAATAGCTTGATAGAACTCAATCAGAAACTAATCAATATCAACAAAAATAACAATTGCTCTATCTCATCTCATCATCCCCAAACACATTACGTATAGATCCAAAAATACCAATCTTAAATATTATTCAGAAAATATACTCATACCACAAATCCACTACGACAGATTCCAAAAGATATCTTACTAATGCCTTTTATATAATTGGCATAGAAAATAGATTAATTTTTAAGAAATCCATATCATATATAATATTTCTTCTTTCATTTGATCTCCCCTTCAAATTATCCTAATGCAAACAAGATGCTCTGATTATCATTTATAACATTTCACCCATTATAAACAAAAGAAAAAACAATGACTCCACCTAATTCCAAAATGCACGTTATTAAAAATAAAATGCCGTACAGCAAACAATGATAATAACAATGAACGAGAAATGGCAGACCGTGGGGAAGGTATTGCTGGTGTAGGAAATCAAGAGACAGGTCTTCCCAACCGCACCATCGCCTACCGTGACACACTTTATGAATCTCGAAGCGCTCATTCTTCCAAAATCGAAAAAATTCCCCCAATTTTTATATAAAAGATCTTCCCCAGAAGACCTTAAACCAACAACTAACACACAACCTAATTATTACACAAAAAGACCATACCCAATATTCAGCTTTCCCTTTACACAATCACCCGTCGTTGAAATACGCAGAGAGCGCATGTATCAGCAAAATTCAAACCCAAACCCTAATTGAAAAGGCGTGTAACAATAGAACTGAATTGTGGGAATGGGAAAAAGGAGGGGTCAAGGTCAAGATCAAGATCTAGCGATAGAAACAAAAAACAATTATGGTAATTAGAGGAGAAAAAAATGGCAATTGTCTGGTGTAAGAAGAGAAAAATGAATGGGTGGC
Organism: Verbascum thapsus; assembly: GCA_963669365.1. Taxonomy (NCBI): domain Eukaryota; kingdom Viridiplantae; phylum Streptophyta; class Magnoliopsida; order Lamiales; family Scrophulariaceae; genus Verbascum; species Verbascum thapsus. The sequence goes on from OY770117.1 coordinate 2,751,130, forward strand.
CATTAACACTAAACAAAAAAGAGAATATATATATATATATATATATTATTTAGCCGGGAAATACTGCCGTTGAACCGCTCCTTCTTTAACGCTTTTCTCGCTCTGCAAAAACTCTTATTGGGCTTTCAATTTGGGCTTTTGTGCAAACTTCAGCCTAGCTGGACTTTTGTTAATAAGTTGGCTGTCAACTGAATTGGATCGTGGCCCAATTATATATTAGTCTATGAATTTAAGCTTTTAAAATGAAACCGAATTTGATGATTTGATGGAGATGACTAAACATGTCAAATGGGCCAGTTTCATTAAGGCCCATTTACTTAAAGGGTTTCTTTTTAATTTTTCTTTAATTTGTTAAATTTTAATTTTGACTAATTAATAAAATGGAAGGACATATTAATTAATAACAATTTTGGCCGTTGAGAGCAGATAATGATACAATTAATCAGTAATTAGCTGTTTGATTAATTCGTCCTTAAGGTAGATTAATAGATTTGGGTAACGCATAATTATTTGCCCTTTCCTAAATATGGGCACAGAAAATCAAAATTTTGAGACCACTTTTAAATTTAGTAATTATTTACTTTTTTCTGATAAAGACATTTTATTTCTTGCCTTGATTTATACATATCTAGTCCGTTGGATTTCATCATTTCCGAAACTACCCTCAAATTCTATTTATGATTTTTTTCTTTATAATTCATTTTCTTTTAAAAAATAAATGTGTCTTTATCCTTAACAGATAATTTAATACGTTTGGCAATACTTCTAACTTAAAAAATATAAAAAATAAAACGTTAATAACTTCAAAAACGCTAAAAGAATAACACATGGATAAAAAACTTAGTATTTGTAATAAAGCTTTTTCCATAAGTATTAACATAATTGATTCACCTTTGAAATATATTGTTTATATTCAATATTATTATTGACATGCATGTAATCTTTACATAGTTAATCTGATGAATTTAAATTTAAAATATGAATTCAAAATTATGGACATTTATTACAATTTTGACCATCCAACATTATTATTTCTATAAATGCAGTAACTAATATTCTACTCATTTTTAAAATTTAATAATCAAATAGTATTAAATGAACTGCAAAACACAAAGATATATTATAAAAAAACAAATAAATTATTACAAAAAATATCTAAATAAAAAAAATAAAATAAAGATGCAGAGAATGTAAAGATTAGTAAAGTTGAGGAGGGTATTATGGTGAAGGTAATAAATTATGATTATGAATAGTAAAAATTATGGCTCTCTGCCCAACAACTCATTTCCTCTCTGTAATTTAGTAACAGCCAAAATACTCTGTCTTCTTCTTCTTCCTCAGTTGTTTGTTCACCATTGCAGATATAGAGAAAGATAATCACAAGGTATGTGTGTGATGTGAAAATGGTTTTTATTTCTTCATTTTTCATTTATGAAAATTTATTTTTTAGAAATGGTGAATTTGAAAAAAAGTAATGTTTATTTTGCAGGTACAGATTTCATAGCTTCACTTTGACCCCCAAAGCTGTACCTTTTCTATCTCTGAACTTTGCTGCATAAATTTGTAATTAACACAGTTTTTCGTTTTCATTTTCATTTTTTGTTGTTTTTCTGAAGTTAGGTTTGGTTATGGTTGTAATTAATTTGATGGAAAATGAAGAATGATATATAGAATCAGATTGATAAATTTCTGTTAATTATTATTATCATTTTTCATTTGTTCTGTATCAAGAGAAGATGGGTTGTTGGTACTCAAGATTAGATAGAGAAGAAATGGTGTCAAGATGCAAAGCTAGAAAAAGGTACATGAAACAGTTTGTTAAAGCTAGACATGCTTTCTCCGCCGCCCACAGCATGTACTTAAGGTCTCTCCGATCCACCGGCGCCGCCCTTCTCCAATTCGCCACCGCCGAGACCAACCTCCACCACCACCTTAACCATCACCACCACCACCACCAGCCCAAACCCCCTTCACCGCCCCCTCCCCTCCCCACCCCACCACCCCCATTGAGCCCAGTTTCCTCCTGGACCACCACCTCCACCGCCCCCTCCTCCGCCATCCGCCCCCCTCCACCACCACCACCACCTCTCGCCTCGTCATCCACGTGGGATTTCTGGGACCCTTTCATGCCGACCTCCGGGCGGTCAGTTGACGAGGAGGAGTGGGAGGAGACAACAATCGCGTCAGAGATGGCCGCCACCACCACCGCCGGAGACCGCAGCGTGGCGGCGCCGCCGTCTGTGGTGACAGCCACCGCTACCACCGCCAGTAGCGAGCTTGCTGTGGTGGTGTCCACCAAGAGTAAAGATCTGGTTGAGATTATACAGGAACTCGATGACTACTTCTTGAAGGCTGCAAATGCTGGAGGGCCACTCTCGTTGCTGCTGGAAATCCCCACTTGTAATTTCAATTGCCAAACATCCTCAGGTAGCTTTACTGTAAACTACTCATTTTCATATGAATGTATATTGTGAATTGTGATCATATTTTTTTGCCAATTGAGCTGATCTTTAAGACTTGTTAAAGCGAGTTTGATATGATTGTAAACGAACCAACTTCAAAACTTTAAGCAATTGTCGAATATCAAGTAGCTTGGTTTGTCTTGTTTGGCTTGCAGTTAAGGAATATGGACATGGAAAGAGTTTGAGCCCGCTATTATGGACATGGGGTTCTAGCAGTAGTAGATGGAATGCATTTGGCAACTTTTGTGAGGACCCAATTGGAAATAACGTTGGTTTAACGGGCGCTAATGGTAAAGCAACTCACGGTTCCACAGTCGAGAGATTATATACATGGGAAAAGAAACTCTACCAGGAGGTTAAGGTATCTTGAATTTTTGCCTTGAAATAATTGATCAATGTTTTCTAAGGCGATAACCAATATTGAAACTATTAGACATGAGATGTGTTGCGTTACAATATACTTTAATTTCTATTATTTCGACTGAAATATTGTTTATGCGGTGTGACAGAATGCAGAGTCTTTGAAAATAGAGCATGAGAAGAAGGTAGCTAATCTGAGGAAGTTAGAGATGAAGAATGCAGATTATTTCAAGACTGAGAAGGCCAAAAAAGAAGTTGAAAAATTGGAGTCACAAATGCTCGTTGCCTCACAAGCGATCGAAACTACTTCTATCGAGATTATCAAATTGAGGGAATCGGAGCTTTATCCTCAACTTCTCGAGCTCGTAAAAGGGTCAGTCCTTCTTCTTGAGATTATCAAATTGCGATATATTGTTTTCATTTTAATTAACATTATAATTACTCAATTCTAAGATGTTTTTTACTAGTGGGTGTCAATTTGGGCCCATACGTATATTTCAACCTGAACCCAACTAAGTTTTCAATAGGTTGGATCCTAACATTTTAGCATTTTAGTTCCAACTGGGTTGGTTGTCATGGTTTTAAATTGGGCCTAATATGGGTCTAAATTGGGTACAACCTATTTTCCATTTTGAGTTAATAATCTACACTCTACAACAACCCCTTACACCACTTTGATTCATAATGAGTCTTTATTGGGTCCATTTTGGGTCTTGGTCCTTCTTTGGGTCAAACTATACTGCATATTTTTTGACACAGGACCAAACCCATTTTAAGCCCAACCAAAATGGAAGGTGAAATTGAAATTACTCATGATATATATATATATATATATTGCAGGTTAATGAGCATGTGGAGAAGCATGTATGAATATCACCAAGTCCAAACACACATAGTTCAACAGCTCAAGTACCTCAACTCCATCCCATCAACCAACCCCACCTCCGAAATTCACCGCCAATCGACCCTTCAACTCGAACTCGAAGCCCAACAATGGCACATCTCATTCTGTAATCTCATCAAATCCCAACGCGACTATATCCAATCACTCACCGGTTGGCTCCGCCTTAGCCTCTTCCAAATGGGCAATAACCCGCCCGTTCACAAAACCCTACAAGATTCATCCATATACTCCCTTTGCGAAGAATGGCAACTAGCAATAAACAACGCCCCCGATAAAGTAGCCTCGGAGGGAATTAAAAGCTTCTTAACAATGATCCACGCGATTGTAGTTCAACAAACGGATGAACAAAAGCAAAAGAAGAGGTCAGATTTAGCGTTCAAAGAGCTCGAAAAGAGGGCCGTTGAGCTTAGGTCGTTGGAGAGCAAATATGGCCCGTATGAAGCTTCTTCTAACGAAACGGGTAAAAATCCCGTTAGGGATAAGAGGGCAAAAGTGGAGAATTTGAGGGCAAAGGCGCAAGACGAGAAGGCTAAGTATGAAAAGTCGGTGAGTGTGACGAGGGCAATGACGATGAGTAATTTGCAAATGGGGTTGCCACATGTGTTTCAGGCGATGACGGGTTTTGCGAACGTGTTCACACAGGCGTTTGAGTCGGTTCATAACCAGGCTAAGAGTACTGATGATCTGCATAATGTGAAGATGATAATGCCTTAAGGGTCTGTTTGGATATCAGATTTTGGTGAGATAAAGGAAATGGAAAGTGATGCATATTCAGACTTCAAAGCTTGATTCCATGTACAGATATGGAAAGCATTGTGCCATTAAATTTTGTTGGTGGGCTCTGAGTAATGCAGATATTTACAGCCTTGTGTTAGTGTTCTTGCTAGTGTAATATTAAGAAGTTAGTTATTAGATTTTCTTCTAGATTTAGGTGTAGAATGCTCTAGTATTTTGACTTATTGTACTTCTTTTTTTTTTGTGTCGTAGAAGGACAAAAAACCCATTAACATTTCCTTTTGCCTGTAAATTTGCAGATTAAGATTTATCTAGTTTTTTGGTGTTATAATTTATGCAAGGTTGTTTATTAGCTAGGGCAACCCCCGGTAGAGTTGGTAAGGGCATGTGAATGTTGTGGCCTTGGTCACGGGTTCGAATCCTGATGAGGGAATGCCTAATTGCCTTCTCTACTGTGAGCCTGTCAGCTATGAGCAACCTAGGCTGGTTAACGGTAGCGGCTGCGGATCCCTTGTCATCAAAAAAAAAAAAAAGGTTGTTCATTAGCCATTTGAGGAAAGATGGAACTTTTTATATCAATAGTAATGTTTTTAGGTGAAAATGAGAGTTCAATTCAAGTTTCATAACAACCCTAGGAAATTTTGTTTATGGATACTAAATCATATCATTCTAGTTTAGAAAATAATAACACATTATTAGTATATATTAATTGAAAAAGTAGTCATACAAGATCAATATTTTTGGGCCATATGAGAAAATATTAATAGTTTTTGGGCCTAAAAGAATGGAATTTGGAAAAGGAATCCAATTAGATTTAAAACACAATGGACGTACGCCTATACTTAAAACAAAAATTGTCCCATATAATTTCATTCGTCTATAATTAAAATAAAATAAAATAATGTATTCAATTTATGAGTACGAAGATACAAATATAACCTAAAGTAAGGGACTAAAAAGCAAATTTCCGATTTATACCAAGTTTACGCCCCCTTCTGCAAGTAAACTTGAATTCTCTGCTGCTGAAGGCGAAGCAATATATACTCTAATTCGCTACTCATTTGTCCACTTTTTTTTTTCTTCATCTCATTTCCTTTTAATTCCTTATATCAATTGTCAATAATCATGGTTCTCGAGGTTTGCTGTTGATTTTTATCATTTTTTTTATTTGCTAATTAGGGTTTTCTGAAGGCTGCTCACTGATTAAATCTTTGATGTTTGATAAAAATAGGCGACAATGATCTGCATCGACAATTCGGAATGGATGCGGAACGGAGATTACTCCCCCAGTCGATTCCAAGCTCAAGCCGACGCCGTTAATGTGATTTGTGGAGCTAAAACTCAGGTTTTCTTCTTTTGATTCATCTTTTTGTGTATCTTTAGTATCTCGTGCTTATGATGTTGATTAGGGTTTCTTTTCTGCATCGTATCTTTAATTTTTAATTTTCGGTAAGATTGGAATCTTTTTTGTTTTTTCAGTTTACTGTGGTTTGGGGGGTTGATTGGTTTTGTTAATACTTTGTGCAGTCCAATCCGGAGAATACAGTTGGAGTGTTGACAATGGCGGGGAAAGGTGTTCGAGTTCTGGTCACGCCAACTAGTGATCTTGGAAAGATCTTGGCTTGTATGCACGGTTAGCTTGTTAATTGTATCTGCATTTTGATTTTCTTAATTCTGTACGTATTTGGTTGTAAAATGAGAAATGTTACTGATGGTTAGGAATTGGTAGACTATAATTAACTCAAAGACCTGAACTTTGGGTCGCTTGAGTATCTAGAATGCTCATTTGATGTGATTTTACATTGAAGAATGTAAATCAGAATAGAGGTGGGAATGATCCTGGTCATCGAATGAGTCATTAATGGACGGCCAATATAGAACTGTTTGTGCCATTAACGTTGGGACCGTAACTTTTTTTGGATTGTAAGTGATTGTCTAAGTTTCTTTGATTACTTTCTAATGCAGGACTAGAAATAGGTGGTGAGATGAACTTGGCAGCTGGGATCCAGGTTGCACAGTTGGCCCTCAAGCATCGCCAAAACAAGAAACAACAACAAAGAATTATTGTATTCGCAGGAAGGTATAATTCAGTATGATATGCATTGAAAGTGACCTTTTTCTCTTGTTTTAGATTTAATTTTATCCATTGTTTATCTTCCCTGTTTTAGTCCTTTCAAATATGAGAAGAAGATGTTGGAGATGATTGGAAGGAAATTGAAGAAAAACAGTGTAACACTTGACATTGTGAATTTTGGTGAAGAAGATGAAGTAAAGACTGATAAACTCGAGGGATTGCTAGCTGCAGTAAATAACAATGATAGCAGTCACCTTGTTCACGTTCCTCCTGGTCCAAGTGCTCTCTCTGATGTTCTTATCAGGTTACTTTTTAGAATGCAATCTGTGTATATTTATTATTTTATGTTTTTTTTATAATATTTATTTAAATTTACCTCTTGATAGTACTCCTATCTTTACTGGTGATGGAGAGGGAGGAAGTGGTTTTGCGGCAGCTGCAGCTGCAGCTGCAGCTGGTGGAGTATCTGGATATGATTTTGGTGTGGATCCGAATTTGGATCCTGAACTTGCTCTTGCTCTTCGAGTTTCAATGGAAGAGGAGAGGGCAAGACAAGAAGCTGCTGCGAAGAAGGCTGCAGAAGAATCTGCAAAACAGGACGGCGGAGAAGGGCAGTCCACTTTGCAAGATGCAACTATGACTGAGAATGTTGCTGCTGGAAATCCCGAACCCGAAAAGAAGACTCATACTCTAACGGTGCTTCTCTTTGTGATGAATCTCTTTTAGTATCTCTGTTGTTTGTATGAAGAGAATGATGTTTACATATGGAACCTTATTATGTTCTTCTAAAGAAATTTCATGTAGTATTCCGTAACTCGTTATATCTGGTTCAGGACTTCTCTTTCAGTATTCCATGTTTACATATTAGGTGCAGTGATATGCTGAGACGGACCTGAAGTTCTATACTTTGTGTCATTTGACTTCTAGGTTATCATATATGAATAATTGATTACGGTTTAACACATGATTTGTTTCACTTACAGGATGATGAGACTGCACTATTACAGCAGGCTCTGGCAATGTCTATGGATGATTCCTCCGCTACTGCTGCTGTGCGTGATACCGACATGGCAGATGCATCTGCTGATGACCATGATTTGCAACTTGGTGAGACTTGGGTAACTGATACCATTTAACTTGGATATTGTTTTCTGGAAGCTCTCATCTGTTTAAGGCTTGTTTCTCAGTGATCAGGGCATTCTAATAGACATTTCATGCACAGTGGTTTTATATGTTTACAATTCATTTGATGTCAAATGTTACAATTGCCTTAAGACTCTAAACTGGCGCTTAACAAGGCGTTGAAGTTAAATGATAGGATATTTCTTTTAACTTGTTTGATTAGACAGTATCCAGAGTTGTTAGTGGGTCATTGTTTGCTATTATCTTGCATTGATTTGCCATTGACTTGCCAAGTGTTTTTGAATCATTTGTGCCGGACTCGTTCTTCTGATATACTTTCTTTCTTTTGGTGCTTGTAGCCCTTCAGTTGTCTGTGCAAGACGGTGAGGCAGATCAATCAAACCAGACAGATGTGAATAAGCTGTTGACAGATCAATCATTTATGTCCTCTATCCTGGCCTCTGTAAGTCGACTATAGTGATATATTTTGTGTTCTTTTTAGTTTCACCGCTTACTTAGCATTGATCATGTATGCATAGCATCTCAAATAAAATGAATTTTCATTTATATTGTTTGATGATCATGGTAAATTTGCTATAACAGCTACCAGGAGTTGATCCAAATGATCCCCACGTCAAAGATTTGCTTGCTTCTATGCAGAGTCAGTCTGAGGTGAGTTCTGTGTTGATTTTAGTAGGACATGATTGAATTGTAGATCTCAATTTTATCTACTTGTTACTGTCTCATCCTTGCTAAAATATATCTTTATCTAATACCTTTTCAATTCTCTTCCATAATGCTACAACTTCTGTTTACGTGTGACTAATGTCAACTGGAACGTGAGATTGAGAATGAGGTGATAGAAATATTATGCCTCAATGATTCCAGTTTAACTCCTTGCTTACTGGAAAAATATCTTGATTGTTAAACGTCTAGCCAACCAAAGATATTCTCTGTTTGTAGGAAGTTATAGATATATTTGGTACTCTATTCTTCTATATATATATGTAAGATTCGTGTGCTAAATTTTCAAATTTTCTCTTTTGTTTGCTCTGATTGATGCTTTCCTTTTTCATGTGCGATATGATGTTGGAAAATATATTGCACATAAGTGTAGGAAGAGTTCTTTTTAGTTTCAATTCTATATTTTAGGGAAATTTACTATAAAGCCCCTTGAAATAAACTTCTATAGCATCTTGAAATGATTAACCATGTTGTCCTACAGCTCAATTTCTTTTTCAGATGGTCAAATTATCATATAATCAATTGAGTATACGAGCCATATGTTTTGACTTAAAGTTTGCTGAAACGAAATCAAGTATTGCCTCACCGAGCTCTTCTAGCTATTGTTTATATCTCCCTTGTTTTGTTACTAATACATGTGGTTACAACAGAACAAGGATGAAGACAAGGACCCGAAAGAAGAGGAAAAGAAGTGAACACGCGGGAGGAAATGTTCATTGTCAGGTATAAAATGGAGTTGTCAATTAGAGGAAGATTACTCAACATTGTCGTAGTTTAAAATGGAGACCGTGTTGTGATCTTATCTAGTATGATCTAATGAAACTGAATCTTATTCATTCATTGAGGTTTATGTAAAATGATGATTTCAATGGATATGGCATGGGTCACTCAATTGTTTATGAAACTAATATTCCAATTCTGCGTAAACTCAATAAACCCGAGTTATCTTTTTGATTGCACATTTGCATGAAGTCATTCTTTTATCTTTCACAAATCTTTTGACATCATAATACAGTTTTCTTTTTCATCCCATTTGCTGATCATCTGTATCATTGCCTAACTTCCTTATTAATTTCCAAAATCAACTTGTGGAAATGGTAATGGGGTTAATTAGACGTATTGGGTCGTATTTGTTGGCTGCTTTTATGATGACCTCATTTTAGTGGCATTTAATCTAATATTAATTTATGGTTTGATGGTTATCATGAATGTACTTGTCGCTATAGGTGCTTTTAGTCTTTCTAGAGCCTGATTTTTTTAATTATATAGAATTGTTTGTGATTATCGTCTTTTATATGTAAATGTTATCTTTTCATATATCTGATTATTTATTGGGCCGTACAATATTGTCACATATCAAGATAAGAAGAGAGCATTGACATTACAAAATTTTATTGTTCATTGTGGTGTGGCTTTTGCTTATATCATTGTCGACTTGTGAATACAAAACTTGTAGTGTTTAATTGTGGGAACAGCTGTAATTTGCTTATATGGTCAAGTTTTGTGCAATATATGGTGCTTGTTACTTTCAATTCTTATATAAACAGCATAAGCATAATGAAGGCTTTGAATGGTAATTAATTAATAAAATTAAGTTAGGTGGATTAAATGGCAGAAGAGAGTATTGAATATAGGGTTTTGTAAACTTTACTTTGAATATATGTATATATATATATATATATATATATATATATATGTGTGTGTGTGTGTGTGTGTGTTTTTGGGTGTGATTTAAGGACTTATGAGGAGATCTGAGTGGGTTCAAATTAGGTATTGCACATTGAATTAATTAGGATAGATGTGTGGAAAAATGTTTGGTCACTTATATTGTGTTCTACAGGTTCAAACAAAAAGCCACGTCAGCAATAACCATAGTACACTTTTTTTTAGAAAGATTAATTATTAAATATAGCTTGTGATAGCAACTAGTTGGATCTTGGATATCATTTAAATACTCTAATTTCTCATTTAAACATTTCTCCTACTACCCCTTTTTCTCAATGTTTCTTGTATAAATTTGCTTCTTGATCCAATAATTAAAATATGAGTAACTTACAATGATTTATGTTAATATTACCCACCAAAAAAATCGATTCTAAATGCAAGATATTAATAGTGGTCATGTACTTTTTAAAGAATGATGAATATAATAGGGTTTGTTTGTTTCTTTTGGCTCTTATTATTTGATTTTTGTATTGGTGTTGTATATACAGGTGTAAGGTTAAGGAATCACAATCTTGCTTGGAATCAACTATGCCAATAATAAGGCTTTTCGATCATTATTGATTCATTTTTCCATAGCGTAGCACTCAAGCCCCCACTTAATTGGTTTTATATTGAAAAAAATAAATAAATATTTGTTTCCATATATATGTCTTCAAATTTTAAAAAAATTGGATTGGCCCACTTGTAAAATATTAATTAATGCTCAACAATTAAATTGTTTTTGTGCAGGGACAACCACAAACAAGACTCTTGCAATTGGTGCAATTTCAGTCAAATAGTAAATACAAAGATTCTTGCATTACATTCAGTCCCCCATACACAAATCCTTTTGGGATAATTACTTGGATTTCGTATCTAACATAATTCAGTCATTTCAACGTGTTACATCAAAGAATTCGTTTAAAATTTTGTCAATCCTTATATAAATTTATATCTTTATTATGATTTTACATATACATCAACAAAATATTAGATTTATATCCAACTTCGCGATTATGCAGCACTGATTATATACGTTCATTGATACTATTTGTTGACTATAGAGCACTTTGTTGGTGGACAGTGTATAAAAAAATAAAGTTGCGTATTTGCTATCAGCTATAACTTTTAAGTTACTATCGATAAATATTTAATCATAATATACAACAAACCCGAAAAATTCAATTAGACAATACTAATCAGACATGAAATTAATCACATGATAAATATAATTCAATCTTATAATTTACAGTTTACATAAGTGAATAACACAGCCCACCTCCCCTTGAGAGAGAGAGCAGCCAGGTTGTGTTAATAAAGGTGGTTAAGACAGTGATATTACTATTAAAAGTTTAATATTCTATTCTTAATACTCTCTTTTATTGCATTCACTCCTATCCTCACTTTCCAGAACAGCTTCTTTTTCTTAACTTAAAAATTCCCAGAATATAAAATGACACTAATATATACGTACAATCCCATAATATTTCATCTCTAAATCTTTCACCAAATGGGATTTTTTTTGCATACAAAACTGTTCATCATAATCTCTAATTATCTAACTAGTTTCAAACAAAAGATCATCATCAACAGAAGGTGCCCACAAAGAGATGTTGAAGAAGATGAAGAAGAAGAGATTATTCAATATGAAAGTAGCCAATGTGTTCCCTCTTCATACTACAGTGTTTTCGTTGTTCGTCTCGCCATCATGGTATATATATATATATATATCCATCTTCCTTATCTCAATCACCATTGATTTGATATACATAGCTTCAAAGTTAAGCCCAGTTTAGTGTTTTATCAGAATTTGTGTTCAAATTTACTCTGTTGATGTGTTTTTGCAGGTTATGTTAGCAATTCTGATAGGTTTGTTAACTCTATTAACATGGCATATCACAAGAGTATACACCAAAAGATCACTAAACACATTAGCATATGGCCTTCGACACGAACTTTTACAACGACCCGTTTTGCGAATGTGGAACATTCTTAATTCCACAGTCGAAATCGCTACTGCCCAAGTGAAACTCTCAGAATCTGTAATAAGACGATACAGCAAACCGGCCAATCAAGCACAACAAATCGAGGTTAAATTTACTAACTAAACATTCTCATATTTGCTTCAAAATACATCTTATTAACCATAATGAAGTGTATATTTGAGTCTCAGCAGCTTTATGAAGTGATGAAGGATGTAACATGGGCTCTGTTTGCTAGCCGAAAAGCTCTAAATTCGATAACTTTGAACTACAGAAACGGTTTCGTACAAGCTTTTCATAGAAACCACAAGAGCAACAATACATACTACATATACTCTGATCTTTCTAACTACACAATAAGCAGTTCTTACAACGTTAATTTGCTGTCTACTCATCAAGGCTGGAACGATCAATCCATACGTGGCAACACCTCAGCCATCTGGTATCGCGAGCCTCTCGATCCCATAACAGGCGAAAAAACCGGAAAATCAAGCCAAATCCCGCCAGATGAGCTCATTAACATTGCCGGGATTTCACAAGTGCCAGATGGGGCCGCCACCTGGCACATAGCCGTTAGTAAATATACCGATTCGCCCCTACTTTCAGCAGCATTGCCCGTTTGGGACATAGCCCACGAGAGCATTGTGGCTGTTGTGGGGGTCACGACGGCGCTTTATAGTGTTGGACAGTTAATGAAAGAGTTGGTTGAATTTCACAGTGGACATATATACTTAACCTCTCAAGAAGGTTGGCTTTTGGCCACTTCGACTAATACGCCTCTGTTAATGAACTCAACAAACGGGCCTAAGCTCGTTATGGCCGTTGATTCGAAGGATAACGTTATACGATCTGGGGCCGAGTGTTTATTGAAGGAATATGGAAATAAATTTCCCCCAAGTCAAGAGGTTCATATAGAGAATGCAAAACTTGGGAGCCAATTATACTATATCGATTCGTTTTTCTTGAATTTAAAGAGACTTCCTATGGTAAGTTCTGTTTGTTTAACTATTTACAATACACTCAATATTCTTGGATCAATATTGCAATTTTTTCTCAATTTTTGGCCAGGTTGGGGTCATTATCATACCAAGGGAATATATAATGGGAAAGGTGGATGAAAAGGCTTTTAAGACATTGATGATATTGATATCAGCTTCTGTATGTATCTTATTGGTGGGATGTTTCTGTATCTTTATATTGACAAATGGCGTTTCGAAAGAGATGAAACTAAGGGCAGCACTTATAAGGCATTTAGACGCAAGGAGAAAGGCCGAGGCGTCAAATAACTACAAAAGCCAGTTTTTAGCAAACATGAGGTTAGTTTTTAGCAATTATCACAGTTTAAAAAGGTGGTGACTTTAATATGATTTTAGTTTACTTACCTTATTAAGTGTTTGTTTTGAAATAAATATTTTGGTTTGTTTGGTTTTGTTTTGTTTTGTTTTGACAGTCACGAACTTCGTACACCTATGGCTGCAGTGATTGGATTGCTTGATATTCTTATGGGTGACGATTGTTTAACAAATGAGCAACACTCGATGATCACACAAATCCGTAAATGTTCCACCGCTTTACTCCACCTTCTCAACAATATTTTGGATCTAAGTAAGGTAAGAAGAGCAAAAATGGTTTCATATAATTGATATGTAACTAAACTATATATATAATTATATATATATGAATGGAAAATGTTATATACTGTTTGTATGGATCAGGTTGAATCAGGAAAACTAGTACTAGAAGAAACTGAATTCGAGTTGGGAAGAGAACTTGAAGGGCTTATAGATATGTACTCTGTGCAGTGCATTAACCATAATGTAGAGACTGTTCTTGATCTCTCAGGTTCCAATTCTCTTCGATATATCTTTTCAAGTAGTATATATTAAAACACCCCTAAGATTTGATAAATACGTAATTTTTCCTATCAGTAAAAGTATATTACAATCTAACCCGTTTCAGCTAAAGACAAGAAAAGATGAAAAGGGGTGTCTTGATAATCAGCAAAACCTTGGGGGGTGGGGCATTGTAATTATACAAGAAGTGAGGGGTGTTCATGTAATAATATTTGCATTTTGATGTTGATAAACACAGATGATATGCCAAGAATAGTCCATGGAGACTCGGGTAGAGTTCTTCAGATTTTCGCTAATCTCATTAGCAATTCGATCAAGTTCACTACTTGTAAGTGTAAAGATCATCACTTTATAGACCCCCTTTTATTTCGATATTATATACACTAATTATTACACGAGAAATATATTACAGCTGGATATATCGTATTGCGTGGATGGTGCGAGACTGCAGAAAGAGATAGTAACAGAAAGAAGTCATGGTGTAAATGGAAGCAGGAAATAAGCAATGGAAAGAAAGATAACAAAATGGTTCTTTGGTTTGAAGTTGATGACACTGGCTGTGGTATATTCTACTGTTAAAAGCTACATATAGGATATACATTTCTTGTTCTTGTTTGTATATATATATATATATATATATCTCTAATATATACATCATATATTGTTATACAAATTTCAGGGATTGATCCAAATAAATGGGAATCTGTGTTTGAAAGTTTCGAGCAAGCTGATCCCTCAACGACTCGACTGTAAGCTGCTTAACGTTTTAAACGTGAGATGTTTTTGTGTGTCGAAGAGTAAAATTAAAAGTGGAAATTCATTTACAGTTTCTTTTTATTACCAGGCATGGTGGCACTGGTCTAGGCTTGTGCATTGTAAGAACCCTGGTGAGTATATTTATTCGAGAGCGTAAATAAGAATGTAAATTTCATTTATCTCAATCACATGATTTCTTAACAGGTTAACAAGATGAATGGTGAGATCAAAGTGGTGAAAAAGAGTGGACCTGGAACTTTAATGCAGCTTTACATGATTCTCGATACGCCTCCTCATTCTACCAAACTAAACTATCAGTTAAACTTCAAAGATCAAAACTTTACTGTAAGTCTCGTAATTTTACATCAAAAGATTCAAAATTCGACGAATTTTGAGCTCTTACAGATTATCAAGATTCCTCATATCAAATGATTAGAATCCTGTGTACTTATGTAGTTTATCCACAATACTAATGATTTGAAGATGAATGCAGGTTTTGCTTGCACTTAATGGCAAAATGACAAGACTAATTATGGCTCAGTGGTTACAGAAAAATGGGGTATCATCCCACGAAGCGTCTGATTGGAACGAGCTGATGTTGACTATAGAACAACTCATAAAACCCGAAATTTGTATTCAAATTTCACAAACTGGGTACTCACGAGCCTCGGGATTAGATAAAGATTCAGTCTTTATCATTATTATCGACATTGGCCTTCTTGATTTAAGTAGTGTAACATGGAAACAGCAGCTTAGTTTACTAGACCAGTACTATGGTCGAGCCAATTTCGCGTGGATTTTGAACCACGACACTTCAAATGCCGTAAAAACAGAACTTCGCAAAAGGGGGCATCTTTTAATGGTCAACGGGCCTCTTTACAAAGCGAAAATTATTCAAATTCTCGAAGATATTAGAAGCTCACAAACCCCACAAGCAGATGGGCAATTTCATGAGTTAGTTGAGATCGATGCTCTTCACTCGGGCTCTACAAGCTCTGAGGATTCTGAAAAATCGGAGAACGAAAAAGATACAAATTTAACGATAGGAAAAGTTAAAGAACAACGAAATCATGAAGATGAAATTGGTGTAACGTGTAATAAGGCTGTGAATGGACGAAGATCGTTAGAAGGTATGCGTATACTTCTTGCAGAAGATACACCAGTGTTGCAGAGAGTTGCAACCATAATGCTCGAGAAAATGGGGGCCAAAGTAGTCGTTGTAGGAGATGGAATCCAGGCCGTTGATGCACTCAAAGAAACGAACCCAACGCCATACGACTTGATTTTGATGGATTGCCAAGTAAGTTCAAATCAAATCATGGGAAAAATGCAATCTTTGGTTTATCTTATTTGTCGTTATTCTAGTCTCGTGTTTACAAACTTGCAAAATTCGGGTTTTCGTCCGTTTTCGAAACTTGGGACTAAAAAAGCGTAAAATGGTGTATCGTAAACGTTTTGTTTTGAAAACAGATGCCAAAGATGGATGGATATGAAGCAACAAAAGCTATAAGAAGATCGGAAAATGGAACTGGTTTACACATACCAATAGTGGCACTGACTGCTCATGCAATGTCTTGTGATGAAGCAAAATGTTTGCAAGTGGGAATGGATGCTTATTTAACGAAGCCAATCGACTGCAAATTAATGCTTCAAACTATCCTTTCGTTAACGAAGAAATAGGTTTTATCGACACATTTTGTGTATAGAATAATAACACAGAGTTAATTTGTTGATGCTAACTTTGTTTTGCTCCTATCTGTAAACTATGCAGGTGTTGCATTAGTTTTTGTTTCGATTTAGATGAATTTGGAAACTCTAGAATATCGTGTTGATGTATATTTCGGTTTTGAATTTATACAGTTTTGAGAGTATTCGAAATTTTTGTTTGAAATAAGAGCGTTTATAGAAATATTTTGAAATTCTAAAATGAGATCCTTGATGTTTTTTTTATATTAATGCTAGTATAAGTCTTTTATAATTAAAATGCACATACATTTATGATGTATATAATAGTGAGTTTTATTAAAAATTAAAATTAAAGTCTATTGTGGTAAATTTTAAAAATAATAAAAGTAAATCTAACTTGACAGTAAAATAATACCTAAACCCAACAATAAGTAATAATAGTTGTACCAAAAAAGGTAAACATCAGAAATAATAGGGGCAAAAACATAAATAATAAGTTCTTAGTGGCAATTATTATTAAGCAAAAAGAGAATAATGTTGCAACGGCTAGTTCCGTAGAATGTGTAAACCCCAACGGTATAAAAATATTCAAATGAATACTCATTCACATCACATCCCTCTTCTTCTTCTTCACAATTCTGAAAAGAAATTTCTATAAATCTTTATATTCTGCAATTATCCCTCCATTTTTCCTCGTTCTGCTCTTCTCATCATCTTAACAACAATAACCCAAAAAAAAAGACAGCAGTAAAAGAAGATGATGCAGGAAATGTGGAACGGGCCACCCGGTTTCAGACCCACCAAATCGGCTCCTTCTTCGCCGGCGAAGCCTCTCGCCGTTTCTCGAACCCGGTCAGATTCCTTCCACGTCACCCACAAAGTCCCAGTTGGTGATTCCCCTTATGTCCGAGCCAAAAATGTCCAAGTGAGTTCAGAATTATTTTTTCCAGTTTATTGCCTAATTGTATCGAATTTATCATACATTGTCATTTTGAGTTTTATTAGATTTATCCCATATACCATTTTTTTTTATTTAATTGTCATTTATAACAAGAAAAATTTTGTGGGCTATATTGCTGAAGATTAATGATTGTTTTTTGAATATAAATATGTCAGTTAGTGGATAAGGATCCGGAGAGGGCAATACCCCTGTTTTGGGCAGCAATAAATGCTGGAGATAGAGTTGACAGTGCTCTGAAAGACATGGCCATTGTTATGAAGCAGCAAAACAGGGCTGAAGAAGCCATTGAAGCTATCAAGTCTTTGCGAAGCCGATGTTCAGATCAAGCACAAGAATCCCTTGACAATATCTTATTAGACCTTTACAAGGTACAATCTTTTTTACTCTGTTTTGCTTGAGGAAAATCTGATATGGCTTTTAACATGGTTGCTTGTGCTGGTTTTGTGCAGAGATGTGGAAGATTAGATGATCAAGTAGCATTGTTGAAGCATAAGCTTTTTCTGATTCAGCAAGGGGTTGCCTTCAACGGTAAGCGCACAAAGACGGCTAGGTCTCAGGGGAAGAAATTTCAGGTTTCTGTGGGTCAAGAGGCTACTCGATTGCTGGTATATATAATGCATACTCTGTTTTATAATTCAAGTTTACTCCTTTATAACAGGCAATAATGAAGGAATATTGAACGTTGCAGGGGAACTTAGGATGGGCCCTGATGCAGCAAAACAACTACGTTGAAGCCGAGGAGGCTTATCGACGAGCCCTTTTGCTTGCACAAGACAACAACAAGATGTGCAATCTCGGGATTTGCTTGATGAAACAGGGGCGAATAACCGAGGCTAAAGATACCCTTCGGAGGGTCAAACCAGCTCTATCCGATGGCCCTAGAGGCGTTGATTCTCATCTCAAGGCGTACGAGAGAGCCCAACAAATGCTTCGGGATCTCGAATCTGAAATGATGAACAAGGGCAGTAACGATCGTGTGGAACAGAGGAAGCTTTTCGATGCCTTCTTGGGTAATTCATCGATATGGCAGCCTCAACCTTGCAAAGAACAAAGCTTCTCCATTACCACATCTTCTAAACAACCTCGAGAGGATAATAACATGTTTGCTGATGAGAATACTAACTCAAACATCATAACAAGCCAACAAAAAGGTGTTTCAATGGCTAATTCGCTTAATTTTGCTGCACAGCCGTTTTATTCGTCCAAACTTACCAAGGGTTCATTTGTGAACGTTGCCCCGTTTCACGATAGGCTCAAGAGAACACGGTCTGAAGGTGTGGCTAATAATAATAACTTGGAGAATGTGATGAGTTTGATGGAGCCGGAGAATAAGATACAAAGGCAATCCATATCGCCGGAGAAAAGATGGGCTGATTTGTTACCGGATAGTAAGGACTTTGAGGAGGCTATAATTGCTGCAGTTTTGGGTACTGACGAAGAACGAAAGGAACGTCAACTGAAGGTTGAGAAGAGGTTGAAAGTTTTTCAAGACATTACGACGTCTTTTAGTCCAAGGGCATGATTATGATGACATTTTTTCTTAGCTAATTTAATTTAGATTTTTAAGGTTGGAGATGCACTTGTTCTCCTGGGATCGATGAAGCGATCCGTTGAGTTAAATTTCGTAGTTTTCATAACAAAATAACCATAATCTAGTTTATTCGTGTTCTTTTTCAAACAATAAATGGAATGTTATTCTTGAAATAGAAACCAATGTGCTTGTCTATTCAGATACTCTTCTGGTTTATTTCATATAAGTAACTTATAATCGCCACAGTCGAAGCAATAGCAACTGCAGTTATTGTCTTGTTCAAGGCTTGTCTGAAAAACGACGGTGGATTGAATCCCAACTCTGATAGTCTTTTGTGTGAGGCAGCATAGTCTCTGAAGAATTGTTCTTCATCCTGAACATGAATCGAAAAAAATCAATATCATAAACATTTCGACTAGTAGGGTTGATTTTATTTCGACTAAGTTATATTGTACCTTAGCATAAAGGTTAACATATCGCGTAAATTCTGGATCCTCCATTAGGGCTTTATCGGTAGGTAGTTTCAGCAGCCCTTTTGAGTCTCCTATAACAAGCTCTCTGTTCATGCAGTTTATGCACCAAAAAAAGAATCAAGTGTTATTTGTCTGTCATAAAACTAAGCAAATCTTTGTCAAAAATCTTAACTTGTAATAAGAATTGTCGAATTTCAGAGGTTCCCTGGTCCAAGGGCCTTCAAATCCCGATCTTTCACGATGGGCTCTTCCCTGTCACGCAGATTACAATCAAAAAATCTAATTTTGCTCATTCATATTCATCATTTAAGAATTATATGTGGTGAAATATACCAATGTATGGCCCCCAGATAGTGCTACAATATCTTTGTCCGATAGACCCATTCGATAGAAAACGTTCCTCAGGTGAGAAACACCTGTATATGGGAATCATTTTTTTTTTAACCAAACAAAAGAATAATGAATCGTTCGATTTTGAGCCGTTTCATTGCTAACCTTGTTTGGCATCAGGTAGGCGCCCTTCTTCAGAAGAGTCCATAGAATCCTAATAAAAACGAATGTGCTAAGCTCTAGAGGGCCGAAAAAATGAAAATCGAAAACGAATGAAACAAAAAAAAATTCTTACAGGACTTGTAAGATTTCCCTGATGTTCTTACCTTTCTGCCAGGGACAAAATCAATGTTGGGTCCTCCAGTTACCTCAACAGCAACAACCCCAGCAAGCTGAAAACACAAAAATGCATAATATATAGTTACATTTTATACACATCTGATGAGAAACAAGAATTTATACAATGTCAAATCTTACAAATATACATCTGTTACCTGGTAAAGATCAGCATATGTGATTTTCGGGTGCTTGGCTTTTACTTCTTCTGCTCTCAAAAGAAAATGCAAACTAATATCAATAGAATCAATCTCGTCCGATTTCAAAAATTAAAGAATAGTTAAATGCACTATAAAAATACCAGAAAGGGCAGAAAATTGCCAACAAAAGAGTAAAATTTTCTGAACAAAGAGAAGATATGAATTATGAAGTAATTACCACAAAGATCGATTGCGATTTTGAGGCCATTATTTGCAGAATGCTTTAACTCGGTCTCGTTCCTGATTGAACCATTTGGACCTCCAGTTTTCGTCTTTGCATCATAAGTTCCTGCGTCGTGCCAACTACATGTATCCATGCAGATGTGTAAGTTATTTAATCTCAAAAAGATCTTTTTAGCCATTTACTTCTCAAATCTTACAACTGAAAATCATCTGTAGTTGTCCAAATTCGATCAAAGACATTAATTTTCCTATAACGTAAAAAAAAATCGTGTTTTTAGTATTTTTTGACAATTACTTACGCCAAACGAAGCATGATAGGGGCGCAGTTCTTGGCGGAGATGAGGGCTCGAAGATCCCGACGGGCCCTTTCAATCTCCTTCACATATTCTTGATCTGCCATTGTAGTGTAAAACTAGCAGCTAAGAATGCTGGATAAACTTGAATATGCAAACGTTTTAGATATATATATATATATGTGTGTGTGTGTATGTATATATACACATATAAATGTGTGTAGTTCAAGTTAAGGAAGATAGAGAATAAAAGTACAGTGATTCAAGAAGAAATGAATGTTGAAGCAACTCAAGAAAAGAAAAGAATCCATCACGTTCTAACTTCTATTCATTTTGGATTGTGTATATTTGAGACTTTTAATTTTTTTTTTCTCTTATTTCTTCTTTTTTGGAATAAAATATAGTATTGTAAGTTTTTTAATATAAATAGAGTTTCATAAGTGAAATAACGTTTGTTTCTTTACGTTTTCTTCTGGTGAATATTGAATCCCCTGTTAATTGGGAAGAAAGAAAAGAAAGGAAATCAAAGAATTAGGTTGTGCAATTCATCAATTGTTAATTATCACTTCGGATCATCATGGTTCTCGAGGTTTGTCCTTCAATTTTTTATTCTCGTACCCAAATTAGGGGTTTTCCAGTGTTAATTACTACTTAGATCTTTGATGTTTGATGGAAATAGGCGACAATGATCTGCATCGACAATTCGGAGTGGATGCGGAACGGTGATTACTCTCCAAGTCGATTCCAAGCTCAAGCCGACGCTGTTAATCTGATTTGCGGCGCTAAAACTCAAGTATTTTCTTCTTTCTATATCTATATTATCCCGTGCTTATGATGTTGCCTAGGGTCTCTTTTCAGTTTACTGTGGTTTGGTTTGTTGATTGGTTTAGTTATATGATTTTTTGTGCAGTCCAATCCGGAGAATACAGTGGGTGTGTTAACAATGGCGGGGAAAGGTGTTCGAGTTCTGGTCACTCCGACTAGTGATCTTGGAAAGATCTTGGCTTGCATGCACGGTCAGCTTATATTTGCATCTGTGTTTTGATTTTGTTAGCATTTAGTTTATTTTTAAGTTGTAAAAGTTTACTGATAAATTAGAAACTGTGATTTTAGGGAATTAGCCTAAAGACTGAATATTGGGGCGCTTAAGTATTAAAATGTTCAAGCATATGATTTTAAAGTGAATAGGATAAGCAGAAAAGAGATCGTGATGTCGAAATGATTTACGAAGTTTGTTTGTGTTAATAATGGGAAAGTAAACTTTTAGTGAGGATTGATCGTTCTAAGTTTATTCTGCCTATTATCTTGATTGCTGTACAGAATGAACTCTGTCCCTTACTACAGGTTTAGAAATAGGTGGTGAGATGAACCTGGCAGCTGGGATCCAGGTTGCACAGTTGGCCCTCAAGCATCGTCAAAACAAGAAGCAGCAACAAAGGATAATTGTGTTTGCTGGAAGGTATATTTCACTATAGTATGCATTCCGAGTACTTAACTTTCTTCTCTCATTTTGCTATCTAACTTTATCTATTGTTCACTCCCTGTGTTTCAAGTCCTGTCAAGTATGACAAGAAAGTTTTAGAGTCGATTGGAAAGAAATTGAAGAAAAACAGTGTAGCACTTGACATAGTCAATTTTGGTGAAGAAGATGAAGAAAAGACTCAAAAACTTGAGGCATTGATTGCTGCAGTAAATAACAGTGATAGCAGTCATATTGTTCATGTTCCACCTGGTCCAAATGCTCTTTCTGATGTTCTTATCAGGTGTCTTTTAGGAATCAATCTACGTCAATTTGAACCTTTATTTATTTTTATGTTTTCATATTTTCATTTCGTTTTTTCGGTAGTACCCCTATCTTTACTGGTGATGGAGAGGGGGGTAGTGGTTTTGCGGCAGCCGCAGCTGCTGCTGCAGCTGGTGGAGTATCGGGATATGATTTTGGCGTGGACCCGAATATGGATCCTGAACTTGCTCTTGCACTTCGAGTTTCAATGGAAGAGGAGAGGGCAAGACAAGAAGCTGCTGCAAAGAAGGCTGCAGAAGAAGCTGCAAAACAGGAGAAAGGAGAGCAATCCACTTCACAAGATGCGACTATGACTGAGAATGTGACTGCTGTCAGTTCTGAACCTGAAAAGAAGACTCATGACTTAATGGTTCGTTTTTGTTTGTTGTGTGTCTCTTTAATCACCATTGCATGTTATATTCACATCTCTGTAGGTGCTAATTTGCTGAGAAGTGACCTGCACTTGTATACTACATATCCTTTGAATTCTTGTGGTCGATCATGTATGAAAAATTGACTATAATTTTTAACTCACTTACAGGATGATGAGAATGCATTGTTACAGCAGGCCCTGGCAATGTCCATGGATGATTCCTCTCCTACTGGTGCTGTGCGTGATACCGACATGTCAGATGCATCTGCTCAGGATCATGATTTGCAACTTGGTGAGAACTTGTGTTCGGTAACTGATATCATGTAACAGGGGTATTCATATATCTGATATGTGAATTCGTATGTATATGTTTTGTTCTATTCAGATGTCTATATTTTCCCTTTCCAAGTGATCTTAAAAGAGAATAATAGATCATATGGAAGGATAATGGATGTTTGTGGTCTTTTTTTCCCTGTAAAGCTTGGTGCTCGTTGGAATCTGCCCTGGGCTTACTTATAAATTATATTTCCCCGAAATCCGCCTTATCTTACTGTTATTTCGCGCTGATTTGTCATTGACTTTGTGAAAAGACTTTTAGATCATCTGCACTTGACTCATTCTGTTGATATACTATCTTTGTGGTGCTTGTAGCCCTTCAATTGTCTGTGCAAGATGGTGCAGCAGATCAACAAAACCAGACTGATGTGAATACGCTGTTGGCAGATCAATCCTTTATGTCCTCCATTCTGGCTTCTGTAAGTGTTCAATGCTGATACATTTCAATTC
Organism: Verbascum thapsus; assembly: GCA_963669365.1. Taxonomy (NCBI): domain Eukaryota; kingdom Viridiplantae; phylum Streptophyta; class Magnoliopsida; order Lamiales; family Scrophulariaceae; genus Verbascum; species Verbascum thapsus. The sequence continues at coordinate 2,774,761 of OY770117.1, forward strand.
CTTTAGTTTTAATCTCATAATCAGCATTTATCAGTGCCCTACTTTACCAGCTAGTATTATTTTATAATCACGGCTAATTTACTTTAACAGCTTCCTGGAGTTGATCCAAATGATCCCCATGTCAAAGATTTGCTTGCTTCTATGCAGAGTCAATCTGAGGTGAGTTCCGTAATTGATTTCAGTAGAAGCATTTGAAATTTAGATTTGGATTTTATTTACTTGTTACAGTCTGCACCTAAAAGAATATATATCTTCCTCTAATACTGTTTCAATTCTCTTAAAAAATGCTCTCTAAATTTTTAACATTAGAGAAAAATTATGCTTCTCCAATTATTCTCTTTGATTTCCTCTGATGCATTCCTTTCTTTCATTTGCGATATGGATGATGTTGGAAATAATTTGGCATGTGAGCTTAAGAAAGATTCTACATAGTTTTTGTTTTGTATATTGTTTTATAATAAATAATTGACTACACAGTCTCTCGGCTCAATTTTTTTTTTTTCAGTAACGGCTAACATGACGATATCTATAATCAATATAATTACGGAAGCCATATGTTTTTAAGTTTTATAAGTTTGTTCAAACGTGATTAAGTAATGCTTACATGAACTTTCTTGCACATCCCTCGTTTTATTTACTAATAAATATCGTCCCGAACCAGGATAAAGACAAGGATTCTAAAAACGAGGATAAGAAGTGAACATGTATGAGATATCGTTCTCTTTCAGGTGCGATTTCAGGTTCATGAGTTTTGTACCAAAATGGAACATGCCAAGGGGTTCTAATTGTTGTGAGAGACTGTGCCTGCATGAATATATCATCTCAAGTTACTGTGAACTGGTGAAACATGAGCTAATGAATTTTAATTTTATGTGTCTTTTTTATCTCTCGTTTCGTTTCCCAATGGGGCCCTCGTGTGTATAAACTCTGTATCCTTGCTATCTAATATTTCATCCTAGAACGCGTGGTGTGGGGCGTTTTAGGTATCCCAGGTTGGGGCGTAATCCTCAAGGCTCGAAAAACTCAATCTCGTGTTAAGCTCGTTTCAAGCAGGCTCATGATGTTCGTGGGTCGGCTTGGATCAAGTTATGTATCTACAGACCACTAAATTGTGAGACCTTTGGAGGGGTTACATTGTTAAACATGAATCTCCAAAAAGCTAAACAAGAGAGAGGAAAATGGTTGTCAAAAGGTGTGTGGCCGAGTGGTTAAGGGCATGGCTTGAAATTTCCAGGTTTGCTTCCACAAGGGTTCAAACCCCACTGGAGACATCCGCCTCCCCTTTGGGGAGATTTACCTGGTTGGTGTGGTTGCGGGTCTTGTGCCAACCCCCAGGTTTACCCTGTGCGCACTGGTGGTCGGGCTCCGCCAGTGGCGGCTGTGGGTTCCTGGGTTATCAAAAAAAAAAAAAAAAAAAAAAAAAAAAAAAAAAAAAAAGAGGAAAATGGTGATTTACTGAATTAAAGAAAATTCGAATTCATTGCACAAATGTGACTCCGTGAGATTTTAATCAAGACAGTATGTATATAAAGCCTGAATTCAATTTAAAAGAAAAAGGACTACCAAAATATTAGGCCAATTCTCGCTAATACATCTATTAGCACAGGAAATCAACATGGTTTTCTGTCACAAAAATAAAGAAGCAAATAATAAAATAATATGATAGAATTGACATTTAAAAAACTTTTACTAATGTTAAAAAAAAATATAGAAAAAGAAATCAATATTATTTGGAAAAAAATGAATAAAAGCAATAAAATCTATATTTTATGTTAAAAGTTAAAACAACTATTTAATGATTTATAAAATTTAATAATATCTTCTCCTTAATTATTTCAAAACTATTGTGTTTTTATTAATTTTAAAACCTATTAATTCCCTAATCATGATTATCCGGAAGAAAAAATTAATAAATAAATAAATATAATAACAGTGCAGGAAACGGGATCGAAGCAGAACCAAATGAATCGTGGAAATGGAGTCTGATAATTCACAATCTATCCCCAAGCCGTCGTCTTTGCGATGGCAGATTCTCCGCCGCGCCTTACAACACCGTTCCACATTAAACTCAGGTAATTAAGCGAACCTTCAAAAGAACATCTCTTATTGAACTTCAAAACAAAATTTGAACTTTGTATTTACAAACTCACGATTTGCAGAAAGCCCGAGCGAAAAAGTGCGATTGAATAAAGTATCTCGAAGAACGAGTAGCGGGTTCAGTTTGATACCATGCCATGTGGTAAATGAACTTGGAGAAGATTCAGATTCTTTGCCAAAGAGAGATGCTTGTTTATGCTATACATTGCCTCTTCACACTGCTCCTAAGCTTTTTTTACGGTCAGTTTAATTAGGGCTATTCTTTGATTGCTTTTTGTTATGTTAATTTAGTGGTGTTAATGTTATGCCAATTGGTAGTTCAGTTTGAGATTAGTTCAAAAGCCCGGTAAACTGCACCATGAACACCCCTAAATTAACGTAACCAAAGCATATTTTCAACTTTTGATGTCTTTGACCTTCCCAGATTTACACCACATGAAAGTACTACATTTTTTTCTTCATTTTTCATCTCCTCATTTAATATAGGCATATGTGGATTGTGAGTGCAGAATTTGTAAAAACATAGAGGTGGTGAATGCCAATAATCTCACGCAATTTAATCAATAAAGTCACATTTGGTACACGTCAAAAAGTTCAATTGATGAATTGGTACACATAAAAATGTATGTCCAAATTAGTGCACAAGTTCAAGGGACATAAGTGTTTTTTACCTGGAAAATTGTAGTTACATAGAAGCACAATTGTACGCAAAGGGTATGCATGTGGATATACCAATGTACTAACTCATATTGGAATGGAATTTGGTCGAAAAATTTACCTGCTTTTTCATACCATATACTAACTCATATTGGTGAAAGAAAAGAGTGATTCTTTGTTGTTGTGGGTACCAGTATACTTATTCTTATCATTTGTGTTACGTTTCTATCAAGTATACATTTTTATTCTCTGCATCTGAGTTCTTCCACAAAATCGTGTGATGGATTGTAGCTTTTGCCCGTAATATTTTCCACAACACAAACTTAATATATTTTCTGGGAGTCTAACTATGGCTAAAATGTGGAGCTCGCACAGTCAAAGATTGGAAGATTGTACCGATCTCAATGATTTTGAAGTCTGTCACAAGTATGATATTGACAACACCGGCCTTGTCTGTAAGTAGAAATTATCCCGTTTTTAATTATGATGCTACATTTGATGCTTCCTATAAATGTTAAATACTTCTGTAAATATATTGATATTTATGTTCAACAGTTTCTGATTCTCGTTTTGAACAGGCCAGTGGCCTTCAGAAGAAGTACTTGCTTATTATTCCATGTCACATCCCGCTAGCTTAAGGTTTTGTTTCAACTCCGTAACGTTATTTCTTTTCATTACCTAATAGGAATTTCTCCTGGATTTGTTTTTCATTATTTTCCTCTCAATGTTTACAGAAGTAAAAGAGTAATTGAACTTGGATCAGGTTACGGGCTAGCAGGCTTAGTTATTGCCATGGCCACTGATGCCTCTGAAGTTGTGATATCAGATGGAAATCCTCAAGTGGTCGATTGTATCCTTTTGAATTGATCATATCAGATATTGCAACATGCAAATACAGGTTATAACTCAGGTTATAACCTGCATGATTGAAAGAAAACTATGATATTCACTGTTTAATTTTACGGGTTTAAGCATGCTTTGGAATGGCAAAATTTTCTTTCCACCATCAATGGATGTTCTTAACAACTAGATGTACAACGTAACATTGATGCCAACTCTGCTTCATTTGGCGATACAAAGGTGAATTCGATACTGCTGCATTGGGATCAGAGTGAAGTCTCAGATATGTGTGGTACCTTTGACGTCATTGTTGCTAGTGACTGGTAAATTCAAATTTTATTATAAAGCATCTATTTTTCCCGAATGTCTCTTAGTATTTCCTCTTTCCTTTTACCTTTTGTATTATGAAAATTGGAAGCTCTATGAAGGTGGATTCTAATGTGTGAAAATTATCCTAAAACTGGAGAATAAAAGATTTTCATTACACATGAAGGGCATCCTAAGTTTAGACTTCTTGTTACCCTCTTGCTCGCATTCATTTCTTAGCATTATTACAAGGAAAAACCCATACGCTGCATTTTTTGTCCTATCGCTTACAAACCTGCATAATTAGTCCCGTTCGATGCATTTTTGTCTAACATTTTATAGTCTCAACCGTTCAAAAACAGACAAAATCCGTTACTTTGGTCACGTGACTTGCGCATGATCACTGAATCTAGCGACATTCGCATCACACATGCAAGATTGCATACATTTCTAAAGAATGAGATCAGATGTGCAAAAACAAATATGCATCCAATGCCACTGAAATTGCAAAAAAAGTCCTGTCATATGGATTTCAAACTGCAATATACCCTTTTTGAATGCCAAAGTGAATTATTATTTGCCAATAAAGCATCAACCATATTGTGGGAGATACATTAGCTGCACATGCATGCACTTATTAGAAAGCTTTCATTCTGATATAGTTATATATATATATATATATGTTTGACTTGAGCTTGTCATTTTGCAGCACTTTCTTTAAGGAATTCCATAAAAGCTTTGCTCGAACGATCAGATGCTTGCTAAAAGAAGACGGTCCCTCTGAAGCCATACTTTTCGGCCCCAAAAGAGGAGATTCCTTGAATAAGTTTCTGCTGGAAGTTGAGAACACTGGGTTGCACTTCACTACTACTGAGGTGTACGATACTGAAATATGGACTCGTCATCGGAACTTGATCGACGGTGGTGATCGCTCGTGGCCTAACTACGATCCCGACCATTGTTACCCTTTATTAGTCAAAATTACACGGTGAGTTTTCGCCTTTTTGTGCCTCTGATTCATGTGATATAGTATCATAGTACGAAACATTGTTTGGTTTTGTAGTATTCTATGGTTGATGTTATTTCATTTCTATAATTATTATTTTTCTATGAAAAGGGAAGAATTCTTTTTATTGTCTATTGATACAGCCTAAAGAATATATCTTTTGACTTGCACAAGATTCCCCATTGTCCTCTCACTTAATTTATTCTGAAAGATAACATTTTTTTTTACATACTTTTTGTGAATCAATATAATGAACACAGATTTTGATTATAAGATAATGTCCTTGGATGCTGTTAAAAGGCAACACAGAGATTCCCAAAAACATAAAAAATATATAGATATGAAATGTTACCTAATAATCTTTAGTTTTGTATTAATTGGTTGCAATATTTGTTCTCATAATTCCATTCTTCACACGTTTAACAGTGACAACAAGTATGGTTTATATATCACTAATTATTCATGATAAGCGATATATGTATAGTTAGTGATAATAAAAAATGTTAGCTATAAATAATTAAGCCTGTTTACCTATATTACACAAGTCCTTTTCAAAGAATGAAAATTGTAAGATAATATCCAGAAAGTGACATGAGTATTTTACAAAAAAAAAAAAAAAAAAAAATCTAAATCCATTGATTAAAATATCTCTGCAATTTGCATAAATAATTAGTGAAGCCTCCTAACTTTAGCATTATAGTTGTAGCATAGATTAGCTTATCTTCAATCCAATCATTATTACATCAAAGAAAATGCTAATATTAGCACTAAAGCAGTCAATTAATTCATTATTAATTACCTAAAGGGTTGAAAAGTGAAAAGACCATATAAAACAAATTACTCAAAGTGGGAGCAAAAAGTTATTGGCAGACAAAAACCTACAATCTTTTGAAATAATTCACCTTAAACTTTACACTTAATATATAAAAAAGCTAAACAATTAAAAATTTATATGACCAAACAGCCACCTACCAATGGGAAATTCTTATTTTTTCAAAAAAAGTAAAAAATTCGCATAAATCTCGTTCTTATATAATAATATACAAATTACACGCGAATTCGTAATCAAAATTATAAGATTCAACTGCCCAAATACTCTATTGACCTTAAATTCTTGTCTTTTATTTTTGGGAATCTAATTAGTAGAATTTCATTTGAAATTTGCATCTAATTAAATAGGGTGATTTACAAATTACAATAAAACAATTTCTCAGCTTTATTTTCCAATCATCCCACTTTTGCCTTGTAAATTTTGTAAGAATCATTTTTCTGGGTAATTTCTCTAATGTAATTAGGCACCTTTGTTCAAATGAATTTTGAGTTAAACTAACAAGTACGGTACTACTACTGCAGCAAGATGTACAATCATCAATGCCAATATTTGTGCAGTGCCACCAGAATAAGAAGATTGTCTTCTAGTTGAGTCCCCAGTCGCCAGATTTGCCAACCATGACCCATCTGCCAAAATTGCCTCCTGAACCGGCCCGGATCCGGTTCCAGTCTCCGATCCGGATCCGGTTCCAGTCTCCGACCCTGACCCTGACCCTGTCTCTGATCCAGACCCATCTGATGTGGCATTATCTGATTTCGATGATTTTTGGCTGCAAATTAAACAAAATTGTCAAGACTCGTATTAACCCGTATAATTCTCATGCACACATATAAATTGAATTTGAAATATATTAGAACATAATAAATAATACTCATAATTTTGAGTTAAAATGTGAACTTGCTTATAATAATTGAATATTATGCAATTAAAAAACCTAATGTTAGTAATTAAATCATGCAAAATGCAAATTTCCATGAATATAGAACTTACAAGCAACATAATTTACAAAATAATATAAAAAATAAGTCGTAATTTACTTCATAATTAAATTAACTCTTTTTAATTCATATATTAAACAAGATAAATTTAAAAATTAGAAGGGATTAAAATAAACCAGCGTTTACCTTGACGGAGAGGGACAAAAGGTGATAACGTAATCAGCACCGCTACACGTAAACGTGCTGGTGGCATCATCGTACGCATAACTGTAACTCTTCGGACAAGCATTCTTGAACATCTCTGAGTACATCGACGGCCGGCACGTCGACGGCGACCCGTACTCCCCCTTACAGCAATACTCCGGCGTATTAAACACGTCGCACGCGCTTCTGCACGCTCCTCCGCCTTCCGCCCTCAGCTCCGCCGGGCACCTCTCATTCAGATCCTCCACGCAGCCCGTCGACGCGCACTGGCCGGTCCCGCCCTTGACATCCACCATCACCGGTAGATTGTAGCCGTCGACGAGGCTGACGTCGTAAAAGTCCATGGAGCCGGAGCCGAGAGTGAACTCCGCTAGGGTGGCGGCGGTGGAGCCGCCTCCGTTGCATTCAATTTGGCCGGAGCCGCAGTCGCCGGTGGTGCAGGAGCCTTGACCGGAGCTATCGAAGGTGCAGCCGGTTCGGCCCCAGAAACGGCCGGACCAGCCGGTGGGGGCCTGGAAGGAGCGAGAGGTGCCTTTGGGGAGCTCGAATCCGGTGGAGTCAAGTACAGGGCTGCCTAGAATCGCCGGCCAGACGGATTGTGAACACTTGTTCGTGAATGTGAATGTTGCACCATTTACTCTTCCTGCAAAATTATGGTAAAAAACACGTAAAATTATGGATAATTATTATATTGCAATAATGTAAATTAAGCCCATATAAGCATATGAATTCATATGCTGATGTGATTCAATTTCTATAATTTGATAAGAATATTTTGAAGTATAAAAATTAGCACAAAAATTTCGAGAAATGAGATGATCACTTACTTAGATTGGGTTGAAAAATGAGGAGAAGAATAAGGGCAAAAAGAGTGGAGAAAGATGATGATGAAGAAGAAGCCATTAATGATTTATTGATTGCCTATATTTTTGTGTAGTAATATTAATAATTGGACCGACAGTTTTTTTACTTGTAAGAAGAATATGTAGTATAGTGTGTAATGAATGGAGTGGCTGTATGAGAATGAGACCCAATCTTTATAATCTCTTCTTATATAATATATATATATATATATATATATATTATATAATATATATATATAAGTGAATGATGGGGACTTGAGTGCACCATCTCACTTTTTGTTCATTACTTTTTTTTTTTTTTTGGGAAAGTTACACAAAATATCCCTCACTCATTGTGCAATTATTTAAATTATCCCTCGTTTTTTAGAAATTACGGAAAATTACCCTCATGTTAAAGTATTTATTGTAATTACTCGTCTTATATATTTAAAATTCTTACAATTTTGCTTCATATTAAGAGATTTTCGATAGTTACGCAACAAATTAAAGCCATTTTATGTTATTTTTTTTTCTATTTATTTTAGGGTAGAGATATCGAATTCCCTCGTTCCCCTCCTCTGTAACCTCAAAAATAAGTTTTAAATGAGAAATATTATAACTTACATAAATTTTAAAATAATTAAACCAGTGTGCTATATGGTAGAGTGAGACACAAAGTTATGGCAATCTCGATAAAATTAGAAAGGAATAAAGAAAACATTTTATTTTTAGCACATGTGGGCACTACAATAACATCATATATTGTTTTTATTTATTTCAACAAAAAAAATGATGGGTATCATTGCAAAATATAATTGCATGACAGACATTTGTCAAAGATCACATTTATATATTTATCTACTTTTTGCCACGTTTCTTTCGTTACTTATATAATAAAATTTCGCCCATGTCACATTCATAACAACCAGTTGCCATAATTCATAATTGTTGTGGCACCAAATGATCTAACTTTTAACATAAATTCAATTTTAATTTATTATAATTATAATTTTTTTTTTATATATTTAATACGTAATTTGTAAAATTTCTCGCATCTATTTTTATACTTTAAGGTAAAACTCAAATCATTTAAAATACAATTTGTATTGTGGTATTAATGCAAAAAACAAATTCCTAAAAAATTAATTACAGTATTAATTAAAAACGTTATTATATTAAATTTAAAGATATGTAATGAATAATAATAAAATACAACTGGGACAAAACAACGAGATAAAAAGTGCATTCTCTGTAAAAATGCAAAAAAATCTTATCTAAAAGTGTGAAGTATGTTAAAAAAAATCAGCTAATAAAATATATTAGCAACTTAATAATAATAATAAGCACACTAGTCGTTAATCTTTTATGCTTTACTTTATAAAATATGATGCTTTTTTTATCAACATCCTGTGTCAAAAGTTTCATAAAGATAAGATTTAATATTTTACTTTATTCCAAAATTTCTACTTGCATTCCCTTCTTTATATAAAGAATTACATCATAAAAACATTCATTTCCAAAAAGCTCTAGAGAATTTTTATTTTTTTGAAAAATATCTATAAAAAGCTGAAAGCTTGTATTTATATGATCAGTGATGAAAAGGGTCAGACTAGTTGTATATATGTTTATTTAAAATTGTATATTAATTTATATTAGCTAAAATTTGTCGAAAACTCGTTATTACGAGATTATTTAAAATAAACATTTTATTTATTCATTAGGTTTGCATTTGCTACTTATTATGGATTTCTTGGAATATGGTTTCGTAATGGGCTGGACAAGTGGGTCTAGTTATGGGCTGGGCCCTGATATTTTTTGTGGAATATTATTGGGCTTTTAGGACATGAAAGTAATAATCTTACCTCTCTAATTAAACTATACATTGGGACTTTAATGTATTAGCCCATACAAAATTGGGCATCAATCTCCAAAATTTGTTCACATTTTAATCTAAGTAAAGAAATTTTCGCGCTTGTTGTCCAAAAAAGGTTGAATCCCCAACCCCAAGGGCCCCCCATGCCCCGGCCCGATAGAGCTATGGGAGGAATAAATCATGGTAACCCAGCCAATCACAGGGGCTAGACCAGTGCCCACTGCGCACAAGGAGCCCCCCTCACTTGAGAGGTTGCTCCCACACTGCCGCTGGTGGGACTCGATCCTTGGTCATTGTCCAAACTTCACCCTTTTGTGACCAACTGGGCTGCCCATGCGGGCAATTTTCGCGCTTGTTAAATCAACAGTAAGCTAAAACTCGTATTATACTTGTATAATATACATATATATATATATATATATATATATATATATATTATGTGTAAATGTAAAATATATTTGCTTCCTTTATGCATTGAGACTTGAGAGCATAATGAATATTACTTGTAATTTTAGAAATTATTGACTAATTAAAAGTTGTTGATAAATTTGTCCATTCAACCATAATTTGGAAAAGGTAGTTATTTATGAAATTATTTTTTTAATATTTAAACCCAAAATGTAAATAGTGAAAACAGCCTTTGGGTGTTGGAAAAATCAAGGAAACCATAATTTATAATTGAAATTTAATCGTGATTAATCTTCAAGTCAAAGATGAGATACTACATAGAAAAGTGTTATATTACATCATTAGCTTATCTACTCAATGTTTAGCCTATGTTAACTTGATTCTTGATTCAACTTGAATTCTGATTAGCACCACTAATATAAAATAAAAATGCTACTAATGATGGGATTAGGATTAATCTAATCAACTTGATTAACAAAGCCAGCTATTAAGCAATAAGAGATCAAGTAATACAGATTATCCATGACCAAGTATGTTGTGTGCATATAATTTTAATCAATATAATAAAAAATTAGATAAAGAATGTGTATTCAAATAAAAGTAATATAAAACTTTGTCCACGTCTAGAAAAGCGAGAAATAAGACTAGGAATATCAGAAAATAATGTCAAACATTTGATAACTAATTATTATAATAATAATAATAATAATAATAATAATAATAATAATAATAATAATAATAATAATAATAATAATAATAATAATAATTAAGACACTTTGATGGTATTATCGCAATTTCATACATGAAATAGAAGCTTAGAAGTTAGAATTTTGAAGAAGACCAATTTATGAAAATAAAATAACATCTAGGCTGCACAATACACACACGCCATGACCTTTTAGATTAATTAAAACCTGATATATTTATTTATTCCCTAAATAATTTAGACGAATATAGTATTTAACTGAAGAAAATTCAACTTAGTTTCGCTTGTATGAAATCTCTTTTTTTTATAAATTCATTTTGGTCAATCTAAATTAGTGCAAGCCTGACCGAGTATTAATATTTTTTGACCAAATCCTATCTATTCGCGAGTTGAATTTGTAAGTACAAGCTTGTTATCATTTCGGGATAATTGCATACACCTCTCATCTATAAAAAAAAAAGTACACTTTGCTCCATTCTAATAAAATGTGAACACGATACTTTTATCTTTAATTTCTGTCGAAAATTACTTGATAATTTAATATATATATATATATTATCCTCTAATCTTTAAAATATTCATCTAACCACCTATTGTACATATATATATTAACACCATATTCTTATTTTAGTTAAATAAAATAATTTTTTAACCAAAGTATAATGTACTAAGTTATTGATCTATATATTTGAGTCAATCAATTGATCTTATAATTATAAAATACTTTTATAGCTACCTTTTTAAAGTTCATATAGTTTGAAAACACAAATATACGATTATCATGTAAATGACTAGTTCTTTTTTTTTTTATAATTTATTTGAGTCAATCTAAAGTCATGTAAACCACAATAACTAAGGAGCATAGGGATAATTTAAATGGAACAAATTTCGTGCCCAAAAAATCAAAGTTTAAAATTGAACCACCACAACTCATGCATCATGAACAACGACCCACTTCCATGTGAAAATCGATATAAATGTCCAAATATATATTATGTGTATATATATATACATATCTTGGTAACATGTCACAAACAAACCAAAAAAAATTGCACCATCTTATTAATTATCACCAATTCAATGAGATAATACTACAAAGAATGCTTAATAAACAAAACAAATCAATGCTTGCCAAAATTATCACTCAATCAATCCTTCAAAACTACATTATGGAAATAGAGTCGGGCCCCGCCCCTCGATTGCATATATATACGATTATCATTTCTGGTCGAAAAGTATCATCTTATGGGTTCAAGCTCGAGCCATAATCCGGCCCAGTGAATGTTGGGTTGGGTCGGGTCGGGTAGACCCGATCAGCCGAACCGCCATAATTGCAAAATGGATGCTACAAAGATAATGATGCTGCTGGTGAAATACAAAGGAGTAGAGCTCCAGGATCCACCACTTGACACCAACGAACCGCCGCCCGGACCCGTTATTTGCCCTTCACTTGATTTCTTGCTGCACATTATCAATTATTTTTAAATTTGTCATTTTCATAAACTAAAATAATATATGTTTCCTAATTTAATACACAAATAATTATATGCTACAACTCAGTTAGAAGGTGACATTTTTTTGTTTATATATTATAAATTTATTTCTGTCCACACTAAACCATAGTTTAGTACAAAAATGGATTGATAATGAATAAATTAAACACGTATTAAATTAGACTAATATATATATGCAAATTAAATTATGAAATTAAGCATGGACGGTGCCTCTTTATTTGTTGAGAATAGTTACTTAATGCCTAATAGATGGTGATGGGGTTTTGGAAACTGCACATGGCATGTTTATTGCAGGTACCATATAGTCGATTTTCAATACAAAATAAGTTATGAATTTTGAATATAAAAAAATTATAATAATGAAATTAAAATTAATGACGAAAATAGTAACACTTAAAAAAACTTGAAAAAAATATCAAAGTAAAATATGGATAAATGTTACCTGGCGGTAGGCATGGGACAGAAGGTGATGACGTAATCAGCGGAGGCACAAGTAAACGTACTGGTACCATCGTCGTAAGCATAGCTGTATGCGCGTGGACACGCGCGCTTGAACAGCTCCGAGTACTCGCTCGGCCCGCAAGTATCCGGCGTCGCGTACTCGCCGCTACAGCAGTACTTCGGATCCCCGAACGCCTCGCACGCGCTCTTGCACGCCACGCACGCGCCACCCTCACCACTGGTACCCACATCGCTCACCACCTTGAGTTCTGCAGGACAGGCGGCGTTAAGGTCGGCCACGCAACCCGTGGTCGTGCAGTTCCCGCCGGCACCACCCTGTGGCACCACCAGCATTGGCAGATTGTAACCGTCCACGAGGCTGACGTCATAGAAGTCAAGCCCGTTAGCGCCGTTGAGTGTGAACTCAGCCAGCGTGGCAGGCGGTGCTGCACCGCCTCCGGCGCACTCGACGCCGCTAGAGCCGCAGTCGCCGGTGACGCAGGTGAATCTCCCGGTGGTGGGGTCCTGGGAACAGAGGGTCCGGCCCCACATGCGTCCGGACCAGGAGACAGGGGCAGAAATGGAAATTGAGTCGCCGGAGTTGAGGGCGAAGCCGGTGGAGGAGAGCTGGGCGGTGCCGGCGTTGGATAGTAAACCCGGCCACACTGTGTAACTGCACTGGTTTGAAAATGTGAAAGTTGCTGAAAATGCTATCCCTGCATCATTACAAAGAAACGAGTTACATAATGAATGATTATACGTTTTAAAAAATGCATGTTACTGAAAATACTGAATATTTGATTATGATTACCTGGTAATAATAAAATGAGGGAAGTGCAGAGAAGTATGAGAGAAAGATGATGAGCCATGGCGATTATGTAACAATGTCGTAAAGTATATAATGTGTAGATATGACAGAGGTGGTAAAGATATATATATATATATATATATATATATATATAGAGGGAGATGAGAAATTGAGAATAGGATGTGTTAATAATTAATTAGTTAATATTTAGGTCGGTAAGTGAGGATTAAGAGGGATTAGGATTAATTAAGAGAGATTTGGGCTTTTGGGTAAGGGGAGGGGGTATTCCATTCAGAGGCCCATATGACGGACGGTTGCCAGTGGGTCCTACTGCTTTCTGGGAATTTGCAACTGTTAACTTACCTTTGATAACGAATGGAGACAACTTGACAGTGGTGAATTGAACTTGGCCCTTATTAAGGTTTAATTATTCGGGTCGGATCAGGGGTGTGCATCGGTTAAACCGAACCGAACCGATTTTTCGGTTAACCGAAAAAATCGGTTAGGCAAAAATCGTAACCGTAACCGAACCGTTTATCAAACGGTTCGGTTACGGTTATAACCGACTTAGTCGGTTATTTTTCGGTTAACCGAATGGTTAACCGAAACTCAAACAAAAAAAATTGAGAACGAGGACAAAAAATTATAAAAACTTTCAAAAATGAAAATCATATCAAAATATAAAAATTACATAATCTAATCTTATACTTTTTAGTTTTTAGATCTAATTAAATAATATAAGAAATTGAATTTCTTAAAAATTACATAACCTTATTTAGGGTTTGGAGTTGAAACTTGAGAGAAATAAGAATAAAATGATATTTCAGCTGCGTGCCAACTGCCAACCGACGGCCGTGGAATAGATGATGAAGAATAACGAGTGAAAAATGAAGAGATGGAAGCTTGGATAAAAATGGAGAGTGGAGAGAAAGAGACCAGCAAACATCAGAAAGAAAGAGGGACCTAGGTGGGGTTTGGAAATAGCTTTTCAATTTTTAATTATATTTTTCAATTATTGCATAATACCCCTTGTATTATATATAATATTCTATTTAGATCCCTAACTTTCGGTTTTCGGTTCGGTTTGACTAACCGACTGTCAAAACCGAAACCGAACCGAAAACCGAAAATTTTGAAAAAAATTAACCGAAACCGAACCGAAATATTTTCGGTTCGGTTTCGGTTTGAACCGAACTTGTCGGTTTCGGTTCGATTCGGTCGGTTAATCGATCCGTGCACACCCCTAGTTATTATTATGAACGATTATATTTAATTAAGACATGACAATTTAATCTATTGGATCGTCTCATCAATGAGATATCTACAATCTAGATGTGTATCAAATACAAACCACGAAAAAGTATATTAAAAAAGAGTGGCATCAAGTATGATTTTACATTAACTTTGTTTGAACCATGCCCTAAAAAAACTCAAGATTCAACAGGGCAACATCAACACAAGTTTTTGGTCATGATAACATTAATATTCCGAAAAAGTAAAACCAAAAAAAAGGAAAATTATAAGTAAAATTATAACAAGATCAACTGGCTTGCTGATATTTGTACAAGAATCATCAATACACTTCAACATTCCATTGTTCTGCTCTCTTCAGCTGCTTTTTGTAGTCAAACCAATCAATACCTGCAACAAAAACAACAACAACAATAATCATAAATTAAATAACTGTAATAAGAGATGAAACTTGATTCTATAAAGATATAATTTTATTACCATCTTTAGCAGCCAATGAGACCATAATGTCATCAATTCCCTTTTCCATGCCTTTGAGACCACACATGTACACAAATGTGTTGTCTTTTTTCAGCAATTCCCATAGCTCTTCAGCATATTGAGCCATTCGAGTTTGTATGTACATTTTCTCCCCTTTATCGTTCGTTTGTTCTCTGCTAACCGCAAAATCCAATCTGAAGTTTTCTGGCGATTTCTCCTTCATTTTCTCAAATTCCTATTCCATTACAACATTCCTCATTCACTATCAACTTGTCGAAAAGCGAAATTCTAATACGAAAAGTTATGGTAATTCACAAATCTCGGGTGTTTTTCGTTTGAAAATGATTCAAGTTTACCTCTTTGTAGAGCAGTGAGCTGCTTGTAGGTACACCCAAGAATAGCCATGCTAGACCATTGAACTGCAATGATGCGAAAATGTCATCTTCGTAATTATGGTCATTTGACAAAAGCCCGTTTCTCAAAAATCGAAAAAAACGTGTCTTTGAGCTTTTTGCATTTACGGGATATGACAAGATTCGAGGAATCAAAAACCATACTTTATCGAAAACATGTCTGGATTTAGGCTTACCTTGTAGTCCTCGTGCTTCTCGAAGAACATTTTCCACAAGAATGATCGGAACGGAGCAATTCCAGTTCCAGTAGCAAGCTACAGAGTAAAATTTCAGTTTATCAATGTTTATTATATATGCAAAAGAAATCTAGTGTGAAAATGGTGTGTTTATGTGTAATCTATGACTATAAACGTAACGCACCATTATGACTGTAGCATTAGGGTCTTTCGGCATGAGCATCTCTTTCCCCACAGGTCCAGTTATCTTCACTTCAGATCCAGGTTTCAAGTCACCTGTAAAAAAAGGATTTCAAGTTAGGTCCAAATCACTCTGTATAGCTTAAAAGTCGTAACTTTTTCCAAGGGAAAATCGCAATATAGTCTCATATGATAAGCCGGTTGCAAATTTTGTTGCAATTTTTTTCGATTTTTTTTTTCATTCCAAAAGAAATGGGAACTTACACAAAAAGTTTGAGCAAACCCCTTTAACTATTTCCCCTTGATCATTGGTGTAGACAAGTCTTTTAACACACAAAGAAACCTACATAAATTGCACATTAAACTAAAAATTAAAAAAATCAATGTTATTTTGATAACACATTATATAATTTAGCAGAAAACTTACAGTCTTGGAGTCTCCAAAGTCACCAAGTGCACTGCTTGCAATAGAGTAAAGCCTCAACTTATGAGGCTTCCCATTCTTGTCTACACCATCTGCAATCACCCCGATCGATTGCCCTTCTCTGTAAGGGACCTCCCCTGTTTCACACAGGTTATTACTCAATTTGCTGCATGTTAATGGCTTCTAACTAAAGTTCATATTTTTCTTATAGTTTTTACTATTTTTTTTTGTGTAGTTGGAAATATACCCTCAGTGGAAAAGACCATGTGCCATGTTTCACCGGGGGCATCATCGCCGGTGATCTTTGTGTTCAAAAGGCACCTTCCGACGTATGGGTCTTTTGGCTTGAACTTGTTCACAATTACACCTTCTTCCTGTTTCTTTGAATGCTTTTCTACCTTTGCAGGTGCCTCTGTTGTCTCTGTTGTGATCTGGGCTCTCACTGGAACTACCTTAGACGACACATTTCTGTAGTATAAGGGTACCTGTATATATATGGCCCAAAACCTGTTTACTGACGCAATTGGGAAAAACAGAGCCCAATTGGGAAATTCAATTGTTGAAAAAACAGAGCACGGAATCATACCTTGTTGAAGCTGATTCTTTCTGGTAGAACAATGGAGGTTCTGGCAGAAAGAGAAGTGGAATTGGAGGAAGAAAGTGATACAGTGGCACTTACTGCAGCGGCCATTGATTTGATATGTAATAAAATTAACAAGAATGAAGAAAAACAGAGGGTGAGAAAGGTGATGAACTGATAATAAGAAGTGTATTGGGTGGAGGAGATTGGAATTGTGAGGATAAGAAAATGTGAATAAATAAAATAAATAAATGTATGGCTCTAATTTTTGAGGCTAAATATCAGAAAATATTACTAGTTAGATTGTGATCAGTGGCATCAGAATGATATTTGATTTCAACAGCATAAGACCAAACAAAAGATACCTTGTCTGAATCTGAGTACTGAATCTTCTATTCATGAGTAATTTAAATGAAATGAAATGAACCCCGTGTAGCATGAGCTTTAACAAATCTATATCTAAATTGATAATTTATATTTATATTTATATTATGAAGTACGAGGATAATTTATATTTATATATCTATCTCAGTGAAAATTTTACAACAGATCGATTCTAAAATATTTGGACTCTCATCTACTATTTTTTCTTTCATCTTGCTTGAATATCAGTAATTTTCAATCGTCTCTTCGATTTCTCTATATTTTAGCGTTCTATATAAGATAGAGTTCAAAAGAATTGTAATAAATAAATAGACGAGGCTAACAATCATTCAAAGTGTTACAAATCGCATTCCGCCCTTTTTTTTTTTTTTTCTCACTATATAAAATAAATACAATATTTTCAAATAGCAAAACTTTATAATATATGGGCACAAATCAAAATGATCTTTTGAGACACTTAAAAGTCCAAAGAATCACTACATTCCTCCACACTATTATTCTTACACACATTCATCAATTTCAACAACTCACTCACCTTCTCCTTTGTCACCTCATTACAACCAATTTGCAATAACAACAATAGCTTTTGAAAAGCTCCAACTCTTAATGCTTCAACAATCACACCTCTATTATCATCATCCCTTCCCAATTTCCACAAAATCGAGACCGAAAACTCCGTTGCCAAATCCGAAACACGTAGTATTTTCTTCACTAAAACCGGTACAATTAGAGCATTTTCATACCCTTTCTCTTTGCCCTCACTATGGCTAAAAATCCCATCAATAACACCTAATGCCCTCTCACATACGCTTCGTTCCGAGTCCACGACCATTTCAACGAGGATTTGCAATAACCCCGTTTTGACAAAAGTGTCGATTATCACTTTTTTGTTCTCGGATGATGATGATGTTGATGTTACCATATGGTACATTACTAATAAGGATGCTTTTGTCGACGAAGAACAAATGTGCTCTGTAATAAGGTTCACTAATGCTTCTAAAGATCCCTCGATTTTCGCCACATCGTCAACCTTGTCTTGATCCTTGCAAATAAGTTCTTTTAGTATTAAAACTGCGTTTCTTCGTTGTGATAAACTTCCGAATCTCAAAAACCATACAATCTTCTCCAAAGATGGCGATGTGGAAAGATTACGCCTCGTCTCATCGTCAAAAGGCGATGTTATTATCGCCAAAATCGATAATATTTCTTCTAATACATGAAAACAATCATTATCGACAAAATCCCACCTCGAAAAACGATCAAAAATCGAGGATAATGTTATCCCAACGCCATTCTCAACAATGCATCTCTTATTTCTATCACTTTCTCTGGCTAAAACCTTAATTTTGGACACCAATTCTTTGCACTTGTCTAAATCATTACATGAACTTGCATCATCAAGTTGTGAGAGAATATTCAAAACTTCATGTGAAGTTATGGGAATCTTTGGAGTGGGGATTCTCTCTATCCCATTGGACTTATTCTCCACACACCAATCTTGGATCATTTTTCTTAAGGTGTGGTTGGGAACGAGGTCGAGAGATCTCAACCGTTGATTTGTGACGGGGCAAGATGTGTGGCCGGATTCGATCCATGTCTCGATGCTGTCACGATCGTAGGTTGTACCGGTGGATAATGTGACGGGATCTTTCATTAGGTCGAGTGAAATCGGGCATCGAAAATCGATAGGTATTGTTAAGGACTCCATGCTTGTATTTTCCACTTTGCGTGAAGCTTTTCGTCTTCTCCATGAAGATAGCATGGCTGATCACAAGGACTAATGAATTAGAAAAATGTCTAATTTAATTGAAGAAATGAATTTTTATGGTTAAATTAAGAGATTGTAAGGTTGTGACATTAGGATATATATATATATATATATATATATATATATATATAGGAATTTGAATGTGAATATATATGCGCGTGTGACCTTTTATATACGCGGTTCAACTTTTAAAACTTAGGGGGGATATGTGTAGAGTGATATTTATATATATATATATATATATGAAAAGAAATATAGAAACGTTCAAAGATAGGTTGTGTGTGTATAGGACTTTGAAACATAGAAATAGAGATTTGAATATTGACCAATTGAAACTTTGATTTGAAAAATAAAATGAAACCATGGATTAATTGATGAACATAAAATATAGAGTTAATTCTATTCTTGATAGGAATAGACCAAACTATCAAAGTTTTGACTAGGGTCCGTCAACACGTTGGTAGGCTGATTTGAGAGAAAATGACAATGATTTCTAAAGGTATACATACCATTACTATGTATTCATACTTAAATGTCTATGATTCATTCATATTGCAATTCATTAGTATATTTTTCAATTCACATTTAAATGCCTTTCCTCTTTATGCAATAATAATATGTTAACAATTTATATTTCAAACAAAGTTCATTATTTTATTGGTTATGTAGTTCCTTTTGTTTTGATTTAATTATATTTTGTTCTCAAAATTTCATCAAGTTCGCTCAAGATTAATCTATCGAAACACTTTAAAAGTAAATGCGGGACATTTTCAAAACAGTAACAATATCATGTTGTGCTGATCACACAAATCTCTCACAATTATGTTAAAATTAAATTTCTTAATCAATTATTTATATAATAAATAAAAAACCTATATTTTTCCCAAATCAAATTTTCAATCCAACATATAGTAAAATGTTTAATTCCGGATTTTCTATTAACTAAATGAATGAAATTATAGAAAATATATCCTAATACTAATAGGTATCAGATTCCAAAGGACATCAGTATCCTCGCTATATAAGTAGCAGTATGAGCATGATCCAACTAACTATTCATCTTCCGTCGCCAAAACTCTCTCGTCCGCCATGACTGACCACTCCAAAGCTCCAATGGACAACTTTCTGCGCAATTACGACGCCGCTGAACTACGTATCGCAGCCGAGTTTTTATCCAATTGGCGCCCGTTTTTAACCCAAGGCCTTTGCAAATCTTGCACCAAATCTATATCTGATCGAATACGATCCCTAGATCACACAGGTATGCAACCACAACTTCTCTAACATCAATGTCGGTTTTCTTAATTGTTTATAAACACGAGATTGATGATTATTTAGTCTCAATTGAATTTTACTTTTTTGCGAATTTGTTAAATTTGTTAGAAGCGAATTTCGTTAACAAAGATTTGATCTTTTTTCTTGATAAGTCTATCGCAACGAGGTAACAACTTTGATGAATTTTAATTGAAGTTCGATTTTTGTGGGGAAAAAAGATGGTCTTGGGTATTGGGGGTTTAATCGGATTAGTTGCTATTTGGGAAGTTCTTTTAATGCAATTACAGATCTCTTTGTATATTTTCCACTCGGGTTTAGTACAGCTTGTTTGACTAATTGTGAATTCAAAGTTTTAGGGATTTTATTTTGTGGTTTGTTTTTATAATTATTCTTGTGTGTTTGGCTTGTTGCTGAAAATCATATTGATGAAATCTTACATGCATGTAGAAGAAAATTTCACTGTTCAAACACCGAGTATCATAGATCGTAATCAATTTAAAGAAGATCAATGTGATTGCGCTCATTCCGTTTGTGGTAGTGGAGAGTATATTGATAATGCAGATACACATTCATTGGGCAGTTGGAAAGATGACACAGATGCATTAGAACATACTGTTGAAGCTTCATCCAATAGCAAGACAGTTAGCTACTCAATGACTTTTACAACCCCGAGGGCAAAAAAGTTATGGGCTGATATTGCTCAAGAGGATGATGACATTGCAGTGGAAGAAGAGAATGAGATGACTAATAACTTTGTAGATGTGAATGATTCTTGTGTAAGTGAAGTTAAAAGTAAGGTGGTATTGTCGAGGGATCAAAGAGAGTACATTCGTTTTTGCAGCGTTGATAGGAAGAAGGACTACATATGTTTGGAAAGAGTTAACGGGAAATTGGTGAACATCCTAGATGGACTAGAGTTGCATAAAGGCGTTTTCAGTGCGAAGGAACAGATGAGAATCGTTAGTTATGTTGAAGAGCTTCGGGAGATTGGAAGAGAGGGGCGTTTGAAAGGTGACTTTTTGACATGAATTGATGTTTAGTTAATATTTTGTGATGCACATAATTAACTTTTTAATATGGATGTCTGAAAACTATCTTGCGTAAATTCTGTTGTCCGTGGCTGATTGGTTAACCTGGTTATTTTTGGAAGTATTTAGAGAAAACGGCACTATGCATTTTTGTTTAAGACTGCAAACGTGTATGGAATGAGTATTTGAATTACTTTCCTACTGTTTCATATGTAAACTTTGGTACTTTGTAACTAAATATTTATTTCCTTTACAACTTGAATCTTTCAGATTTTACTTCTGAAAAACAGAAGAAAAAGGACTCATGAACAAAGCAACCTACTGAGTTCTGATTTTCAAAATTTGTCGTGCTTTTATTCATACGTAGAGATTTCAGTATTATGTGTACTTCGGTTTTCATGGGCATGGCTATGCCTGAATTGCTATTTAAATATTTCCTTTATTTATAGATATACAATGTTGGAATATATTGTGTTCTATTGAAAAGATTCAAATGGGTAGAGTATTTTCACATTGTTACATTGTAAAAATTATGCAATTTTTATTATCCTGAAGTTATTATAGTAATATGACTATCTGTTGGAAATTTGATTATAGAGCGGACATATTCTGCACCTCAAAAGTGGATGAGAGGAAAGGGACGCGTAACTCTTCAGTTTGGTTGCTGTTACAATTATGCCACAGTAAGTTTCAATATTTCAGTGAATAGCTACTATTTATAAAATATTCACATTTACTAACTTTCGTATCACGTTTATCATTAACGACAGGATAAAAATGGCAATCCTCCAGGCATACTCAGGAACGAATATGTAGACCCTTTACCTCATTTATTTAAAGTTATGATCAAAAGGCTCGTTAGGTGGCATGTTTTGCCTCCATCGTGTGTTCCTGATAGCTGTATCGTCAATATCTACGAAGAGGGTGACTGTATACCACCGCATATCGATAATCATGATTTCGTTAGACCCTTTTGTACCGTGTCGTTTCTTAGCGAGTGCGAAATAGTTTTCGGTTCGAACTTGAAAATAGTGGGTCCCGGTGAGTTTGCTGGCTCGTTCGCGATTCCATTGCCTGTTGGGTAAGTGTTTATTGCATAAGACGAATTTCGTATTTGTGTATTTTGACCTTTGTTTATGTAAATGATCGAATGTTTTTAATCTTATGCCAGATCGGTTCTTGTATTGAACGGAAATGGAGCTGACGTGGCTAAACACTGTGTACCAGCCGTTCCTACTAAAAGGTACATATATATATATATATAAGTTGAAATACGCTATATTTCAATGAAATAAAAAGTAAAATATGATTATACGTGCTTGTATGCTTCACTCCCAGGATATCAATTACGTTTAGGAAAATGGATGAATCGAAACATCCATTTGGATATGCTCCTGAGCCGGATTTGGTAGGGCTTCAGCCAATGCCCGTTGAAGTCGATAAATCAAGTCAGTCTAATTCTTCAAGACAGATACGTCCTTTGAAAAACCCGGGGTTTGATAGAGATGAGAGAATAGACAGAGGTAAAGAATTTTCTCGAGGACGTTATTCAGTTCGAGGTCGACAAAGTCATGTAAATAGGCAAAGATTTTGAAATAATTTTGGAAATTTGAGGAATAAGAAAATGTTATAAGATTTAGGGTTGTATAAGATATACAACCATGAATTGTATATTATGGTTGAGTTTTTAGTTTGTGAATTTAGATTGATTTTGTTTTTAGGATGGAAAACTACACATTTATCTGGTAAATCCCATATATCATTTGGTCATATTTCATATTTATTGTATTTTTCTATAAATATTTCATTTAATTTCCTTATGAAGTTGTGCCCTTACATCATATCGTGACATTGCACATGAATCAATCATATGATTATTGCTATATAAAGTTCCACTTGTGTTTGCATGTTACCTAGTACCCAATCTCAGTGAGACCAAATTACCAACCCCTTAAAAAACCCATTTTCTGAAATATTCCATACATATTTAATATTAATTAATTCGGTTGACATTTTTGAATTTTGATAATTGACTTGTAATGATTTGTTTAGAACAATAAAAATATATTAATCCTTCCAATCACTTGGAAAATAGGAACCCACCAAATATATGTATATATAAATATTAAATAGATATAGATATATATTAATTTTTCATTACCAAGACATGAAGCCTACGCATGCTTGAAAAAGAATTGCTTTGCTTTGCTTTGAATACAAAGTATATACGGTTTCACGTCTTTCCAATATTAGCATTTTTCAAACGCATCCTCATCTGTTTTGATCTTATTATACAAGTTTTTAAATTTTTTTTTGGGTTGTAATTTTCTCAAAGAATAATTTATGTATATTTTTTTAAATTTTTGTGCATAAAATGGATCACACGCTAATTTCTAATTATTAAAAAAAAAATGGGGTACAAGAGATTTCTACAATAAGGTATACATAATTTTTAGAGATAGTATTTATTTTTCATGGGCATTTGCAAAAAGTCTGTTGAAATGTATTTTTCAATATATTAAATAGGAAAAATTTGGATATATTATTATAGTGAAATTGTGATGGAGCAACAGATAGGCGTATACTTAGCGAAAGGTGCAAGGCTTCGATCATACAAGGATGTCCCACCCTCCAACTTATACGGTTATTTTATTTTATCTCTAAGAATATATATTTTTTATATTCCATAAATGGGATTTTTTTTGTTATTAAAAAAAAGTTAAATTAGATCTTAAATTAAAAGATTCATGCATTCAAGATTAATGGTCATCTCCATATATTTTCATATCACTCTCCCACCAATCCCATATATTGAGAAAGAGATGTGTCAACTTTCAGTAACCATTATTATTACTAATAATGTTTATTTACTCTAAAAGGGAATGTTAATAATAATAAAAAAGGAACGAAATAATTAAAAATGAGGCATATTGGGATAAAATAAATGATTGGAGTTTAGGATCAACGAATAGAAATAAAATTTTAATATCCGTGAACTTAGATATTATTTATATTATTGAACCACATAAATTTGTGTAGTCTTTTCTTGTTTTTTTACTTTACTTTTCAATGTTTATGCACGTTAATCCCAATAGAGCCAAAAAAATTCTTTTTTTGTAAAATTCCTATTTTGATGGCTTGCATTATTATTGATGCGGGATCAAATAGTGATGTCACGTGAGGGTCACGTGGGGATGGGATCCGACCCGACTCACGACAGACCAGATTGTGTGTTTTTAGATAGCCGGGCTGCGCTCAGTCACTTCGAGCTGCCTACGTACCTATTTCGATAGGATCAAGCCTCTTCGTAGTTCTCAGATATTATTCTCCTCAATCTCGTGGATTTGGAGAGTATTTAATAGTTCTAGTTTTTGTAGTGTAAATCAGATAATGATCAGTTTAGCTGATCAAGATGGTATTTATAGATATTTTAGTTGGGTCATGGGCTCGCTTCATTGGGCCGACGTTGGAGGCTCACATACTAATATTGTATTTATCTCAATTATTTATTGAATTACGGTAATGCCCCTAATCATAATTGAGGACCCATCAATTATGCTCTCCCAAAACAAAAAATATTCTCCCGCATAAATAGATTAAAGAAAAAAACACTTGAGTTTTGACATATACCATCATTGTTTTGATTTATAACCGTAGGATTATTAATTTAATGTATTATTTTAATTATTGTCTGATTATTCTGAACTATATTTTTCTCTAGGTTGGAATATGTGATTACATATAATCATTATGATTGACCAAAAAATGCAAGTATACCAAGTGAAATTCGATGTTAGGATACTTTTAATAGAGCAGATTTAATTTTCATGCATATTTTGATAAAATACCTCACATAATGAGTCATTTAATAATGAAAATTAAATTGATTTAATTGAAATCGACCTAATATAAAATGACTCGTACAGTACACACATTTTAATGGATCTATAAAAGTATTATTATAACATTAAAAAAGTGACCAAACCGAAAGAAAAAAGGTGGTCATTTCTCATATCATACAATATAACACCCGTTCAAAGACATTTTAATTAGCTTTAAGCTTCTATCTTGATTATTGAGTAGCCATTACTGCAATACATGGCAATATGGACGGACCACTTAACAATAGACACACAAAATAATTAAGTAAACTATCATTAATAAAGCTTAATTATGTGTCAAAAATTAATTGAGATTATAACCACATTGATTAACCATATGAACTTCCATGAAAAAGATTATATTTCCTTAGCTATATGGTAAGTAAGATACGACATATTAATCATTATTATTCTAACTCAACCTTTTGTTTTCATTAACCACCTAATCCAGCTACTTTATACCATTTAAAAAAATAATTATTTTTTTTAGGAGTAGTATTAGTTGGGATTTGAATAACTCAACAAATATAGATTTGTACAATTAATTAAAAGAACAATATATAATAGTAATGATTAATGATTAAAATGTTTATAACATTAGAAATTAAGATTGATTGGCTACCTATAACGTAAATGTACTTAATTGTGACAGAAATGGAGATAAAATATTGCCTGTTATATACAAATATTTTTGCATTGACTTATCAAAAATAAAATCATGTTAGTATGTGATGATAATTAATGTAAGATTAGAAATAAGATAAACTATAATGGTAGGTGGGTAGTTTCTCTATCAAAAACTTATAAATTTTATTCTTAACCAAAAACCCTTAAAAATTATATATAGAAGTCGCATTAAATCAAAATTATTTTTAAAATAAAATTAACAGAAAAATAGTAATTTAATCTGAAAATGATTAGCATACTTGGGGTTCACACAAAAGTTACAAAGTTGTACATTTTCAAATTGAAAAGCTGGTTTTATAAGTTTCTTTTGTTGAAAATTTAATCTTATTGAAATATTTAAAAAATAAATAAATTAAAATGTATTTTCACAACTGTACCTAATATATATGTTGGAGGAGGAGAAGAATTCATCAAATGGACGTTACTCATTTTCTATATTGACACCTCATTCCATTTTCTACTATATTTCATCACTTTGTTTTCCTCCATTTTCAAAACACATAAACTCCATTTATATATTTATATATCTTTGATCCAGTTATTTAACTCCATCTGGGATTTATTTCTTGAGTTATTTCAGACCATTTTTGCAGCCATTTTTCTTCAATTTTTGGTGACTTTTGATTGACCTTTCTCATGTAAGTGTCATAATAATGTTATGATCATCTTTGTAATTTAGCTTTTTTTTTTTAGAAATTGAAGATTAATTTCGTTTTGGATGAATAAATTGGAGTAACAGTGATCAATGGACACCAGACAACGACTGTGAGTATATTTCTTGTTTTAATATTCTTTTTAAATTCATTGAAATTTTAATTCAGTTTAAGATAGCATAAGAATTGTTTTCTCAAAAGTTTGCAATTAATCTTGGATAATATTTTCTGAATATCGATTGTTACGTAAATGATGAAGATGATGAATTTAGAATGGGGCTTGAAAAAAACCCTGATAAGCTTTATTTCTAGACAAAATATCTAGAAGTTCAATTAAAATAAATTTTTATATTTAAAAAATTTAAGACAATGTTCTTCAATCAAAAAGTTCAGTCCAACCTTTCATTAAAAAACACAACTTTTGGAGCTAAAAAAATTAGATGGACTATATTATTCTTAACTTTCTCGATTAAGAATGATCAACTGTACGTAGTTTTTTTTTTTTTTTATAATTTTTGGAACTTTTATATTGGTAATGATATTAACTAAGATTTTATTTTTGAATTTTCGGATCATCTTCATAAGAAGAAAGAAAAATTATTTTCATATAATAATCATAATAAAGTCAAAAAATAAACTATATTAATATACATTTGAAAAAAATTTAAAACAACAAGATTTCGATTAAGAACCAATTGTTCAATTATTAATTTGGGAAAATGTAGGATATAATTCTTAGAGTTTTCCGCAATGAAAAGGTTGTAGAATTAACTCTTGAAATCAAAAAATATTTTCATAATTTTTTCGTTATAAAAACAAATTTAAAGGTTTTTACGTATTTTCCTCTTTGTTAATCATATTTGATGTACTTACATGCATGCCTTGTTAACAGAGATGATGCATACAAAAGAAAATTACAGAAGATCAAAGTAAAGAGTGTTGAAAATCCTTTCAAAGTTGTGATTGGTGGGAAGATCAGTAAATGGAAATTTCATCCTCTGAAAATTGTTCTTCTTCTCATTGTTATATGCACTTTTGTCACTTTCCTTTCATCTCACGCTGTTTGTCATCAAACCACTATATCCCACACTATTTCTAGGTACGTTCTACTTCATCTTTTACATTCATATACATACATATATATATATATACATATACATATACATACATATATATATATATATATACATTAATAGTGAGTAACAAAAAGAGCTTATAAATTAATGCAGGCAACATTTTGTGAACAGGTGGATATGGGGTGGCTCAGATCCTCGTTACACATCAAATCTACAAATCAATTGGGACGATATTTCAAGCATTTCAAAAATGCTACCCAAACAAACCCAATCCATCGGCCTTCTCAATTTCAACGATCACGAGATCAACAAATGGAAACAAATAATTCCAGGTGTCAATCACACAGTCCTCCACGTGGACCATGCTGACAGAAACGTGACGTGGGACACATTGTATCCAGAGTGGATAGACGAGGAACAAGACGAAGATGTACCAACCTGCCCGGCCCTGCCCAAAATCGAGGTGCCCGGAAAGAGGATCGATGTAATAGCTGTTAAACTTCCTTGTCGAAACGAAGGCAATTGGTCGAGAGACGTTGCCAGGTTGCATTTACAGGTGTCAGCTGCTGCTTTAGCCACGTCATCCAAGGGGAACTATCCGGTGCATGTGGTCTTCGTGACGAGGTGTTTTCCGATGCCCAATTTGTTCAGTTGCAAGGATCTTGTGGCGCGTGAAGGCGACACGTGGCTTTATAAGCCTAACTTGAATGAGTTCAGACATAAACTTCAGCTTCCGATTGGTTCGTGTGAACTTGCGCTCCCGTTTGGTCCCATCGGTAAGTAACTTTGGTTCAATTATAAAAGACCCTAGCTCACTCGGGTCAGGGTCAAACTGGGTCAAACAACGAGCCTGTTGGACCTGGTGTGACATAGAATTGCGTTTAGAAAGACGCAAGCTTTCTCGGGTCAGGATCAAACTGGGTCAAACAACGAGCTTGTTGGACCTATTGTGACATATAATTGCCTTGAGAAAGACCCTGGCTCTCTCGGGTTGGGGTCAAACTGGGTCAAACAGCGAGCCTGTTGGACCTGGTGTGACATAAAATTCTCAGACCCTAGCTCTCTCGGGTTGGGGTCAAACTGGGTCAAACAGCGGCCTGTTGGACCTGGTGTGACATAGAATTGCCTGAGAAAGACCCTAGCTCTCTCGGGTCGGGGTCAAACTGGGTCAAACAACGAGCCTGTTGGACCTAGTGTGACATAGAATTGCCCTGAGAATGACCCTAATGACAATTTTATGTGTACAGAATGGGAAAACTCGGGACGAAAGCAAAGGGAGGCATATGCCACAATCCTACATTCAGCCCATGTATATGTTTGTGGAGCCATAGCAGCAGCTCAGAGTATCCGCATGACCGGGTCGACCCGGGACCTCGTGATCCTAGTCGACGAAACAATCAGTGATTACCACAGGAGCGGACTCGGACTCGCGGGCTGGAAAGTGAGAACCATACAAAGAATAAGAAATCCCAAAGCCGAGAAAGATGCTTACAATGAATGGAATTACAGCAAGTTCAGGCTATGGCAGCTCACAGATTACGACAAAATTATATTCATCGACGCAGATTTACTCATCCTCAGAAACATCGATTTCTTATTCCAAATGCCGGAAATTTCAGCAACGGGAAATAACGGAACGCTTTTCAACTCGGGGGTTATGGTTATAGAGCCATCAAATTGCACTTTCAACCTTCTAATGGACCATATAAACGAGATAGAGTCGTATAACGGCGGTGATCAAGGCTACTTGAACGAGATATTCACGTGGTGGCACCGTATACCGAAACACATGAATTTCCTCAAGCATTTCTGGATTGGCGACGATGAAATTGTGAAACAGAAGAAAATCGGGCTGTTCAATGCGGACCCGCCTGTACTTTACGTTCTTCATTACTTGGGGAACAAGCCATGGATGTGCTTTAAGGATTACGATTGTAATTGGAACGTCGATATATTACAAGAGTTTGCGAGTGATGATGCACACAATAAGTGGTGGAGGGTGCACGATAAGATGCCCAAGAAATTACAAGAGTTTTGTTTATTGGCATCGAAACAGAAGGCTCAGTTGGAGTGGGATAGAAGGCAAGCGGAAAAAGGGAATTTTTCAGACGAGCATTGGAAGATGAAAATACGCGATACGCGTATAAAGAGGTGTATAGATCATCCGTATTGCGATTGGAAGCGTATGTTACGCCACTGGGGTGAGACGAATTGGACGGAGGCTCAGTTTCCTGCAGTTCCTACACCGCCATCGCTCAAATCGATTGCTTTGTGATTAATGCTTTCGTTTTCGATTAGTTCTAAGGACTCGGCATAAAAGGGGCGTTTGTATGTTTATGAGATACCCCTCGATGAATTTTTTCGTTTTTTTATTTTTTGGTTTATTATTGATTTGTTTATGTTGAATACATTGCTTGCAGATTCAAGGATGTTAATTTTAGTAAAGAAGAGTGACATGTGAAATATGATGTTAGAATTTGGACATCCCACAAAAATTGAGTGCCATTTGTATATCATTTGTTTGGTTGTATAATGGATGGACAACTTAACAATGGACACATGAAATTAAGTAAACAATCAGTGATAAAGCTTAACTATGTGACACAAAATTGGAGTTAATTGAGATTATAACCATATTGATTAACAATATGAACTTCCATGAAGAAGATTACATTTCCATATCTATCTGGTAATGATTAAAAATGTTCTTAATATAACAAATTTGGCTACCTAAAAAATAATGCAATTAATTGTGACAGAAATGGAGATAATATTCCCTGTTATGTTAGTATATATGGGCTAAGATAGAAATAACATCATATCTTATCTGAACTATAATGGTAAGAAGATGATTTCTCTGTACAATGCATATACTTACTAAACGTTTGTAGATTGATAAGTCCATGTGTGCTTTGCGTTAGCAACTCAACTGTTGTGTCAAAAGTGATACAAAATGGTAAAATTTGTATGAAAAAATGAGAAATTTCAAATTGTTATCAATAAATAGTATTAAAATGAGATTTTTGAAGAGAATTTAAATGGACGTTACTCATTTTCTATATTGACCCTCCTTCCATTTTCTTATATTAACCTGCTCTATATTCCATCACTTCGTTCCTCCAACAGGGATTTATTTCAGACCACCATTTTTGCAGCTGTTTTTCTTCAATTTTTTGGTAACTTTTTATTACCTTTCTCATGTAAGTTGCCTATTTTATTGCATATTAATGTTATCATCTTTGTACTTTAGCTTTTAAATTTTTTTATGATCACTGTTCTGTTCATGGGATTTCCATCAAAGTAATAATTTCTTTTTTTTAGCAAATTGAAGCTTAATTTCGGTCTGTGATTCCTGGGAAGAACAGCAAATTAAAAGTTTTATGTTCTTCTTTTCATTCTAGTTTGCATTTTTCTTACATTCCTTTCAACTCAAACTGTTTATCACCATAGCAATAAATTTTCTTGGTAAGTTTTAGCTACTTATCTATTAATTCTAATTATAAAAATTACCCAAATATTACTATTCTATTACTTTAGCACCACGACTCAAGACGACGAAGGAATCCATTGATCGCCCTGGATAAAATTCCGAACCGAGTAAGATTCAGCATGTTGAGCCGGAATCTGGCTACTCCAGTTCACTCGTTTCGACGTATCAGACCCGGGCCCACTATTCTCAAACTCCCCGTAATAACAAGTCTTCAAAGCAAAATCACCGCTCCAAGGCATCCATCCGTCGGCTATAATAAGATCCCCCAAAATACAACGAATAATAACCGTCCTCGAATACTCTTTCCACGGCCTACCAAGGTAATTCTTGTGTACTTTGGGATTACTATGATACAACCCCATGTACGCATCTGTGCCGTTGATCACACAATTCTCGAAAACGAACCCCGTCGATTGGGCAGGATCGAGCCTGCCCTGGGCCGTCACTGCATTGTCCTCGCCCTTCTCGGGGTTTAACTGACGAGGGGCGATGAGTATAAGACAGTCTTGGAAGTATGAAGCTGAGTTTCCGAATATGAAATCAACGTTGCCTTGTATTCGACATGACTTGTAGTACTGACGAAGGCTGTGTGCGTATACGGTGTCTTGATTACCGACAAGTTCGCAGTTTTCTAGGATTGAACGATCGCTGTCTGATCGGAATGCTACGGCTTGATGAGCATCGGGACCCGCTGTGTTCTCGATCGTGAGATCACGAGCCATGAACCCATCACCTGCAATACCTGTAGAAGGAATTTTCACCAGAAGTATGAATGTTATTGTGTGTAATTCAGAGATTTCACCAGCCTAAGGGTCTGTTTGGATTGTTTTTGTTTTTGATGTTTTGCTAAATAGTTTTGTATAACAGTTTTATCAAAACAATTATGCAGTATAAATAATGTTGAAAACTTAAAAACAGATAAAACTTGTTCTGCAAAATAGCAAATTCCGGAGTTTTATTCTTCAAAAACATAAAGTGGGAACAAACCAACCAAACACTTTTTTCATGTTTTTATTTTACAAAAACAAAAACACACTTTAAAAACATTCATCCAAACAGACCCTAGATATTTTGACAATTCAATGTTGATCCATGATCCCATGTGCTGTTTTGCTTTTATTCATGTAAATTATTAGTTTAGTGGTATAAATATGATTAGGGCTCTTGTATTTGACATGCAAAATCATAGCTAGCTAAAACCAGGATCAATCAATACAATACAATACATTAAACCATGAAAGAGAGATAAAATTTAGTATCATTTCTTACCAACGGTAGCTGTGTTGTAGGTGACCACCCCCGGCTGGCCAACATTCATGGACCCTGTAATGACCGTTTTGCCCATCCCGTCTCCCAAAAACACCACATTCCTCTTCTCCAACGGGATCCGAACCGTTTCCTCGTATACACCGGTTTTTATCCATATCACGAACCGTTTACCCGCCTCTGGATTATCCGGCCCAGCATTCACCGCCTGCTGAACAGAGGTGTAATCGCAACCGCTCTTACAGACCGTCACGTCTGGCTTCAGCCCGGTCGGCACACCGCCCAACGACCCTGACCCGGAAGAAGAATCCGAACCGGGCTCGAAGAACCCGCCCCGCTCCGTCCTGACCGGCCCCCAGCCCGCCGTTTTATCTCCAAAAACGTCGTAATTCACCATCATTGTGAGGGCATCGCTGCTCGACACGATCACGGTGGTGTTGAAAAATACCATAGCCTTGTCCACGAGGGGCGTGTCGTTCACGTACTTGAGGCCTCCCAAGCAGCCGTACTGGTACGCCAGCGACGCGCTCATCCAGGCACGCGCGTCCTTGATCCCGCCGCGTTTCAGGGCGTCGTCAGCCACCAAATTCGTTCGGTACTCCGAGAAATGCAGCACCTCGAGGCATAATTTCGCGACGTTGGAACGGTTCTGGTTATCGGCGGACGCGTCCAGGATACCCTGAATCATTCCGATGCCGGTGTTGAGATTCTGGGACGAAACGTTTATCGCGGCATTGATGACATCCAAAACGGCGGCGTATGAGGGCACGTGGTTGGATTGGGATAAGGAGGCCTGGCAGGCGGGAGGGTCACGTGAGCACTTGCAGGCCTCGCGAATGATGATGTTCCTGTTGCTAGCCTTGGGGGGCGGGGCATCGGAGGCGGGGTGGTGGCGGGAGGAGGAGGAGATGGTGAAGAAGAGGATGAGAGACATGAGAGCGAAGATGAAAACGATGGACATACAGATAAGAATGTATTTCAATTTTGAGTTGGGATGATTGGGATCGCCAGCTGACGCCATTTTTAATGGAGTTTTTTGTTTTCTTCTTCCTAAACTGAAATTTTAATTTTTTGTACGGAAGTAGGGCAATAATGTAATAGTACTGAAATGTAGACCATTAATTAGATGAGATGGGAAAATTCTAAGGTGGTCCGGGACCAACAGTCCCGAACCCTTTAGAACCACAAATTTTCCATGTTTGGTGGGGTGGTTTTCATATGTGGGGTGGAAAAAACCACCCCCCACCTCACAAATGTGTGGTTGTAAAGGTTCGGGACCAACAGTCCCGGACCTTGAAAGAATCACCCAGATGAGAGGATGGTTGATTGATTGAGCTAAATTTTGGAAGGTAGTGATTAGATTGAAAAATTTCGGTTTCAATATAGTCGTTAAATATAAATCATACGGGCTTGATTTTGGTTTTCACATAGGAATAAATGGTAAAAATCACATTATTTTCCAAAATATGTGACACATTAGACGGAATTGATTCACGTGATGGTATGGGAATGGACAATCACTAATTTTTGAGACTTTATTATGTGGGGTTTACAGTTGAGGCATGTGTGACTTTTTGAAATTCTATTGTCGGTGATATATTGAGAAAATTGCACAAGACACCCTCACTTATTGTGTTATTAATAAACACTCACTCACTTTTAGGAAATTATTTAGAGTCACCTCATGTTAAGTCCTTTATTACGGTTATACCTCTTGTGTAATTAATTTTTGTTAAAAGTAATTACCCCTATGAACTTCACAAATAGAGACTCCTTCATGGAGTGCGTTGGTAAGTTCCAATCAGTTAGGGGGTAATTTGGTAATTACATAACAAATAAGGAAGTCTAATGTAATTTTCGATATTATTTTGATGAAGTCTAGTTAAGTCAATTGTGAAAAATCAATGTTAGACTAGTCTTAAAGACTTGAGCATTTTTCTCACACACATAAGTGGACTTGTGTGAGGCCCCAGATTCGGTAAGTGACAAACTCAAAATACACCCTCAAATTATTGAACTCTGTCGTCATATTAATATATTAAGGTAGGAGGTGAGATGGGGGCAACCCCGGTAGAGTTGGTAAGGGCATGTGAATTTGTGGCCTTGGTCACGGGTTCGAATCCTGATGAGGGAATGCCTATTTGCCTATGTCAGCTATGGGCAACCTAGGCTGGTTTACCTCTCTTGTGTGGTTTGCAAGCTATTACACAAGAAGTCCATGGGAAATGAATGGGTTGGATTTTTAATGAGTTTAAGGTGGAACCAAACTCTACCCAACAGAGAACCAAACTCAACTGAAAGGGGAATCAAGCCCAACCCAAATCGATATCTTGCCTTTTATTTTATATAATTTAGACTATTGACAATCAATTTGGGCTTAATTTGAAATTTAGTTGGACCCAATTTGACACCAAATTAGAACCAATTAGGAATCAATAAAAATTCGAATTAACCAAACTCAAATTAATTCAATTGGGTTGGATTGGAATCATAAATTTGAACCCATTTTGCCACTCCTACTCTCCTGACATGATAATATAGTTTTGTTTATGGGGATATAAACCTATGAAATTTATGGTGATAGAAAGTTTTTCTTTAGGGCTATTGGACCTGGAGAACAATTGCTTACTCTAAAAACGAATAGTAGCTTGATTCGTTTTTCAGTCTTTGTTCAACAGACTAGTGTGTTAGAAACGCATACTCCGAGAGAATGAGTATTCTCAAAAGTACAAGATTAGTCATTTGTTCCATATCTGATGAAGTTTAACCATGTCCAATCTATGATATGGGTTTCGGTATACAAATTTATAGATATATTTTATAAGATATAATTAGGCTTTAATAAGTTAAATTGTGGTTATTATGCATTTTTACATTAACAATGTTCTATATATGATATTAGTGGACTTTGTTAAATAATATGAAATAAAAATGATTTCAAGTGAAGGGTTGGTAAATGTAGATTAAATTTAAATATTATTTTTAATTGAATGCAATTTTTTTAATTTATTAAATAAGGACCAAATATGAAAAAAGAATAATATTATTCTTATCATAAAAGGAAATAGAATAATCAAATGTCTAATATACCCCCTCAATGTTAGCGTAATAAAGAAGACGCTGACACTAGGGTTTTATTTCGTTATCCATTCCGCTCTCTCTCTGAATCGTCATTTCTCTTTCAATTGGCCTCCATAACTCTTCTACTTCAGAGCTCGCAAAGGTAATTTCTACATACGTTGCTCTCAATTGATTGTATATTCTTTGGTATTCGTACGTATACATGTTTTTGCCTGTATAATTTGAGCTGCCGCTATTAGATTCTGCTTTGTTTGTGCACTATGTTTGTATCGAAAGTTTAATACATGGATATATGTAAATAATTGTTGCATAATAATTTTGCGAAGAATTTATCTGTCTAGCGAAAAAAAATGATATCCCTCTTGCTTTAGTGTGTTGTTGCTTGCATTTACCGGAACAAGTTTCGGTTTCTTCATTTCTATTGCAGTTGATGCTTTGAACTTCAGTGAACTGAAACATTCTTTTAGTTTTGTATTTGTTTTGGTCATTAGAATTACACATGGAATTAGGTATGTACCTGGAAGAATTTTGGTAGCTTCAATTTGAAGTTAAATTTGTCGTTTTTTTCCTTTGCTGTTCTTTTCTGTGGCTTTCCATGTGTGAGAATGCAGATTAGACATGTGAAGAAGAGTTTATTTGGTAAAATGTGACGTAATGGGGATATTTGTCATCATGTGATTGTCGTGGTTTGTATCTCATGAACTGCTGTCTTTCTTGTGTGTGGTAGTATCAAAGTGGGATGTCTGTCGAACGTCTTTAAGTTTTTCTTTATTAGAACATCAGAATCATTTGGGCTTATGGACAATGCCCCTATGTTATATTCCAGATGAATGTGGAAAAGCTAATGAAGATGGCCGGTTCAGTCCGCACCGGTGGGAAGGGTACAGTGAGAAGGTATGTCTTTTGGTAGTAGCTGACAGTTCTTTTACATTGAATATATTCGACCACTATTTTTTCCAAATGGAACCATAACATTTGGTGAAATGAATCTCTTGTGAGTTCTCAACATGATTCAATTAAGTTGTGGTATGTGTGAATTTTTATGCTTCTTTCTTAGTATTTTTGTTTACTTACTCTCGGTTGCAGAAAGAAGAAGGCTGTTCACAAGACCACCACAACAGATGACAAAAGACTTCAAAGCACCTTGAAGAGAATAGGTGTAAATGCAATCCCTGCAATTGAGGAAGTAAATATTTTCAAGGAGGATGTAGTTATCCAGTTCGTTAACCCGAAAGGTAAACTACGTCAATAGAATTTCAATACCCTCAATTTTATTGCTCCCCATTTCTCATTACTTATAAAGTTTCTTTCACTTCTTATTCAGTTCAAGCCGCCATTGCTGCCAACACCTGGGTTGTTAGTGGTTCTCCTCAAACCAAGAGTACGTTTCTAAATCTTCTCTAACAGCTAACACGGTTGAGTTCTAATCTGATTGCCCTTTGTTTTAATTTAAAAGAATATGATCTATATTAGCACCGTGCCATATTTCCAATTTGGAACATGCAGATTCTCTTTATTTTTAGTCAAGATAAATCTGTTTATCTTCTTTTCTTGAAACCTTTAATTATCAGGCATCATATACTTGTCTCTTCTATACTTTGGCATATGACTTTGTCCAATACTGTTAACCCGTGTTTAATTTCCTCTCTGTCAATAACAGAAGGCTGCATGATCACTCAACCTTAAATTTTCTACTTTTGACATTCATGTCCATGAATTTATTTGATGTTTCATCTATTGTTTTTTCAGAACTCCAAGACATTCTTCCTCAAATTATTAACCAATTGGGTAAGTCTAGTTTTTCCTTTCTTGTGGCATTTGGTTTATTGATTTTGACTGCAAAACTTTGCCTAACAAGGCTCATTATGAAACCCTCAGGTCCAGATAACTTGGAGAATTTGAAGAAATTGGCAGAACAGTTACAGAAGCATTCTCCTCCAGCGGGCACTGATACAGGTGCTACCGTTGCTGCTGCAGATGATGATGATGATGAGGTGCCAGACCTCGTCCCTGGCGAGACATTTGAAGCTGCTGCTGAGGAAGGCCACACTCAAGCTTCTTAAGGGTTCTCCACTTCTCTCATTGATTTTGTGTCATTGCCTATAATTTCTGATGTTTTTGGAATCTGTTTTGTTGTTTTGTTTGATGGCTATTATGATCGATAACAGAAGGTTGATATTTGATGTTTTGTTTAGCAATTGAATGCTTTTTGTGAATCGTAGAGCTTTGTCTGCCTATATATAAGACTATATTGTCATCTGGGGCTAAAGCTCTTATATGTTCATCTGATAAGTAGAAGAATTACGTTTTTTCATCCTTAGGGGTCTCTGTTGATCTTCATGTGTTATGAATGCAAAGAAACGGATTCTTTGTTGTATTTTGATGTCCATGTTCCACATACGATATAATGGAAGACAATGAAATCAAATTATCTATAGAATATTAGGGTCTGTTTGGATGACTGTTTTTAAAGTGTGTTTTTGTTTTTGCAAAACAAAAATATGAAAAAGGCGTTTGGTTGGGCTTGTTCTTACTTTCTGTTTTTGAAAAACAAAACTCCAAAATCTGCTATTTTGCAAAACAAGTTTTACCTATTTTTAAGTTTCACATAACACTTTTACACTCCAAACTAAAAAAAATAGCACTTAAACCCTCATTGAAAAAAAATATATTTTTTCTCTCTTCATTTCACTCCTCCTCGCATCAAAACACTCCCCCTGCAAAGTGTTCCCGATTTTTTATTTTTTTTCAGAATAGGCAACCAAACACGATTTCAACATTATTTATACTGCAAAATTATTTTGATAAAACTGTTCTACAAAACTATTTTGCAAAACTTCAAAAACAAAAACAATCCAAACAGACCCTTAAAATTCAAGTTTAATAATGAGTATTTGTTATTGACCGACCGTGGTTCAAATGCTCAATTCAATGTTACCTCTCTGTGAGCCATCATTTGTCCCGTCTCTTAACATTGTGCTAAAAATTATAGGCAATGTTTGGTTTCATTTTGGGACCATTTTTGGCCAAAAATCTGACCAAATAGCATTTGGTTTTCATATTTTGGACCCAAAAAATTCCCAATTTTTTGGTAAAAAATGGGGGGAATTTTGAATTGTATTTTCTGGACCCTAATCATTACTTTCATCCTTTCATTTCAATACAATAGCATCTCTATTTAATATATTATATATTTTTACTATTACTATCAAATGTCCCTTTCAATAGTCTACACCACATATGTATATCTTAACTTATTTCCATTTTGTCACTTAGAATAATATATTCATATAATTTAAGTTTAAAATTAAATTAATATTAAATTTTATAAATAAATCAATGTCCAATATTAAAAAAAATATGATTGTAATATCAAAAACAGGACATGTTAATTTAAAAGAATCTCAATATTTATAATAACTATTTTACCTTATTTCATTTTATATATGCTTATATTTTAATTTTATTTTAGATTCATGTATACATATAAAATTTGCCTAAGTCTATATACATATAATTACAAATTTACATATATAAGATATATATTATAAATAAATATAAGAAATAGTGTATATATATATGATATGCACAAGTGATATCATATATATGTTTTACATACATGTAAATAATATTTATAAATTCATATACTTACATATATTACACACACACACACATATATATATATCACTATTTTACCAAATATATTTTAACTTAATTTATTTATATAAATATTTAATAATTTATTTATTTATTTTAAATTATAATATAAGCAAATATATATTCATATATATTATAATTATTATCATCTTAATATTATAATATAACTTTCAATCAATATTTAATTACTAACAGACAAAAACTGTCATGATTTGACTGCTACAGTAATTTATGTTCCCTCTCAAAACAAAACCAAACACTATCTCACCAAAAAACCCAATCAAAAATCAATTTTTCAATTAAACCAAACACTATCTCATCAAAAATGCACGTGTCCCCAAAAATTTCTCACCAACAATTCTCACCAAAATACCCAACCAAAACAAAACCAAACATACCCATAATCTCTTAACATTGTGTAATTAAAACTAACAATGTATTTTACATAGATAATAATTATACTAAGCAAAAAAATATGAACTGAAAAAACTACTTAATATAGCTAAAGCCTACACAAAAAGTAACTAATATAGGAGAAAGTATTCAAAATAAATAGTTCATATATATAATAATAAATAACTTGTACGATTTAAATAAAATATATGATGAAAATTGTCATTAAATTGTTATAAAAAAATCCTAAAATACTAAAATAAAGAATTTTAATTGAGTTATGGATTCATTAAAAAAATCCAAGGGTTGAGATTTAGTCCTAATATCCAACGTTCAATATTTTATACTCTTATAAAATTAATATCTAAGAAATAAAAGGGTATAACGGGCAATTGTACAGAAATAGTCAATCCAGAATAGAAGACTAGAACAAACAGCAGCTGAGCAGCAGTGTCCAAGAAATTGAACGATGGACAACGAATCAAGAAACCCTAACTCCGATCTCCACCCTAATCCCGCCACCGTTCTTCCCACCACCACTGATCATCATACTTCACCATCGAGAAGAAGATCGTTACCGTCCGATTGGCCGACGATCGACGGCCCGCTCGGCCTCTCCCATGAAGATTCGCTCACATATGCCCGCAGATTCTTCAAGTTAGGGTTTCTGTGCTTGCCGTTCCTTTGGGCTATTAATTGCTTCTATTTCTGGCCCGTCCTTCGCCACCCACATTCTCATCATTCAGACCCTAATCTCCGCCGCTGTAAGTCTCCTGTTGATGGTTTCAGTTGTATTTGTTGATTGTATCTCACTATTGTTCGAAATCGAATTTACTCTAGATGTTTTTTTGTAAAAAATTGATTTTTTGAAATTTATGTTACCAGCTTCTAGTCAATCAGTATGTGCATGTGAAACATTTGAAGGAAGCAAGAAAATTTGGTCATATTTATATGCTGGTGTTTAATAAGCTTTCTGATCAGAGGGTTATTGGATTCTTATAAATCACCTTTTGAGCTCATCTTTTCATAGAGAGTGCTTGGGTTGGACATCCTTTACTATAGCTTCTAGCTTTCACTTTTTCTTTATTTGCTTTGTTAGATCGAAGGACCGCCAAAGTTAGTTATTTAGCTTTGTAGTTTTTGTTACTCCGAGTAGCATTCCAATATAATCTAATTCTTCACTGACTACTGCTATTCCACAGACCTTGTTGGCTCTGCAATCGGTTTCCTCCTTTTCACAACTATTCTATCTTCATGGGCTCTTACCTTTGGCATTGGAGGAGAGCATCTATTTGGCCATGTTTGGGAGGAATTGGTAATGTACAATGTGGCTGACAGATATGGCTTAACAGGATGGATTTAGATCTATTCCCTACTTGTATCTGTTTGTTATCCACGTGAACAAAGTATGTATCTTCTCTTTTAGAAATGGATTTCTCATTTCCTCCTCTGTTGCCTTATTTTATTTCCGGGAAGTTTTTTTCCATTATTGTTGCTATGATGGGAAACATTGCGTTATGGAGTGCTTTTTTCTGTTGATAACATGGGCCTTGTTGGAATAGTCTGTTGTACAAACTGATGCCTGAAGCTGATTATTTCTCTCAGATTCTATTTGGAAAACATTCATAAATCCATAAGAACAAAAATGGAATAACAAAGTTGGATACAATGAAGTTATTGCATCTACACTGATAAACAGAAATGGTCTTAAAATGAAGTTGACAAAGTTGTATTTATATATTACATATCATTATTGTTGTAGACATTATGACCAGTTATATGATTGGAAGTTGGAAGGCTTAAAGGTGTAAGTTTTAAGTATATATGGAAATATATAGTTGGGAAGAAAATGTATGTACGGTAGGGGTGTAAGGTGAGTTGAGTCGGCTTGAACTTGAACTATTTCAAAGTGTAGGTTCAAGTTCAAATTGTAGCTCCTTTGTGAGTTGAGTTGAAGTTGACTTATAGTTGTTCACAAGGCTCACAAGCTTTATTTTTTATACTTTATACATGTCTATAAATGCTCAAATTACATAAAAGTAAAACTAAAGTTTTTACTTACAACATAGTTTAATGACTAATGGTAATGAAGTTATATTTAATATTCGTTAAGTTATGCAAAAAAATAACAAGTGTAATAAGAAATTATGATATTTTAGTTAACTTTTGACTTGTTTATAAAAATTTAGTTCATTAAAATGATCTGGCAAACGTTCCATCTGCGCATAAGGATAAGCTAAGTCAATGCAGAGTTTATCTATACATAAATGCATATTGTCGCGTGTAGGACAGTTGTTGAGGATATTAAGAGTAATTTATTGTTCCGTTTTAAATGTTAACGTTGGGATTTTACAAAATTGATATCAGACTTTGTAACTATTGTCCAGTTCTGAATCCATAGTTTTCTCCGCCATTTATCCGCTATTATATAATTGGCCAAGCGGCCTTAGCTATCTAGTGAAAGAAAGGCTTGTTTCTCTGTATTAGAAAGGGTACTGCTGCTATTTGACTCCAATCAATCACAAGTAATTGATTGAGACTGAAGGCCTTAATAAGAGTAAACTACCCTACCTCATTCCGCTGGTGTGAATTTCTCAATAGAGAAGCCATATATATATATATATATATATATATCTTGTTTCCTCGACAATTTTCAAGGCAATGTCGGGCTCTGAAGCTGGGTCTGGAGCGAAGATAAAGAAGAAGCGTACATTCGGTTGGTTTTGGAATAAAAAAGAAGATAAGCTCCTAGTCGAACTTATCAATACACATGGTCCAGGAAACTGGAGGCGCATTTCAAGTCATATGAGTGGAAGAACAGGTATCCATTCCTATCTTTAATACTCATTATTTACTCCAAAAACGTTTGGCCTGTACTAATATATTTAATTAGATGCTTATTATATCCTCCAATTTAATTTAACGAGATGTAAATTATGTGACTATCTCCATAATAGGAAAAAAGTTTTACATACAGAATTTAAATTTAACTCATGCCTCAGTTCGGAAGGAAATTATCTTTTCCTTCAGATCTAAGGTTAAATTCTGAAATTGGTTTCTATAATTTAAGATAGTAATTACATAGCTACAAAGATTAGTGTTCACAAAGATTAGCATTCACCTTTTAAATGGGAGATTTTAAATGACATATGTGTTATGTGTTTGTTAAAGGTAATTTTGGGAGAAGATAGTTAAAGTTGAATTTAAAGAATTACAAGAAAATTCAAAGTTTACAATCTTTTTGAAACGGAGGGGGTATACAAATTATGTCATTTTGTATTTTTGTGAATGGTGAAATATGGTATTTTGTGGATTTTTGTTTTGTTGACAGCAATGAGTTGTAGACTGAGATGGATGAATCATTTGAACCCGGAAGTTGATAAGTCGCCGCTTAGTGATGAAGAGCGGGAAAGACTACTTCAACTTCATATAGAGTATGGAAATAAATGGTCAACAATTGTGGATTTTTTCCCCAATAGAACTGATAATCATATTAAAAATCAGTACCATACGATGATGGCGCAACTGAAAGCATCAAGCAATGGAAATACTGTATCTGAAGCTACAACCTCACAAGCATCAAGCAATGGAAATGCCAATGGTTATCAGTTCATAGACTTTATGGGGGTGGGAAATTCAGAGTAAAATGTGGCTCAAATGTTTCTGTTGTTTTTTTTCGCTCTTTTCGTGTGCTTTGCTTATTTTGTGTTTTGAACAAAATTATTTTGGTGAAATTGGTTGTGTTTGATAGGGGAGTGAAAGGGATTTAATGTTGAAAAATCAGTTAGTATTCCAATTAAAACTAGTATTGCAATTTTTTTGGTTCTCCTGTTATTGTTCATTATCCAAGCATGATTTGGTCTCTTGATTTTATTATGTTTCATGCTCATTTGTCTAATTTATTTATCTTATATTAATAATTAGTTTTAATAATTTATTATCTTAATGTTTGAATCATTTATTGTTACTTTGTTCTATTTATGGTGACATTTCATATAAAAGTATTGTACCTTAACTACAAATAATCTTTGCAGCTTCTGAGGCATGTGTGTACATAACCAATCTTAACAATTATCACCATACAACATAATTTTTTGTTTATTTTCTTCACATATTAATCACTTGAATAATACATCATCACAAATAAATAAACAAACTATAATTCTATAAACTACAAGGCTTGATTTGGATAGTCATTTGACATTGATCTAAGCAATTTTAGCAGCATTCTGGCCTT
Source organism: Verbascum thapsus (assembly GCA_963669365.1). Classification (NCBI taxonomy): domain Eukaryota; kingdom Viridiplantae; phylum Streptophyta; class Magnoliopsida; order Lamiales; family Scrophulariaceae; genus Verbascum; species Verbascum thapsus. The sequence continues at coordinate 2,818,613 of OY770117.1, forward strand.
AGTTTTGGTCCTCCAATTGCACTGGCTCTGTAAAAGCAACAGCAACTGAGTTAACACTCCATTAACAATAGCATTTTCCCTTGAATTTTCACAATCTGCACATATAATCAGAAGTGAATTTATAGCACTTTCACTTCCTTCATGATCTGATACTCTGAACACCATTTTGACTATAGATTTAACACCAAAAGGGTGATCGATTATCGCCTTTTTTGCACTCCTTACTCCTAATAGCTTCTCAATTGTCGATATTGCCATTGGCGCTAGGCTTCTTTTGTTATGTAAATCGACGTTTGATAAATATTCAACGAGCCCTTCAACTGCACCTTCTCTTACAAGATTTTCGCGGGCCGATTCCATTAATGATAATGACGATAATGCCCTTATCCCACATTCAACAGCCTCAGATTTATTATCCATTAGATTGATAATTTCTTGCAAAAGCTTGGTAGATTTTCCTAGCTTTTGGAAAAGCTCTTTAGTCTCTTGAGCTGATGAAATTGCCTCCACAATAAGACATAACATTTTCTTGATGGAAATATTTCCTTTTACAAATAAATAAAGGAACACTTTAAATTTATCTTCTTTTTTCAGTATATTAAGAGTCCCTAAGTCACTAAAGGGCATCACTTTTAAAGCACAAAAAAGTGATTTTTCAACAAAAATCAAACTTTCTTCAAAACTCAACCCATGTTCATCTCTAAAAACTAAATTCAATAGTAATCCAAAAAAATCCAAATTAATCAAGCAAAAATTCTTAAAGGGCAGTTCTTGGGCTAAAAGTTGAACCTTTTCTAGTGCTTGAAGCTTATTCACCAATGTGGATTCATCACACTCAATAATTTGCTTGATTGCTCCAATTGAAGTATCTTCAACCTCAAATTGGGCATTAGAGTAGAGCCATTGATTGATTAAATGGCTAAGTGTGTGATTAGGCACCATGGAACAATCTGGAAGCTTCTGCATTGTGACAGGGCATGTTAAGTTACCTGAAGATAGCCATTTTTCTATATAACACCTTTCATATGTTTGGCCTGTGCAAAGAGTGACTGGATCTTGTAACAAGTCTAGACTTATTGGGCACCTAAATAGATGAGGGATATTCATTTCTGCACCCATCATATAATCAAAAAATTAGAACAAATAAAAATGGAATCTTTATTTTTTTATGAGATAATAATGCATTGAGCTTCAGAATTTATGGGAAAAGGGTTTTTCCCAGATAAGACATTTAAGACTGAAATTCATGGAGAAAAAATATAATGCAAAGAGATATTAAAAAGGGAGATAATTTATAAGTAAAATGTTGTTATTGTTGTAGGGCTTAGTGGGTGTAAAGTGGGGTTGTGGAAGAACTACTTAGTTTGTAAATATGCAGTTTAATACTGACAGGAACACATGGGAGAGAAAGAGGGATATATATCTTAGCAGTAGGCCATTTCCTTTTTTTTTTTTTGGAAACAAAATATTTAGGCAAAATCGACTCCAATCAAAGTATAACATGATTTTGATATTAAGGATTATTTAAAGAGGTATTTATAAATCGCTCACTAACACGAACCTCACATTAACAAATGAAATTGAGCCCACAATTTTCGAAAAAAAAAAGAGAAATTGATTCATTTTTCACCAACTGAACCAATATGTTTGACATCTTAATAGTAGGGTATGAGAACTCAGAAAAAAACAACACATAACATAACATAACATAAATAGGGGCCTTATCCCACTGGTTGAAGTGGGATAGTAGTAGAATAATTGCAAAAGGGGGCCTACTTTGGCTTTGCCCACAATTACCAGTCAAACAGGCATACCTTTGAAAAAAGCAATTTGTTATTGTGTTTGAAGTTTGAATGCACCAAACATTAGTTGAATGGTTGAATGAGATTTTAGTTGGGGTTTGGATTTTTGACCCATTTGTGTTTGTACTTATAAATTATTCAGGATTCTTTGTACTTTGTGGTTGGAATATGAGAGTTGATGTAATAAGAAAAAACATTAATATTCTAAACTAATACAAGAGTAGAACACTTTATTTTATCTGTTTCAACTGTTCTATTTTCAACCTATTCAACTATAGTATATGGATTGATCTGTAAATTCGATTCACTTGGTCACTTCTACATGCTTTATGTGGTTTTATTGTGGCATTAGAACCAAAAAGTGTTCGTTCTTGTTGCTTTGCGTGATCATTCATATGGACAAGGACTTTATACTTAGAATAAAAAGGAAACAAACATTCAAAAGTATTATAGAGAAGGACAGGTGAATAAGACTGTATCTCGAATAATTAGATTTGAACCATCGGTTTGAAGATACTTTAAGAAACAAAAAAACAATCAAATGAATCAAGATGTCTGAAAATCCCTACTAAGATAACTATTTCACTGTTTTAAATTTCCATAAACTGATTTCTGCACTGTAATTGCTGATAATACATGATTACAAAGAAATAAACTTGGACAAAACCTCTAAACACAACTTGGAATGAAAAAGACTAACTGGCTAAGCCATGGTACACGATAATCGACACAAAAATATATTCAAATTCGCACTAATACAAACAAATATTACCTGAACTCAAGAATCAACTGTATATCTTTCGATGTTTTAAGCAATGGCATATTTAACGGGCTCTTCTTCTTTAGGGCGCCACATGGTTTTCTGGGCACATAACAATCCTTCATTATCCTTGGAATAGGTCATTCGAATATCCCAATGCATAGACTTGAATAAATTCTCGAGTTCACTAATGGTTTCAACTGTGTCACGAACTATGATCTTTCCTTCAGGTCTCAAAATCCGATCAACCTCCGCAACCAAAGCCATAAAGTTACACCTGTTAATCCAAAAAGAGAAAATAAGAAAAATAATCATTCGGAATTATTTTTGCAACTTTGAAAAAAAATGAGACCAAATTTGCAATAGGATCTTGAAATTTTGCCTAACTACTAATATATGTAATATGATACGTACTTCGTTTTAATCTTGGAGAAAAGATGATCCGCATGGAGAAGATCATAAGATCTTGGGTAAGTACTGAATGATTCACACCAGTCATGATAAATTCCGAATAGACCTCGTTCGTAAATTATGGGTAGTGTATCTGGAGCATCTACGGAGACAACGTTCATAACCCATAGATTCATTTCTCTCAAAGCAGCTGCAAATCTGCAAATAGAGCCACAATTTAAAGTCAAATAACAACTTATATTTAGCCATAATATTAAATTTTGGGATAGTTACATATACAACGCCTTCACTTATTGGGTAATTAACATAGCTCGTTGAGGTTTCGCAACTTACCAAGACACCCACTATAAAAAACTAGAGATACATCGGGTGAAATTGTGAGTTGTAATTTTATTGACAGTGTGCACTAGGGAGTTAAAACAATTTCTCAAATCTCAAGGTGTTTTTCGTAATTAGGGTCTCATGTAGGGGTGTTTATGTAATTTACCCTTAAATTTCTCCTAGAGAACATTATGATAAATAGCTCCTTACCCTCCATAGATAGCCCGCATGTCCATGACATTCCTGACAGAGGACCAGTTTATTCCGAGACCATTTAGATATGATTTGTTCACTACACGTTTCCAATGTTCATAATCAGCAGAAAAATCTTCTGGGGCTGGTTTTCCGTAAACTCCAACCTGAGAACTCAACAACCAATAAGGTACTTTCTCCACTCGGGCAGGCCACTGTTCTGGCCATTGAGATCCACGTTCTGATGAACCAATTGGAGCTTTGTGCATGCACGCTTGTAGAGGCACGTTCCTGAACATATCCCAACAGTCAAATTGGTCACATAAAAATCAAATCATAGTTTATTCAGTATATCTCCAAATCATAGTTTTCAACAACAAAGATTGCAAGTAACAACTGAAAATGGTTCCTATATCTGATAAAGTAATGCATACCAGGCAGCATTTGGATCATCAGAGTCTTTGCAGAGTGGAGGATCATTTTGTGACCTTTGTTCATAGCACTCGTTTGAAGTAGGCTTACGGTATACAGCAATTCCTACTTGATTCAGTGCGTCCTTTGTAATTGAAACAAGTTCCCAGCACATTGCTTTTGTTAGTTTTTTCATGGCTGTCAATATTACCAGGGAAAATGATAACTTATTAGAGCCAAAGAACCTACTATCTAGCTTAAGATAGAGCACACTTAATAAATGTACCTTCCCAAATCTCAACATCTTCAGGGAGTGTCTGGTAAATGGGAGTTGCAGACCAAACAAAGAAACCACCAGGTCGTAGTAATCGATTCAGCTCCAAAAGTAGTTTACCACCTACATGTTGTAACCCAATGAAGTCAAAGTCTTAAAATATGAATTAGAAAAGACTTGAATGTGTTAAAGAGTATACAAATCAGAACATCCACTATGGTTCAGGAATAGAACTCTTTGAATTGAAAAGGAAATGTTTCTCTTGAAAATGTTTACAGTAGTAGGTTTTAATTTACCTTCAATATGCCAAGGCACCCTACAACGAGCACAGTGTACAATATCGAAAACTCTCCCGGGATATGGAAGTCTCTTTGTACCCATAACAGCAGATATAGCCGGGATTCCTCTTTCAAGTGCAAATTGAACCTGAGCTTCATGTTCATCCTTTGGAGCCAATGACATGGTCAGCACGTCTCGATCAAATAGAAAGCCCCCGAAGCTAGCAACCCCACAACCAACATCCAGAACAAGTCGGGAGCGGTTTCCCCAGGCAATTTCAGGCACAGACTACATAAATTACAATTCATAATAATTAATAACAATTAATTCCCAAGCTCTGTAACTCATAATCATGGTCAGTCTGAAAAAATGGCAAGTTTGAGCAAGAAGAGATGGCAGAAATAGGTAAATGCCTTTTATTATGCACTTTCAAAAAGTTTAAGAGATGGCGACATAATTAGACAATTGTTGGGAATATACTTTCATTCAATTATTTTCATGATTATACCATATAAACCATGTGCCACAAATAACTAGTCAATCTCTGTAAAACTCAGAACCACACTAACTGCAGATAATGGAATCAAAACTAACAATTATGTGGGTACCAAATGCGTTCCCCGAATCAGATGATAAAACACTCTGATTGAATGCATACAGCACAAAGTATTAAACAAAAGAGTACTAGTAAAAAAAACGACACAAAAGGGAAGATGCAGGTATACATAAGAACCAAATCCTACCTCTTGTATGGTGTCAATGTAATGAAGAGCACCATTCTTAAACTGGGTTCCACCACCAGGGAAGGTAAGGTATTCACCACTAACTTTAACCCAATTTTGGTGTCCTTTAACTTCTGCAAGCTTGGTGTGGGGAACATTGTGGTACCAAATCTACCACACAAAATATAAAAACAATGTCTACATAAGATAGAAGTTAACCCAAATGTAGATAAAATATACACTTTGTTTAAGCATTGGTACCTTTTCCCGACTTCTGGGCCACTCTATTGAGCGTTGATATCCTTCAGGGAGCGGAACAAGGCATGTAGGAGGATTGGCAGGACAGTGCCTCTCCCTGTGCTCGTAATGCTTAGTTGATTCAAGTTTCTTAATAGACTCGAAATTGTCAAGACATGGAATGTAATCTGGGCCAGCACTGGTTTTGCAGAGTTTCCAATTTTTAGCATTTTGGTTATCTGATTTTTGGGCTTCTTTCTCGTTCTTCGACTCTGTTGCCTGAGTTGAAAAGGCTCCATTTTGGGTTGTTGATTCATTTGAAAGCTCTGATTGAGCCCCAGATGGAAACACCTCACTGGACTTATCTTTTTTCTCAACACCTTCATCCATCTCCCCATCTTTCTTGTTATCCACTTTTTCATCTGAATTTTCTTCAGATTTTTTTTCACTGTCATCAGAATTGTTTTCATTCGTCTCTCCTGATTGAGATTCACCATCTTCTTTCTTTTCCTCCCCATTTTCTGACTCGTTCGTCGAACTATCTCCCTTATTTTCTTCCCCCTCTTCACTTTTTTCATCCTCGGACTTCTCAGATTTTTCTTCCGTCTTTTCCTCAATGTTCTTTTCTGAATCATTCTTTTCCTCCTGGTTTGAATTCACATTACTGTCCCCTTTGGTTGCATCCTCAGGCAAATCACCAGGGTTATCCTCAAACTGCTTTTGCTTTCCTTCATCAGTAGAACCACTATCATCGTTAGCATTGTTACTACTCTCATTGTTGTCATCATCGTTATTTTGAGCATTGATCTCTGTCACAGTTGTCTTCACTTCATTCTTCTTTTCCTGTGAAACATCCGAGTTTTTGGCGGGGCCCACGGATGATGATGTCATCATGTACAACCCAACCAAGCAAAGGGCTAAAAAGACCACAATAGTGACTGTCGAACAATACCCCGAGGATGATTTCCTACCATCAACTCTAGAGTATTTTCCTAACGCCATGATTTGACTTGTAAATTTCAAACAGTCACTTAAAACTGTTTATAGTTGTACCTACAATGAAGGCATATTGTAAAATCGAATTTAACCAGCTCATGTAATCAAAACACTGCTAGATTTCACGATTCACCAAAGAACAGTACAAGTTTCGAAGCGCATGGAACACCTAATAGTGGAATATATTAGAACACCGATGATGCTCTAATTTTAAAGCCAACTGTTTAACCACTTATTAGTGAGTAGTCATATACGAGTAATAAACCGCACTGCAGATCGGCAATAACTCCACAAAAATTTAAGACGAATTATAGCATCGTAAGCAACAGCAGATAATTAATAGATGAAATGAATAAACACATAACAGTTTAAGAATAAGGGCAAAGTCCAACAGCTTAATCACTGATTTCTTACCTAACTTGATTTAGAAAAGACTTTATTTATCATATACATTTTAAAAAATATCACCTGTGTGAAGCAAAATAGGTGCTATATATCATTCTCCTCATGAATAATATCCTAAAAGTGAACTTATTTACAGTCAGTCAACATTTAAATGTAATCTTGCTCATCTCAAAAGATCCAATGCCAAAATCTTATTTTCTTGATCTGATGCAAATTAAAAGAACCTCAACAGATGGAAAACAACTACCATAACCCAGATCTACAAGATAAATCACAATAAAATTAAATCCTCCTCATCATCAAGAAATAAAACCAATAAACAAAAATCAGGGAACAAGATCTAATCAAAAGAAATTATAACAACCATCCAGATAACGGTAACCAGCCATGGAAGCTGGGTATTCAAATCTCAAAGTACCTTTCTTATCTTCTCAAGACAGATCTGATGAAATTGAACCAGCTTTACTCATTGGCTCATTTTTTGAGTGCACAAGTGCAGTAGAAAGAAGCACAATGTGATAGTATCTGTATACATATACGTGGTATAAAGCAAGAAACGTACGAACTTTTGTGGGTTTTCTATTATTTAATCGTTTTATGTATATTATAATGATAGAATAACGATGAGATCGGATCAGAATGCTGTAACTTTATATTATATTATTTTCTTTTTCGTGTAATATCTCAGGGTTATCACAATTTACAGCAGAGATTGTTTATGGGTTTTCATGAATAAAGCAAATGGAGAAGAGAAAGATGAAAGGTAACCACAAGAATGAATCTTTTACTTACCAAAAATGGAACACAAGAATGGCGGTGGATCTGGGCCACACGATCCTACTGTGTGCTTGCTAATGTGCACCGACGAATTTCTCAGCATTAAATTTAAATGAAGATATTAATGTCTCACCTAAAAATGGAATATATATATATATATATTATATACACACACGTATATATTTAGAGATAAAATGCAGTTCACCCCCTCTAAATTCACTTTTTTGCACTAAAACCCTCCAAAAGTGCAAAAAAAAAAAAGAAAAATTTATGTCTGAAAATTTTAAATGTGTAGTACTTTATTCTAAAATTAATGTTTATGTGACTTTAGCCAGATATTCAGTTTCATGTCGATTATTATGAACTTGTAAGGTCATAATGTGTTTTATCATCTCGTACGCAAATTAATTACGCTTTTATGATATAAGTTTGTAAGGTCATTGATTTTATTTCTCATCTCTTGCGTAAATGATTTACGCTTTATGATATAATTTACATCGAAAGTAATTATGTAAAAATGTGAGTTTGAGTTTATGCCTAAATTTAAGAAAAAATATATAATTGGAAAATAATGGTTTAATGCTAAGAAAAATAAAATTATAAGTCCAAACAATTCGACAAGTTCTTAATACTAGGTTTTACTAATTCACTTTGTGGTTAACATCTTGGTAAAAAAAATCACTTTAGGGGGGAAAATACTAGGGGGTTTATGGATATTCTAGTTGGTTCTTGGCCCAGTGGGCTCAGAAACACTTATCATTCATGCACCCAATGGGCTCGTGCTCCCATGGGCTAACAGATCGAGTATAGTTAATCGTAACTCAAGAAAATAATAATCAAGAAAAAATTAAAACAAACATAAAGAAACACTCATACTTACTCATTATTTTATAATAGATACTTGTTAATTGTTATTAAGCATTATTACTTTATGTTTGTGAATTAGATTTTTTTCTTGTCTTTAGAAGTCAATCCCACTAAACTATGCTTCACATAAAAATAGGGTGGCAAAATGGATCCGGAACCACGGTTCTGATCCAATTAAACTAGTTTGGGTTGAGTTGAGTTGGTTCTTAACAAATTTTATTTGGTTCCTAATTGGTTCCAACTTGGTTCAAGTTGGATCCAACTAATTTCAACATAGGCCCAAATAGCTTGCCAATAATCTAAATTATAAATAACAAAATATAAGGTATTGAGTCGGGTCGGGTTGGGTTTGGTTCCCTTTCGGATTGACTTTGCTTCCATTTTGAGTTGAGTTGGTTCCACCTTAAAACTATTTAAGAACTCAAACCATTTAAGAATCAAACCGTTGGAACCAACCCAAACCCAACCCAACTCGCCCATTTGCCACCTCTACATAAAAAGTTTGAGACAAGTGGAGTCAAAGGCTGAGCCACCAGTAGCAAAGGGGTCAGCCATGACCATCCAAGCAGAGCTTACAATATCGTGTTTGTTTATGTTTTTAAAAATTAGTTGGAAATTGAAAAATATATCAAATTGTATGACATGTTAAATTATTGTAAAGTATGAAAGAGGGACATAAATATTAGTGGAGAACTAATCATCGACAATGATTATGTAAAATGATGGAATGCGGAAAATGCCTATTTAATTAAAGGGTTTAGGCAGGAACACCTATGTAATCACCAATATAAAAGTGTCCTTATTAATTTCCTAAACCGAATAGGCCAAGCCTATTAAGTGTGTTGTCAAATAGGCCCAAAATGGGCTGCTTAACATCTTTAACTACTTGTCTTCTACTTGTCTTCACTTTAACAAGGATGGCAAAATAGATCCGGAACCACGGTTCCAACTCAATTTGGGTTGAATTGGTTCCTAAGAAAATTTTATTTGGTTCCAAGTTGGGTCCAACTAAATTTCAAGTGAGGCCCAAATCGTTTGTCAATAATTTAAATTATAATGAACAAAATGTAAGGTATTGAGTCGGGTTGGGCTTAGTTCCCTTTTGGATTGATTTTAGTTCCATTTTGGGTTGAATTTGGTTCCACCTTAAAACCATTTAAGAACCAAACTCATTTAACAACCAGCCCATTGGAATCGACTCAAACCCAACCCAACCCATCCATTTGCCACCCCTAATTTGCATCATTGGTTTAATGTCAAGTATTGAGTTTTAACTTTGAAATTGCTTGTTTTAAAGATGTTATGGATGGCGGAAGTGGAGATGAAACAAAGATATATATTGTAATCGAAGCTGAAAACTGTGGCCAATTATCACCAAATCTACCTTAGATTATAGCGTACAATACTTTTACCTTCACTAGTTCAACTATCTAGATTCACAAGTAAATAAAAAAAAAAATACATTAGATAAAGAGATTCATTCACCTTTATACATATTGATGATATATAACATATGCCATGACAATTGATTCCTTTTTACTTATAATATTACCCTAACACTTCTTCATCTAAATCAATATAGACGATAAGTGTGGTAATTTAGACAAACACAAAACAAAAATACGAGAATGAATTTCACTTGGCAAAATGAAAGAATAGCTTGTTTTCAATCAAAAACAGCAATCCATCATGTGTATGTACATAGGTTGTATTATCATTATCACATCATTAACACATTATTGAGGGGTCCCATCATTACCCAATAAAATGCAGACACGTAGCCCTGCAAATCTACAAGTGGTCTTGTCTTTAGATGGGCCTTTGTTTCAGATCTCATTTATTGTCATCACGTGATGTTAGAGTCCAGTCATTGTCAAACAGATAATCTCAACCAATCATCTTTGTGGGTTGTTTCTTTCTTGGCCCAATTAACATTTCACACTAATATATCAAAATTCATTATCTAAACCACTTAACTAAATTAAGTCTAATTAAGTTATTTTATCCAAAAAAAAAAAAACTAATTAAGTCTAATAGACGGGCTCCACAGATCTTTTATGACATAAACTACTTATTTGGATTTATGAGTAGTATATACTCCGTTAAATTTATTAAATTTGATATGACATAAAATTTCTCGTTATTTTACTTTCATTTGGTTCATTAAGTAAAAGTATAACATTTAAATGAGTTCTTAGTGCTATTTTTTATGGCTTCTAGATATTTGATGACTCCATAATTCATACTAACCATCAACTAGAGAAAATTACGGTCAATTTTAACGAAAATTATGAAATAAGATAAGAAAATTAATAAATCCATGTAGGTAATTAAAGTAGGGAAAAGATAAAGGAATCCCATCTATAATAATCGATTCAATTTATAAACGCATGTGGTACAAAGAGTAATTATTTGAGAATTACTCTTTCTATAAATGCATGTAACGACCACACCGACCAACTTTAATAAACGAAATTATACATTGTGACAAAATATCCATTTTAATTTATCAGATAATAAATCTTTAAAATTTGAAATTCAAATAAGAACAAGGACAAAAGAAAATCACAAAAATTGTTTTCTTCAATTCTTTTGAGGAGTGAATTTTGGGTAATAAAATAAATAAATGTATATGCTTGTTGAAGAACATGGGGTTTGACTCGGGTGCAATGCTAAGGCACTGTCACAACATTAATAGAAAAGTTAGATAGAGAAAACACAATAATAATGAATAGTCCACGTCACCTTTTAATAATTTTAAATTAAATAAATATAATTTACTAAAATTTGACATTTTATTTCATTTTCATTTTATTTTTCTTCTCCTCGTTAGACGGACACTCCTAATCCTCCGCTCACGCTGACACCGACAACCGGACAGTTTTTCTCAGCCGTTGGATTGACGATTTGGACGGCCAAGATCTTCACTTCCTTAATCACCGTCTATTTGCGAAACGTGTTTCACGGAAGTGCGACTGTTTCTCCACAGCTGCCACAAATAACCTAAAATCGTTTTTTAATATTATTTTAATTTAAATTAGTTGGAAAATAAATTAAGCTTGTAATTTGGAATATTTCATCCAAATTGAAAAGATATGGAACTTTTTTTTTTTTTTGAAATTATGTGTGGATGTGACATAGTTTTTTCAACAATTTTCACTATTAAATTATCATGTACTATAATCAGGATTAGTTTACTGAATAAAATTATGTATATTCTTCAGTATCCATCACTATTTATTATAAATAAGTTATAGTAATATTAAATTTCTTCATTGGGAATTGTTAAGCACAGCTGGTAAACTATATGCAGAAGGGAACAAGAGTGGGAAATGGATGAGAAATTATTGAATGATTTCCCAAAATAAATATGAAATTAGTCAATGTTTGAACTATAATTAAGACCATGATATATATATATATATATAATGTATATAACATCTTTATATCCCTTTCTTAAATAATTAATTGAAAAAAAAATCGTGCTTAGAAATTAAAATGCATACTTGATTTAATGAAATTGATATGTTATAACTCTTTAAATCTAACAACAAAACTAATCTAATGATTTATGACTATCCAATTTTATTAAATTCAATTTATTATAATTTTTTTAAATACTAGGACAAGCATTGAATTGGGCACTTGATAGTTGTAAATGAGGTAGGTAAATGAGAGTAAAAGCTTATAAAAATAATAAGGTAATGATGGAAAAAAAGTCACATTAATGAGATTTGAGGGTTCTGTCTGAATCAGACATCTGTAATTGTATCTCGTCTAAAGTGCATTTTTAAATGTATCACTTTGTCTTGTTCTGTGTGTTTGACTGTCTCATATAATATATATATATATATATGTATAAAATACAAGTAGAGTAAAAAAAAATCACAAATAGTAAATTAAAAGAGAGGATTGACTTCAAGTAAAAGGCAATTACAGGCAGTGGCACCACCAAGTCATAGCCTAGGAAATGAAAGCTTAATTAATATATATTAAGCAATGTTATTACCAAGGTTTTACTTAAATAAGAATACAAATTCAAATTCATTATATTGAGTTTTAATACAAGTCTGATATACCCAAATTTATCAACAAAAAAAAAAGATATACCCAAATTTGTTTGTATACTTCATAATTGCAAAATAGTTCCTTAGCATTGACAAGGGCCATAAAAACTTTTATATTTGTATTGAGCTATAAAACTTGTAAATTTGGATAATTCGGGTTGGGTCAGCTGGACGACCAAATTCATCGACCCATCATTGGACACAGACATAAAAACTACGTATAATTTTTCAGATGAATAACACGTGAGATTCGTACAATTATATGGAAATCTCTATAAATAACCACATTTATCATTGAGATATTGTAATATTTATTATCTAAATCTCGTGAACTAGTATTAATTGTTATCCACTAATATCTTGACTACAATCTTTAAATTGCATTCGCAATATACAAATTAGGGCTATGCCGTAAACTGTCACACCAAATAGATACACCTCATAGTCCAACATAAAAAAAACAATCTAAGTAAAATTGAGTTGACATAATAACAAATTAATTGAATAATGTGAATGTCATGAAACATTTAAATGAGAATTTAAAGAGATTAAATTAATAGAATGAATCATCATGAGAATCATAAGCACAACTAGTAATTAGTGTTGGTAAGTGTGTAAAGACACATTAATGAATAGGAATAGGAATAGGAATAGGAATAGGAATAGGAATAGGGTTATATATATATATATATATTTTCTCCACATGACAATATTATATATAGACAAGAGATGTAGGGTTTTTTTCCTTCACAAAAGATGATGAGTTGAGTTGAGGGGAATGTTGGCTGGCTCGAGGCTGCTCCAGACGTAGAACATATTCTGCATGTCATGAGATGCTTCGGACCAGTCTTCATCCCCCTCAAACGCATATATTTATATACATATACACACATATATATATATCATAATATTGCAGTATAATGTGTGGAATCTTATATATATCCTCATCATGGGTAGTGTTTGGGTTGAGAGGAATGTTGTCTGGCTCGAGGTCATTATATTCATGATTCATAGTCATACATGTATATGTATATGACGATCTCGGACCAGGCTTCATTCCCCCCAACTGTCATTTGCTATAACAACATGATTCTGGGGGTACTGTAAGAGCTTCTACACACACAAACACATGTTATAGTTCATGTCTGATGATTGTTGATATGTTGCTGTCTCTTACAGATTACATGTTTGATTATTTTCTGTTTTCTTACAGGATCTAGTGAGTGTGAGCGTGTAAAGTCTGAGAAAGAAAGTAAGCAAATTAGGTGTAGTTCTTGCACCTTTATGTTATATTAAAAAAAAAAGTTAATTTATAATCCATATGTATATATGTTAAAAAGTTGTCAAAAAGAACAATGTTGATCAATCATCCTTGTTCATTATAATTAACAGTATCAAGGAGCTGTTGTTTGTTGCCAAGTGAGCATGGACAAAAAGACAGAATAGATTGGATTTCAGCCTTCTAATTTGCAAGCAAAGTCTTGGCTAGCTAGATTTTTACTTTGGGTTTTGTGTATTATACCTTATTACATATATACTATCATTTCATACTATATATATATATTCATTTTTTCTATTTTAGTCTAAAATAGTAAATACTTTTGTATCAAACTTTTGACAGGTGAGCAAAATTGAGTAGATTTCTGTATATTTGCATTAGAAAACCCTAGATGTGAACAGTTAACAACAAAAAAGAAGGGTTAGATCCTGTATCACTTTCTTTTGCCAATTTAACCATCTTTCTATATCTCTGTAAGTATGTTTGTGTGTGTGTGTGTGTGAGAGAGAGAGAGAGAGAGATTTGATGACATCTCATTTCCAAAGATGGCTATTGTTTTCCTGAACAGCTTGGAAAACCACAGAAAAACAAGACGAAAAGGAAAAACAAATAGTTCATGCATGGTGTGGTACAAATACAATGTGTAGGTTTACGAGAGGAAATTATGACGATCGAAAAACTGACAATTTTATATTGGGACATCAAACCACACACTTATTAATTGAAAATGATCTATCCTCGTATTTTTTTCTTAATTATTTACATTGTAAATGTATAATAATTAATTTATTTATTAAATATATTGGCTAAAGTTAGCATTCATTCCAAAATTGCTTAGTTTGTATAAATTCCCCAAAAAATATTGTTACATACATATTATACATTTAAATCAAAAATAGAAGAATTAACAGATTTTCAAAAATTATTCAATATCTTCTACGTTATGCTTATAATAAAATATTATTTACCACCCTAAATATTAAAATAATACACAACTAATATTTCGGTTAGTACACTTTTGTAAAAACCGTAGTATGTACAATTAGGCCTTACCTTAGGGTGCTGACTAACATTGGGTACCTGCTGTTACTAAATGATGATCAGTAAGAAAAACGTTGAAAGGATATAGTAAAATCAAATAGTTCTATAAATATATTATTCATTTCAAAATTGCTTAAACTAAGACTCTGGAACTAGGTTAATTACATCATCGAAACTAAAATCCCGAAACACGTTTAAACTCATCATAACTTCCAAAAATACCCGCCTCTGGTAATTAGACTCGGACAAAATTATGTATACGATTAGTTAGATCTGGGTTAGGTTAGCAAACTTGTGAACAAAATTGTGATGGATGAATAAGAAATCAGGGCAGGTTGAGAGCAATCTCCTGAAGAAGTAATTTCTTTTGAGAAGCATTAATAACACCTTTACACTCTGCTTCTACCAAAACCTCTGTCATTATTGCAGCTGCGTGGCCTATCGGTCCATCTGATCCAGATGCCCTTCTCAGCATAAACGCCTAACGAAATGCGCATTCATTGACTTGTAAATACAAAAATTAATATGCTAAATATCAAACATAATTTGAAGTTAAATAATACCTGCCCATGATGTGTTATTTCTAAACATCCAGGTTGCTGGATAAAAGGTTCCCCGTCGATTTGCACAGGAAAAGGACTGGACACATGTATCTTTATGACTTTCCCTTGAGCTAGCCTTGTTGCTTGTGAAAGTCCAACCTTGAGATGTAACAAAAAATTAAAGTTTTAGGGCATAACCAAAGAGAAGAGATAATAATATTTCTTATTGGGTTATTACCAAGAACCCCCCGAGGTTTTGCAAATTACGAACACTCTCCGCCCATTAGGTCCTAGTAGCTCAAGAAAGAGGGGTAAAATCTTAATCTACTTTTCTACTTCAGAAGATGAATCTGTAATACGCTTGGCTTGAAAAATAAAGAGTGAAATAATAATATGTTTTTGACGAGGTGTAAATTGTAATATAATGTTTTTGACAGGGGAAGTTATGGTAATTTCTCAAATATCAGGGTATTTTTTCGTAATTAGGAGGTTTCGCACCCGGCCTGTCTATGTAATTTACCCTAATTCTTTTTATGAACAACCCGTTGAAAAACTGAGCCTAAAGTTATAACAGAAATATAAGAATGAGGTAAAAATATTGAACCTGGAGTTTGCCAAGTTGCCATGATCCAGTAACGCAAACAACTTCAAGCACTTTGTCGTGAATGTACTGATGATTGAAATTGTCATCATGTTCATAATCGTTTTGCCAAAGGTCAACTCCGCCCATATAGCTTCCAATATTCAGCACAATTAAACCCTCCGTGTCCTGAGTCCATAAGAAAATGCATCAAACATAAAACAAAAACAAATAGGGTAGATTACATAGCATGGACCCTAATTATGGAAAACATCCCAAAGTTTGAGAAATAACCATGACATCCCTGCAGGTAAAAACAAGCTACAGTCAACCCTGTTCATAAAAGAGGATTACAATTTCACTCTTATGTTTCGGAGTTTGGCATGTGATAAGGGGTGTCTGGGAATTTGCGAAAGTTTGGCAGGCTCGTGGTATTAACCGTAAAAAGGGCGTATATATGTAACTATCTCAAACAAATATTTTGAATTTTTGATCAAGCAAGCTCTATAACATACTTTTGGTATCTGGATGTCTTTGTCATCAACTTCAAGCCATACTTGCCATGGCAAGTCTGCACAAGCTCTGTCCATCATATCCTTCGCACCTTCTTTCGCATACCTTAATTTATTTACAAACTATTCAAAGACTCATTAGCCATATATTATACATTACTGAAAGTGAATTGAGGAAAGAAAAGGAAAGGATCCAGCATAAGTAAAATTCCCAAACCACAAATAAGTCGAGGTAAGGAACTTCTACCTGGCTGTAGAATTTCTCAGGGTTTTCTTCCCTGCTCGTGTGAAATTCGTATGCAACTTTTGCATCACATCCAATACCTATAGCACGGAAATTGTTCAAATCAAGACGTAGGTAATAACTAATAAGCTATTGCTAGAACTTAAAAAACACTGTATCCAGCAAAACAAACAAGTGACATGATTTCACTCTTTTGCATCTGCTGGAAGTTGAAGGATATCTTTAGATATGTTTTAAAGTTTGGTTTTTGAAAATTTATCTAGAAATGTATAAGTAAATATGAAGCGGGTGTCATCTTATAAAGATGGCTTATAGTGTAATTTCAGAAATTTTATATCCAAAAGTGTTTTTTCTTAAACGGATCCAAACATGGTCCAAGTAAATGATATACCGGAACTTAGTTCCATCTCAAACAAAAAACGCAAAAATATACTTCACAAAGCAAAGGCTTAAAACTACCTAAGTAGTTCATCATGTACTTTGATTTGACTTTACTAGGTTCACCACCACATTTTTCTTCTGTTATTTTGACTTTCCAGCGATCAAGAATAGTGACTGCTGCATGATCTATTTCATGCAAAAAAGTGCTCAAGCCACCTTGTCCTTCAACAACAGAATAACCCCCACCCCAACTGAGAACCCTTGACAAATCATTTCCAGTCCCTAGAGGAAGAACTGCAACAGGTGGAGGTGACTCAAAATTGTACTTTTCTATTGCATCAAGAACCCATGCAACCGTCCCATCACCACCGCAGACCAAAACCCTAAAGTATTGAACACGTCTAAAGAGATCTAAGCCAGCTTCTGGACCTTGAGAGGAACTCAGTTCAATTACCTGCAAAAGACAAGTCACACATAAGCCAAGAAACTATTACAATGTGAAGGGCAGTTGGCAAGCAACACACAGGAAGATGAGGTCGTCATTATCATGGATGAACATGAGTTAGAATTTTACTCGCGTTTGAAAACCAAGAGAAGAAAACTGGAACTGTAGATACCACATGAAAACATGAGTCATAAGAAGTAGCAAAACTATAGTTGAAAGACAAATGTTTCAGTTTGTTTATGAACAACAAACTAAAAAAAACTCATAATATTTCCCGAGGAAAAAACATCCACCTGTGATAAGAGGTTCCTATTTAGCCATCCTTTGCCTAAAAAAACTCATAATCAAGACCATGTAAGATGCCAACAAAACATTTGTAGCCTTAAAGAAAGCATGCCGAATATTGGGAAAGCTATAAATTGACATCAATATCTGACGACAATAGGCTCCTCCTAGATACCTACAATAATCAAGATGTAGTTTCTTTTCTATAAAATGGATTAGTTTATGCACTGTGTTTTCTGTAATGGGCATAATAGTTGCTTCATTTAAACATACTTGTATAGCTCTTAAACTTACTGGTAAAGTCATATAAAATATGCTCGCTCCCCATTTCTCTTAATTAATGTGTTTACTGAATATATACATGTAGTTCGTTTATTTTATAACTAATGTTGTCAGCAATTAGTGCAGTCCTACGTGAATCAGCCAAAGATTAGAGCAAAATTCAGATTTCACTAACTGAAAATTACATTCCTAATGACAGAAAAAAAAACACTAATTAAAAGCAGGAACAATCAGCTGTCACATTTACAGAAGACACTTATTTGACCTCTTCATGGTGTAATAGTTAAGAGTCACAGAACCATCAAGGAGATTTCAAGATTAGCATTGCGACATTTTACTAGATGATTCATGTAGTCAATCAGTTAAGAAATAAATGAATCTCTATTAAGTTTTTCAAATGCAATCACAAAAGAGGTATAAATATATATCATGGTTTTCGATGTGATTGGACATCTAAATTAGAAGATGAAGTAATAACTTACACTCTAATACCAAAACTTATTATTCATATCAACAAGTTAGAGATTGATGATATAGTCTTTTAATTGTGAAACTATTACCTGTACAGGATTCAATAGCATGTTCAATCTTCTCCGCAAGATAGGCCCATTCTGGGCCCCACTTTTGGCATTAATAAAGACCAGAAGAGGGCGTGCATCAGAAGGCAAGTCTAAAAGAGTATACTTTTTCAATTCACAAACACAGCTTTCATCCTTCTTATTGGCTAACCCATTGAGATCCAGTTTCTTGCTAAGAACATTGCTAGCGTTCAACAAATGATCCTTCAAGAAATAATTGTTGCTTTTCTCACAGCTGGAATTATGAAGTCCAACAAGACCATCGAGGATATAATGAACCGCGCTTTTCGCTGCTGAACTTTCTTGTACCTTACCATTAACACGCCGATTACTTCCATGTTTGTTCCTATCCCGCTTTCTTCTCAATTGTCCACGAACTGTAGACACAATGATTTCATTAACAGAACTTATCATCTCACTTTCAGCACTTCTCACACGAAGGGGAGAGAGAATGACTCTTTTATGAGCGCCTAGATCACAAATGTCACCATATTCTTCTGACATCCTCAAATGGCATTTAACATGTATTATCCTTTGACACCATAAACAATACCAAGCTGGAGATGCATCAATAAAAGGGACCCCACAAGGTTCATCACAGTAAAAACAAAAGCCAGACATTTCAGGATTATCATCCAAATTAATCCACCTTTCTGACCAATGGTGTCGCACTTTATCATAACCAGCTTGTGCTACACATTTGCAATCTTTTGCTGCAGACTGAGAACAATAAAAATGAGCTGCAACACCACAAACTGAACAACGGAGTATTTGAGAACGTGAAGTGGCTTTTGTTCCTAAATTATGAGGGTATTCTAGTGATGCTAGGCAGACACAACATGTTGATGGTTGTCCACCAGAAGTAACATCTTCCTTCCATGTATGATGTGAGAAGGGAACTTTTAGCTTCTTCCACGCTCGCTTTTTTGCCCTGGAAGCAGCTTTAAGCCAGTACAGAGATGTCTTCCTTTTCCATTTCAGGAGTGTGTATACAAGAGCAAAAAGTCCAAAAGATGCTGTAATCAGCCATCCAAAGATATTATAGCAAGAGTCAAGGCCTGCACTGGCAAGAAGCCTTAGAAAAGGAATACTAAAGTCACTCATCGTGAATTTGTACGACTACATTATCCCTTTTGATGGAACTTATAGTTTCCGCGGGAAAGCAAACTCTGGGGAAAAAACCTAACCAGCAGAAACCTTGATAGTCTGACATGCAAAGAAACAATAAACGTTAGTAAGACAATGATGAAATAGTAACACAATGACAAATCGTCTCTAGTATCTCTGATAAAGAATATTATACTTGGAGAGTAAATATTGTTCCAGCAAACGAAAAAAGCATTAAATTATGCCATCTAGATGATCACAGTCCAAAACAACAGAAAAAGAAAATCTAATCAGCTTCATGGTAGAGAAAAAAAAAAACAAGATAGAATGTTGACTCCAGATTGACTTGCAATTGTTAAGCAACTGAACCAAGTGAACAATTCTTTACACATAGCATCAGAAAATAATACCAAAATTATCAAAATTGCAGCAATTAACTAACCAGAGGATCAAGAAATCATTCATAATTTCACAGAAATTCCATAAAATAGCAGAACAAAACTCTTCTAGGTATTTGGATTTCTCATGCAAACCCCCAACCAAAAAGAATCGCAATTGCAATTGTGATCACATCGCCATACTCAAAATACATAAAAAAATCAAATACCGATCAAGAACAAATATAAAAAGACGGAGGATGATGTGAAATTAGGTTAAATTACACATATTGAATAAATTGAAATAACTTACCCGTAGATCACGTGAACACAGACAACCATAAAACCTAAATTGACATAAAAGAAAGAGATAAACAATACCTTGGGGAAGTAGAATCAAGAAAGGAAAAGTGAAATTCAAGATTTACGTGCGGTGGGGAGATCTAACAGATTTCAAAGTTGTATTTGTATATGAATTCTTTGAACAAAGTAGTAGTAGTATATATATATATATATATATATGTATATATATGTGTGTATATATATATGTATGGAATCCTTTTCCCTTCGGAAGAAGGAAAGATAAAAGGTAAAAGAGAGTAATTTGGCGTGGCGGGACTTTTATATGCAAAAAAAAAAAAAAAAAAAAAAAAAAACACGGCGGGCCCATTTGGAAATATCCAAAAAGGCCGGGCCTGGTATTGTAATTTTTAACACTTTTATTAGTTTACATTTTTTCTTTTCACATTAATGAAATTTCTCAAAAAATATCAAAATTAGGGTTTATTAGAGTTTTCAATTTGAAAATTTCAATTTTAAATCGTTTGTCTACTTGGACTCATAACTTGCCCTCTTAGAAAAAATTTCTAGAAGATAAATGATCAAATTCAATTACAAGATGTGTCACGTCTCGAGCCCGCGAGTTCATTGGACCAGAAATTTTCTATCGAACACACTAATTATAACCTTGAGTTGAGTATATTTATGTCACGACCCGACTGTTGTTCATTGTTACATTTAAATTTTTAGGTTTCTAATTATGAAAATTTTACATTTACATTTACCTTGTTTTGAATCAATATCTTGATCAAATAGTTCTTGAGTAAAAAATAAGTTCCTACATCAATTATATGAAATTGATTAAATCGTTGACTTATTATGAATTGTGTAAATACTATACTCAAAATATTTTCTACATCAATAATCATATTGCATATATCTCTAGTCAAAGCATAAAAATTCTATAATTTCCTTTATGATTATGAACAAAAAAGAGAATTCATAAAAATTGGTTGATTATAAACATAAATAAAATATTCAACCTTCATAAATGCTACTTTCCTTAGAAAAAGAAAGGGAGGAAAAAATAGGCATGCATGGGTAATAACTTTTATCAAAGGAATGCTTTTGATTATAAAATTTTTATTTTGTTATTTATACATTATTCTCTACATAAAATATGTATAATTTATATTTTCTTAGCAAAAAACTTACTCTCTTAATATAAAACAACACATTCAATAGTAGCGACATAAACTAATGAAAGTAGCATTTAAGTCAACCCTATTGTGTCCCGGGATAAATGAAATTGAAGTTCAAAATAAGACAATGTTGATCTTGAAAAATAAGTAACATATTATGGTGATTTTAGAAAATAAAAAAAAAGGCCAAAAACAAAAAATAAAATTACTATATAAGTACCAACATTTATGGTCATTGCACCTAAAAAAGAATCAAAATCCACTACAGTTACAATTTGAGTCAACCTTGTTTAAAATCACTTGTAAATTATGTTAATCTTATCCATTAATTATACCTTATAAAATCAATTCAATTATACACAATAATTTGCAATTTTGCATACATATTCTCACCACAAAAAACAAAATGTCACTAATGAACAAGTATTTCCCTTTGCCAGCTATTCTTCTACTTTTACTTATAATCTGCAATGGTAATCATTTTTTTCTTTCACTAAATATTAATAAACGATTTACCAATTTATAGAGTTTGTGTTTGGTTCGAAAGATTTGAAGATTATAAACAGGGATTCAATACTCGTCGACAAATTCAGTATACCTGTTTGAATGATTTCAAGTTATACTGGATTTCGAGTAATTTGAACTCGGAAGTTGAAATCTTTGCACAAAATTTAATGATTCTGGTTTGCAATAAATTTCAAATATATTGACATTCGATAATAAAAATGTTGTCGATAAATGTAGGTATTAAGGCGCAACACTGTGGAGAGGAAATTCCTGCACCTGGGCGAGAATTATGTGATCCGATACAGTGCAAAAATGTGTGTGAAAAAAAATACGGGAGTCTCACCAGTGGACGTTGTTTGGAAATTGATACTTGTGTTTGCAAGTTTTCTTGTCATAATAATAATTAATATGCAAAATTAGCAACCAAAAATCAATTTCATATTGGAATAAATACTTTATTAACAAGTTTTAATAAAATTTTATCGTGTATATATATGTAATGTTTGGGATTATGCCACAAATTCATTTACTTTGATGCAGTTTTTTATGAGATTGTTTTTGTTACAATTAAGTTGATGACTAAATATTGAAATGTAAAATAAGATAGGATTTTTTAAGGGTATAGATGTCTAAAATTACGATTTAAACATACGAGATTAAATAATAAAAAAGAAGAAAATCTTAATCCAACCCATCAATTACAGAATGGGGATGGAGATAATAAATAAATCACCATAAATTTAGAGCGATTTATCATATAGCTAGTAATGTATAAAATCACGTGACTATAAGGGGATAAATGCAGTTTTCGTCCCTCAAGTTACATGCAATCGCAAAATCGGTCCCCCATGTTCCGCGCACGTCAATTTAGTGCCTCAACTTACCACATTTTGACACAATTGGTCCCTGCCGTCAATTGGCCGTCCAACTCTAACGGTTCGAGCATGTGAGCCGCACGTGTTTTGCAAATTTGGAGGGAAAATCGCATATGACATGATTTCATCTTCATTTCTCTTCAATTAGGGTTTAAGTGGGACATTTCTCTTCAATTAGGGGAAAATACATATCGCAATTCCACTCATTTTCCCAAGAGAATCCCAATCCGTATCCAAAATCAAACATGTTTTCAATCAATTACCTCCTCCTCTCCCTCCACGCTCATGTCTTGCGATCCACAATCAATTACATCCACTGCCGATGACTCAGCTGCAATTATGCTAATTTGACTGTCACATTCGTCATTCGATCCGCAACCTGTTTAATTTCATCTTCTGGCACTCTCTCTGCTTTCCCAACTTCATCCCCGCCCATCTCTACAGCAGCTTCTGCTGAAACTTCAATTTTTTCATTTGGGTCCTCAACCTGGTTAATTTCAGCTTCTTCCACCGAAATTCCAGTTTTTCCATTTTGATCATCAAACATCACTATTGAAGGTTCTGCTGAGATTTCAATTTTCCCACTTGGGTCCTCAACCTGCTTAATTTCAGCTTCCACCAAACTTTTAGTTTTCTCAATTTTCCCGTTTGGGTCATCAACCTGCTTAATTTCATTTTATCCCCTTCCATCTCTGTGGCAGCTTTTGCCGAGCTAACAATTTTTTCATTTGGATCCTCAATGTGCTTAATTTTAGCTTTATCCGCAACCATCCCCATGGCTAATTTCAGCCTTTCCATTATGCTTATCTCACTGACTATATCCAATTTTACATTTTGAGAACCCAATTTTGCCCCCTCATCCAGAACAGGAGCCTCTGGCTCGGGCAAATCCCTCAAACCCTCAACAGCGACATCCTTGTTCAAGACAGCATCGTCACTGAAGCCATCATCGCCGCTGACAAAAACGTAGGAATTATCCGGATCACTGGCTGGAGTCCCATTGCAATCGGGCTTGGGTAAATCCTCGTAAGAGCTCATATCCAGCCCACATTCCTCCTGAATTGCAGACACCTCAGTTTCCGCCATTATTTACTGAAATCTCAAATGTAATTTTTTTCCAGATACAAATGAACAACAATCGGTATTTCGATATAATATAAACCCTAATAATTGATTTCCCCCCAAAATTGAAGAGAAATAAAGATGAAATTAGGTTATAATCGATTTTCCCCCAAAATTGAAGAGAAATAAAGATGAAATTAGGTTATAATCGATTTTCCCCCAAAATTGAAGAGAAATGAATGTGAAAATTAGGTCATACGTGATTTCGCCCCCAATTTTGCAAAACACGTGCGGCTCACATGCTCGAACCGTTAGAGTTGGACGGCCAATTGACGGCAGGGACCAATTGTGTCAAAATGTGGTAAGTTGAGGTACTAAATTGACGTGCGCAGAACATGGGGGACCGATTTTGCGATTGCATGTAACTTGAGGGACGAAAACTGCATTTATCCCTGACTATAAGTTTTAAAATCCTAAATTGTAGATATTATTCACTTTCCAAATGAAAATATTCATTGCTCTTAAAAAAGAATCAAAATACATTACTTTTAAGATTTTGAGTCAAATCTGTTTAAAATCACTTGAAAATTATGTAAATCTTATCAATTTGTTTTACCTTATAAAATCCATTCCATCTGCATACATATTCTCACCACAAACAAAATGTCACAAATGAACAAGTGTCTCATTTTGCCTGCTATTCTTCTACTTTTACTATTAATCTTCAATGGTAATAATTTATTCTTTTTTTTTATTTTTTTTTTATTTTTCACTAATTTTTAATAACAATTCTAAGGTTGCATTTTGGACTTTTGATTGAAACATTTAAAATCCATATATTTTGAAGCCCAATTTATTTTGAAGCCAGGAATTTCACACTCATCCACAAACCCAGTATTATATATGTTTGAATGATTTCAAGTTATACTGAATTTCGATTTATAATTATTAGAACTCGAAAGTTGAAATCCTTGCTCAGATTCTAATGATTTCGACTTGTAATAAATTTCGATAAAAAAAATTGTTGTTGGTAAATGTAGGTATAAAGGCGCAAGAATGCGGAGAGGAAATTCCTCCGGATGGGCCAGAATTATGTGATCAGGCTCGATGCAAAACTGAGTGTAAGAAAAGACATGGGATTCGAGCCGGTGGACGTTGTGTGTTAAGTGATACTTGTGGTTGCCGGTTTCCTTGTAATAATAATAATAATAATAACTAGCAAAATAGTAACCTCAAATCAACTACAATTTGGAATAAATATTTTCTATCAAGAAGTCCAAAGATTTAATAAAGTTTTATCTTATATGTATGCATGCTTCCTTATGTTTGGGAATTTGTCCAAATACATTTATTTGATGCATTATTTGTTGAGATTGATATGTTTACAGTTAATTTGATAACTAACTTATGAAATGTAAAATAAGAGAAGTATAATAATCCATAATGCATAATCCTATTGTATTAGGATCAGGGTTTTGAGAGAAGAATTCAGGGAAGGAGATGAAGTTGGGGGAAATGAAAGAAAATTAAAATTAAAATTTTAATAGATAATAAAATAAAAGTAGAAAAGTAATCAAAATCAGTATAAATTTCCATCAAAATTAGTCATTTTTCCTAAATTTTGGTCAAAATTGATTTAAAAAAATCCTTAATTCAAATCACACAAAAATCTCTCATTTCAGTCAAGATTTCCAATTTTTTTCAGCCCAAATTCAAAATTTTATGATTTGCATGATAAATTCTATTAGTGTCATATTAATGACCATGTGTATGAAATTCATTTTTGATAAATGCATGGCGCATATCGTGGCTATATAATCTTCAAAAATCATATTTCATAAATCATACTAGATAACTATGTCCTATAAAAAATCAAGATAACAAGTTAATTCTCTGTTGCCATCATATTTACCATGAATTTCAAAATATATATGTTTTTCACTTGTTATCAAAATTGTAAAGAAACTACTTATATGATTATGCAGTGAGAAGGCAAAAAAATGATCATGCTAGGATTTAAACAAAAAAACTTACTATATAACTTACATGATTAAAAGTCGTCTCCTTTCGAATTTGGAAGAGCTTTTAAACTTCTCTTATTACCAAATCCAATCTTCACATGAGCTTTACCAGCTCCTCTATGGTGTTTCAGCAATTTCAACAAGTTTGATGGTTTTGAACGACGAACATGCCTTAGTAAACCTTCCATAAGCCCATGAAACTGAACTTTCTGAGTTTTTTCAGGGACCATAGTTTTTTTCGCCTTTTCAACAACCCTTTCACCATATTCTTCGTCTTCTCTTTTAGAACGAATATTTTTCCCTTTATACTTCAACTTTGCCTCATTATCGTCTCGATTATGATGATGGTGATGGTGGTGATGATGGAAAATAATAGCAAACCCGTCTTTCAATCTTTTCCACGTCCCACTTTGTTTCTTACGCTTTACTTCATTACCTGATTTTCTCGACATTGAGTATGTGGGCCCACCACGACGCTCGATTGGCTGACTGTCTGATGAGCTGGCATCGGGAGTTGATGAGTAAACTTCATTCTCACTACTGCTCGTATAACTGCTGCTATACTGGCTTTCACTGCTCGTACTTGGACTTACATTTCGAGTTTGACCCGATGATGAATACTCTTTACTATCACTATCACCACTGCCAGTTTGAGGACTTCTCGAGTTTGATGAGTATGAGTCAGTTGGTGTACCTTCTGACTCGATTTGGCTCATTTCAGCCCTCGAAACTGCACCATATTGGGTCCGTGGAGCACGATTCACTGGCTTGGTTCCTATTTGGAAAGCTGAGATATGTTGTTCAATCTGTTTCATTGCTTCGACAGCTTCTTCAGATACACGATCAAGTTCATCTGGTTTATTTGTGGCTTCGATTTCATAATTACACACTTCATCAAAATTACTACCCATCATGTCAGAGGAAAAATCTGTGTATACAGTACCACTCGAGTCACTAGAAAAAGGCCCCTTTTCGATTTTTGGCTTATCCGTATAATTACTTCTAATTTCCTGCTCACTTTTGCGAAGATAATGACCAGTTTCATTGTTCTGATCGAAAAAGCTTTTTGAATCTTGAGCCCCCACATCATAAAAATTTGCATTCTTTATGGAGTCGAGATGTTTTATAGTATTTCGACGACAAACCCTGCAACGTTTATTTTGGTATTCAAGGCCGTTTTCAACCATACTCTGTTTTGATTGTTCCACATTACCTGCTCTACTCCCTATAGGATTAGATCTTTCTTTCCATAAAGAGATGTCTGAACGATCCAGCTTTTTGTTCTTGTCTGAATTCACGAGGTCATTATTACAACTTTGACTAAGTTGTGTTTCCATTTTGCCTGCCATCATCTGTAGCAAAATTAACCACATTCTGGTTCAGAGTAGTGTGATATGTAGCATATTAATGTATATTGAACCCGAAATCCATTATCTTACGCATAAAATAAGAAATAGAGAACATACCTCGGCATGAAGCTTGAGGGCCCTTTTAGCTGCTGCATCCAACAAATTCTTCAACATAAGCCGCGCATGCTCATCCAACTGCTCCAAAAAGATGATGTTATAAGCAATAAAAAGATATGTCAATGATAAACTTGTTTTGGTTAACTGCAAAAACTTAATTTGATTGAAAAGATTATAATTATCCCAAATAGGAATGTGGGTATGAATAAACCTGCATATGAACTAGAATCATCTCAATATACAGGAAAGCATACCGAATCAGAAGCTGTGTCTGACGAATCATCTCCATGTTTTTTTAGCAGGCCATACAATCTTTTGAGGGCATAAAGATCTGATTGGATATCCTTGGCATCCACATCCATGACCATCTAGAAACATTAGAAATCAAAGATAAGAAGAGTGAAACACTTCAAAATGCAACCTTCTGTTCTTATAGTGCCTTTTCGGGGAGATAATATTTGTGATTTTTATGCCTCTTAAGACTGCAGTAATAACGACCAAACGAAATACTCTAGCATATCTAACTTAAACGAAAATGCAAAATCCAATGGGATGATTATTCATGATTTACCTAGTTAATCTTCACTCTATAAGTTCAAGAACCATTACCTCCTTATTTACATGCTTTTATCCAGAAAAAAATGGATTACCTCTATTAATTTTCACAACCTATAACAAGATTTTCCAAATTAATAAGCTAAGATGTTTTCGATATTCTCTAGGTTAGAGCACTTCCAGAAATCAATATACTTCTCCTTGAGCTAATGCTGGATGTTTCTCCAGCATTGCCACAATAAGAACCAACAAAATAAAAGCCATAAATGAACTCCTACATGAGTTCCCACAGTCTAAAGATTCATGCTTTATTTAAAATACTTCTATCCTCTTGGTAATTATTCAAAGCCTTTCACCTCTCAAACTACACATACCAAAACACAATCCATCAAAAAACAACAAAAAAGTAAAGATCAACTTCAAAAATCTCCTCAAAAACCATACCATTCATCATCACTTTCAATTAATGAAGAAAATAAACAAACAAAAAACTATCAAATTAAAACACAATCACAATCACAGTACCTTACCAGAGCCAATGTCATCTCGTTTTGAAGCCCCTTTCATCGTTTTCTGCACAATTTCCTCTTCTCTCTGTACAGCTAATCAAATTCACCCTTTTTTTTTTGTATAAATGTAAAGAGAACACAAAAAAAGAGAAAAAAAATCGCAAAAATGAAAAAAAGAAACATAATACTAAACCTCGTCGCTGCCAATCTCTCAGTAATTGCTGTGAATTCGATTTCGGCTTCAATTCATTTACACTTCTTCCAATTGTCCAGGGGTTTTTAATTGAATGGAAAATTTCTACAACTTGAATACAAATACGAGGATTTGTGTGAAAAGGCGCGTAGAGTTTGGAGGGGCGCGGAGAAACGGTAACTTTTTAAATCCATGAACTGTTATTGGGTTAAAAAAACTTGACATTTAAATTTAAGATCAATTGGTAGGCAACTCCATTCAAAAAAAAAAATATTCATAGTAAAAAATTGTAAAAAGTATCAATTGTTTGGTATGTTAAAAAATTCTTTTAAAAAATCTCTTAAAATTTTAAATAATTTGGAAGAAATTTTAGCAAAAGAGAGAAAAAATTATTCTTACTATTTATGATTTGACAGTTCACACAATCGATTTATAAGGGTTTTTTCGGCTATTTTTCAACTCTAAAAATCAAATTAATCACATATTTTAATATATAATAATGCAACGTTTAAAATAAGATCTATTGTCTCTATTTTTGACATCTAAATCGATGATTTTGGCTAAAATAATTTATTTTAAATTATATTCAAATAACAACCCAAACAAGTTTTTCACAAAAAAAAAATATATCACATCAACCATAATCATTACATATTTTTCTCTAAAAAAATTCTCCCAAACATACATCTCATATCATATTTCTTATTTCTAAAAATATTTTTTTCCTTCTTTTATTATGAATTTTTTTTCAGAGATGGATGTGACATTCGGGCCTAAACTACTAATTATGTACCAATTTTGGGCTCTAAATTTTGTAGTGTAAATAAATTGACACTTTTTTAGTGGTGTACAATATATGACTCTTTTGGTTAAATTATTATTAGAAGAAAAAAGTTTAATTATCTTATTCAAACATTTATTCAATAAAATGGTGAATAAGTTGGCTAATAAAATGTATTTTCAATGATTCTGGTAAAATACCGTCATCATTGGGCTTTCATTTGCTATCAATAGAAATTTTACTTGAAGAAAACGTAGTAAAACGAGTGTAATAAATTATCCAAAAACACCAACGTTACAAAGCAAAAACGAATTCAAGGATACTGCTTTTTTCTTTATATCTCAAGCAATACACGTGAGTGATTTAATTACTTTGCAAGAAATTATGCATTTTGTCCATCTTATTACATAAAAAATCGACGTATCAAATTAATGTTGTTTCGTATATTAAACTTTAGAGCGCTTCAAGTACACCAATACCCCAATGCTTGTGACCACAACTGCACCTGCAAATATCCCTGATCGAACAGACATCCATCCGCCTTTATTTACAGTGGCAGTATCCGGTGGTGGTGGCTTATTCGTTTCTTCACTTGAGTCGAAATGGTAATCCAAATGTAACCTCAAAACCTCGTAAAAGTAACATTTCACATCAACAAAATGACTCCAAAAGGTTTTAACAATAGTACAATGTCAAACGGAACCATAACACGAGAACCAGAATGCCGCTTTTAGTTCTCCTTAACAGATCACCATCATATTATTGAGTATTCAAGTTTATCTCAAGTGAATCAGCATTCAATATTTAACAGATAAAATCACTGAATTGTCCTAATCAGATTTACCCTTTTTTCCTGTGCAAAAGGCAGCAAAAAACTCAATATTAAAGCCATGGACATCATTACATGGTGTGCCTATCATATCTGGCCATGCCTGAGCTAAATGTCGTATTTAGGGGTGGCAAAATGAATCCGGAACCACGATTCCAACGGTTCCAACCCAATTTGGGTTGAATTGGTTCCTAAGAAAATTTTATTTGGTTCCTAATTGGTTCCAACTTGGTTCCAAGTTGGGTCCAACTAATTTCAACTTAGGCCCAAATCGCTTGCTTGTCAATACTCTAAAATTAAAGAACAAAATATAAGGTATTGAGTCGGGTTGGGCTTGGTTCTCTTTCGGGTTGATTTTGGTTCTCTTTTGGGTTGAGTTGGTTCCTTCTTAAAAACCATTTAAGAACCCAACGTATTTTCGAACGAAACCGTTGGAACCGACCCAAAACCAACCCAACCCGCCCATTTGCCACCCCTAGTCGTATTGTTCATTGTTTATACGTCTATCATACTCAGAAAACATGAACATGTACTACTATTAAGCAATCATATTCACACCTTTTGTCCGACCGATCTCGCATTGTTAACAGCACTAACAAGATCTCCATCGGTTGTGAGCAGAACTTTATCACCTTCATCGTCTTCATACTAAAAAGAATTTGGAAAAACATTAACAAGCTTCTGATATATTTTCTTATTTGGTGAACTAACAAGCATATAATTATAAAGCAAGAGATAAGGAATGTGCTATATGTTTATATACCCACCAAAAGTTGCGGCAGACTTTGATCATTGGACATACCCACACGTTGCATTACAGCAGCTACAAGCTCAGCTAAATTCTCGGTGCCTGGATGGGAGACAAAAATGAATGTATAAACGTTACAACAAAAAGAACATCTACTACTAGGTTTTTTTCATTGAGCTTAATAACACCTCCAATGAGAAAACAGATGTTCCACAAACTAATGAAACATATAACTAAAGCACTCAACCATCTTGATACCCAATAAGATAAACCTGACTTATTGAGACAACAGGACATGATATAAGGTTACTCCAAAACCAGCAGCACTTATTCCCTGATGGTTGGCTAAATGAAGTCAAGAGATCCCTTCGCAGCATTTGGAAGAAATGTACGCTACTTTGTATGGTTTTTAGTAAAACTTTTCAGGGAAATGTGTACTATGAGTATGTGTGAAAGTGATGAGACGGTTGTGTTTGTTTATGTTTTCAAAAATTGTTGGAGGTAGTAAAATATGTCAAACCAAATATGATTTATTAATGTATGATATCTAAATGAGGTATTTCAGGAATGATCATTTGATTAAAGAATAAAGTAAGAAAGTGGAAAGAAGGAATAGTTGGATAAGTAATTATTGATGAGAGAGAGTGTGAATTGATGGATGTACGACTGAAAGGTAAATATAAAGGAATGAAAATTGAAATTGAAATAAGGTGTTTTTAGTTGAAAAAAGGTATGTAGTAGCAATTTCCTGAATATTGTAACCTGAAAAACAGGAAATAAGATTTAAAAATGTGAACAAACATGGTTGTAATCTCCCGTATCAGGAATAGCTCTATGAGCTAGTTCTATGCTCCTGACAACCTTCCATTTGCTATAATTCTTCCTTTATTTCACGTTCCATTTAAAATAAAACCACTAATGTAAATGTTTCTCTTCTTAGTATGCGCAATCAAATCGTCACATTCTGGTCCACTCTTTTTTAATTGTAGAAAGAGATGGAGTAATATTTTAATAAATTTATTCAACAATATACACCTATTTATATGCATAAACTACAGCCTAAATAAGGTAACAGAATAAATCAGATTTCTAGATTACGAGGACTGAGTATGCAGACGAGTCGTAACCTAGAGGACTAAATATCCGAATTCCCAACACAGAGGACTAAAATCAGGATTTTGCCTACTTAGATGACCAATTTTGCAATTTTCCCAGCCAAATAATGACATAAAATTTCTACTGATTAGAGAAAAGACTTTAAGAATTTATACTTAAGAGCTCAGCTCCTTATAACAGCCGAGACATCCATGAGTTAGGCCAATGTTGAAAATCAAGATAGAAGTGTTGGTTGCAATGCAATCTCAATACATACCAAAATTAAATCGGTGCACACGCCCTTTATGATCCTCAAATTTGAACGAAAATGAATTTCCAAGACCAAGAGTTGGGTATGCAGACTTCGCATGTTCTGTTCCATCTGATGCCATATACTGGGACATAGACGTCTCACTAAATAAAAGAGCAAGCAAGTAGTAACTCATATATTCAGATTGAAAGAAAAATCAATAGGAAAAAAAAGGACCTGCGAGCATCAAAATCATCTGAGGCCTCTAAGTTAAGAGCTGAGTCCCAGAACTTTTGCATCACTGTATTTGCAACATCATTAACAGCGCCTGAGCTATTTTCGACCTTCAGAAAAAAATTAATATAACTTAGTTCTCCCAACTACTGAGAAGCCATAAATGTGACTCCATTCACTAGCCATAATATGCAATGTTTTAAAATGTGATTTGAGGAGGAGCTGTAAAAAGGTACTCCAGGCAACAGAGGCAGGCAAGCATTTGTCCCAGTGTAGCGTGTGCCTGCTTTCACGACCCAGCTCCAAGGGGTGAGGCTTGCAAGCAATACTCCACGCAAGGAGTGACATTAGCAACTGACTCGTCTATTGCTTTGTCAAATGTGGTACTATGGCGCACATATATATATATATGTGTGTGTGTGTGTGTTTGTGGGGTAGTTTGATTCGTCTTCAATTCGAGTAGAAGACAATACTCCAGAATAATTTAGAGAGAAGAGATAAAAACTAAAATTTAACTAAAAAACTTCTTCATTCAATAATCTTGAAAACATTAACCCTAACAACTATAAATAGTGAAAGACTCCTAATTGAAATAGAATACTAAACAAAGTAAAACTCCTAAGAGACTAAATAATTAAACCAATTAGGACTCTTAATAAACCTAATTAAACAAGTATGAATTAAAATTAAATACTAAATAACTAATCAAAACGTATCAATTCCTTCACCCTTGAAATCAGCCTTGTCCTCAAGGTCAATTTCATTGAGATTGTCGTGGCCTTTCAATTTCCTGATATTTATCCTCTTGTGCGAGCAGTAGGAGGAATTGTTGTGTTTTACATCTATGTCCGGGTTGAAATCGTTCATCACAGTTGTAACACAGCCCTTTAGCCCTTCTACCTTGTATCTCCGAGGATGTCAATCGACGAATTGGCAGCCTTGTATTGGAGGGTGGTGGGTTACTTCCTTGGGGTGTGGGCAATAATGGTGCCGACCGTGGTGCATTCGGAGAATGAGGGTATGTCGTATCTATCAACCCTTCATCACAAAGCTTTGATTCAACCAATTTCGCCAACCCAATTGCTTGTGAAATTGAGTTAGGCCTCAAAATTGCTAATTCTTGTTGAATTTCCAACTTTAATCCAGAGATAAAGCAATTTAGAATAGCTTCTGGTGGTAACCCGACTACACAATTGCAGATATTTTCGAACGTAGCCTGATAGTCGTTGACTGTCCCTGTTTGCCTTAACTTAAACAAGGATGATTGATGGTTCTCATATGTCGAGGGCCCAAAACGGGTCTCTAGGGCTCGTGTGAACGCCTCCCATGTCGACAATTGTCGATTGTTATACATCCACTTGTACCAACTCAAAGCTTGCTCTTGCATATAGAAAGCGACCATTCCAATTCGTTGTTCAATGGGGACCTGGAAGAGCAAAAAATATTGCTCTGCTTGGAACAACCAATCGAGTGGTTTACTTCCATCAAAGAATCGAAGATTTAGTTTAGGTTGTTGAATGATATTGTAGTGATGCGTGTCATTAGGTTGAGATAGGTATGTAGGGTTTGTGCGTAGTTGGTTAGGTGAAGTGGCCGTATACATATGAGGACTATTTGTTGGTGTTGTTTGTTGAAAAAATCGATTTTCTGGGTTTGGTTCTTGAGAAGCAGATATTTGTTGAATGGATGATATTTGATTTTGTAAATCTATCATAGTAGTGGTCAACAATTCTATCCGTTGGTTTGTCTCTTTTTTTTCTTCCTCCATCTTTTCCATCTTTTGAGTAAGCTGATGTGTAATCTGGGCTTGGAATCTATTGAACAATTCCGTCATGGCGGCAAGTGAATACTGTGGTGGGGTGGGATTCGACGTTTGTGTAGGCTTGGGAGGCATGACTCTGGATGAAAACACCAAATTGATACGTCTTCAATTCGAGTCGAAGACAATACTCCAGAATAATTTAGAGAGAAGAGATAAAAACTAAAATTTAACTAAAAAACTTCTTCATTCAATAATCTTGAAAACATTAACCCTAACAACTATAAATAGTGAAAGACTCCTAATTGAAATAGAATACTAAACAAAGTAAAACTCCTAAGAAACTAAATAATTAAACCAACTAGGACTCTTAATAAACCTAATTAAACAAGTACTCGAATTAATGAATTAAAATTAAATACTAAATAACTAATCAAAACGTATCATAGTTGCTATAAAGCTTTCTTATATATGGCTTACAAGTTACTACTATACCAAAAATTTGAGTGACGGTACTTTACATCACGACATAAGCAAATGACATCAAAATGAAGAATTAAAATGCATAAAGGGCAAATACGGCGGCATTTGGTCTATAGCAATCAAGGGTAACTTACCATTGATATTGCTGCATGAGTTATCTGCAAAACATCTAAGCAAGCAGCAACGCATCCATCTGCACAAAATAGAGTTCAGAATTTTGAAGTAGGGAAAAAAGAAAAGAAATGCAGTACTCACCTTTGTCAACAACAGGAAGATGTAAGAATTTAGCATCACGCATCATATGCAATGCTTCAAGAATAGTTGTCTCTGTAGTTGCACATTCCGGGTTAGGCGTCATAACCTTGAGAAAGGAAGGTGCATGAAAAAATGATGAGATAACAGAAACATATTTAATGAAAGGATGATTATTAGATTAAAATAAGGAAACTTGTTTAACTAAATCGATGAATTTTCAATTTATACAGGGGAGGGGACATCAAAAAACACAATCTTCTTGTCAAGGACAACTCCAGGAGTAATTTGACCACAACAATCGTTGCATCTCAACATAAAATCAATAAGCTGTAGTCTGAGTTATGAGTTCTATAAAATCAACTATTGGAGATTTAAAAAGACGTGCAGTCATGTAAGAATAGCTTGCTTATCATACATTTATACAAGTAGTCCATCAAACCCAACTTAAAAGATACCCATCCAGAAATTGGAATAACCCAAGAGAACCCCGTTGAAGTATAGAATTTATGCAATGTGCTTTACCATACATCTAAGGTGCAAAAGCAGCCTCGTGATAACTTTATATGTCATGAGGCTAAACAGAATGTTAAGTTTGTCTAGTAAATGATGCAAAACAAAGATTATTGTATGCATGATTTTTGAAGTGAAACCACTAAGCAAGCTGAAAGACCTTTTCCACTGGAGTCAGCTCTGGAGGGAGATTTTGGGACACAACTCGCATAAGTATATCCTTCGAACTGCAATAAATTCCAAAACATAACTTGATATAACATAGCTTGAACACATATCCATTACATATATCTATCAAAATACAATTAAAAAACTATGATTTTCTGAGGCACAAAGTTATACGTCAATATCCCCTGAATCTGGTTTCCTGTCATAATAAGAACCGAATTGACCCGTAATTCACGCATTTGTTTCGCAGCGACCTGAATAGAATCTGATGGCGATACTATTGCAACCCTGAGGATGTCACAACATCACAGACTAAGTAACAAAATAATAAAAGAAGAATGTCCCACATAAGAAATAACACAGCAAGATTTAATTTACCTGGAAGTTTCAGAAATGATCGTGGATAGAGAAGGCTTGAACATGCGTTCTCTTAGCGTTTCTATGAAAGCTGATGGTGCTGAGAACAGAAGAAAGTCAAGTGCATTTGGGCTTGAGAATTTGATTCAAAAGTTTAACTACAAAACTAGCTACTGTCTGTTAATTATTTCTCTGACAGAGGAAAGATATCTTTTTCCTTTTTGGCACATGTAGCTGATACGCATAGTAATTATAGCAAACAAAATTGGAAGTGCAAACTCACCAGAAAAGTTGCTTCCAAATTGACGTTCAACTCCTTCAACTGCTGCGGCAATGGCACTTCCCTGCTCAGCAGCCTTCTCCATTCTTGTTATGGCATCATAAAGGCATTTTGTGATGTCCAATAATGCAATAACTTCACCATTCTCAACAACAGGAAGGTGGCGAAATTTACCTATTAAAGATATAAGAAGAAACATGTTACTTTTAATTACAAGTAACACACATTCAAAAGGTGGCTGTTCCAGGAAGTTACATGACGCATACAAACTATCCAAAATGACTAGTAGGAATATTGAACGTGATATTAGAACAGTGAATAAATCTTTCTCAATATTTCGTTAAAGAACATATCTTGTTTAAGTTAAGAAATATATTTATTCCTATATATATAAGAAGGCAAAATCTTTGAAATTAGACAGTTGAATTAACTTCAAATAATCATAATAACTATTTCATGTTAACATTTCAGTGTATCTATTAAACTAATTTATTACTTTAGTTTAATAATTCAAATTTGAGTAAGAACATGTTTCTCTAGTAAAACGCATTCGAGGATTAGATTGGGATGCAATGCTCAATGGGAACTAAAATTTATACAGGCACAGAAGCAATTTCATGGAAACATTTGTCCGGTGGGTAAAGTGTAATTAGCCCTTGTAATTCTTACTTTCTTAGGCAAGTGGAAGTGAGTTAATTTATTCATATAAGCATCTATACGAAACAGAAATTTCTCAAGTAGAAAGTTGGTGTCCTAAAGTAGGAAAATCATGCAAGTGTTAGCCACAGAAATAATGGTGTGAGTCGTGTGACAAGACAAGTCATACGTACTGCTTCTGGAGAAATTCAGATTATGAGGCTAAAGTAGCATCATATTAGTTTCAATACCGATTCAGTATGCTAGTACGCTTCTGCTAAAGTTAGCCATTATCACAATGACATCTCTGCTAATGTTATCGATGCTTAAAATAATAGATTGGAAAACTTTTCTAATTAACTATCCCTATCACAGAATCTCTTCAGTGCTAAGCATAACAAATATTAGCAGACAATGCACTGAGAAAACAAACCTTGGACCATCTTCTGCAGCGCCTCAATTGCCAAAGAATCCGAGTTCACAAAAATTGGGTTCCTTGTCATTACTTTCGAAATCATTGTTTGGTCTGGCTTCAATTCCTCGGCTATAACCCGGATTGCTATGTCCTACAAACAAGAAATTTGCACTAGTTCAAGCAACAATAATTTGAAAATGAGAATGCCACAAATATTAGTTCCTTAACAAAGAATATATATATATATATATATATATATATATATATATATATATATATATATATATTAATTGCATAACAAACTCAACACCATTGCCTTAGAATTCGAGGCCCTTCTATCTTCCATTGAGACAAATAATCAAATTCGAAATCAGAAACTAGCCAAACACAACTGGCAAAACATTAAATTACATATAGAATGCTCAGTAGATTGAGTACCTTATCAGTGACGATTCCTGAGAGCAAGGCGTTAGCATCAGTCAGCAAAACGGCATCGACACGCCTGGCTGCCATCCTCCTGCAGGCATCTGACACAGTGGTTCCCTCAGGAATTGTGAGAGCCTTAGATAACCTGAGTTTCTTTACTGTCCTCTCTCCAGCAGCAGACCTGTATACTCATACACAGTCAAGATATATGACTACGAGGGTACAATGTCACAGAACTGCTAGCAATTCAATCAAAATAAACAGCCGCATATTCCTAATACTGTAAATTGTCACTATCTCATGCTCAGACTTCCTCCAAATGCAAAACACCGCCAACTTATTAATACAGATCCTTTTTGCTCCGTGCTTCAAGCTTTTATCTTCGAATTTCGAGTGATAATTCATTTTCTTTCTCCAAACAAACAAACTATCCAATCAAAACCCTTACTTTAAACAACAAACGAAAATTCACAAAACAAGAAAATCAATAAATACGCACAAAAGTGTATATATATTGAAACTTACGAAGGAGGCGACGACGGCTTACTGACGCCATTAATGGCGGTTCCATTCTCGGAAGAAGGAGCCGATGACCTCTTCACGGCGGAAGGATTGCGCTTTTGCGCCGTACTGTTGCGTCTAGGCGGCGGCGGAACGGGGAGTTGACCGCTCATATTCCTGTTGATTATCACAATATATATCACCGAAAATCCTTCAATTTGCGTGCATCTATTATTGTATAGGTTTCAAGATGTTCATCAATGGAGGAAATCTTGAAATGGCTTTGTCCAATTCTCGTAAAATTGATAAATAAAAATAATACATATTTCTGTTATTTACGTTTGTGGTTTAGGCTTTTTCCTCTTTTCAATTTTCATTCCTTGTAAATAAAATTTAACAGCAAACACGACTTTCGAAATCGTGTTGGAGGAATTTTGACTAGTACTTAATTAAAAATTTAAAAATTTTGGGTCGAGTTTGGGCTAGGTCCACCCACCCATTAACACCCCTAGGCCCTAAAGTAATAGGCTGAACTAAGAAAATAGGCCCAAAATATTCACCCATAGGCTTTTGGTACTACCACATGGCCCAATATCTTCAACAATGTCAAACCCAAAAGGGGTTAAATCACATCAAAATGTGGGCCTTTACTTTATTTACTTAAACAAAGTTTATTAGTTGGTAATGAATTGTTATTAATTCTAAAATATTAATTATTGATGATTATAGTTGTTGACACTTGACAATCGATGCTTATAATATACTAATATAATATATGTGACATATTGGTACAAAAGAATTATAAAATCTCTACGATTCTACCACTAATTTTTCTATAGAATTTATTAATTTAAAACCACATGAATAGAAAATAAATAGTTCGTATATATACAACTATACTACTAATATAATTAAGTTATGGGGGCAACCCCAGTAGAGTTGGCGGCGAGGTTCCCTCGTCATCCAAAAAAAAAAAATATAATTAAGTTATTATGGAATAAAAATACGGCTTATTTTTAAATAATTCCCCAACATACATTTTTTATTCAATTTTAAGTTATCTATTATATTTTATATGAGTTAGTAGCTGACAATACTTAATATATCAATTATAAAAATAAATACTTATTATATATCAATTATTAGCGTTGATATTTTTAAATTGTATAATATTTAATTAATAACTATAAAATTCATTATAACTTTGTCAAATTTATTTATTCTCCTTCAAAGTTTGAGTATTATTTTCAAATATAATATGAGATACCTTTAGGCTTTAGTGCATTGTGTTCGTTTATTAAATATATAAATTATATATATAAATGCATTGTAACAGTGAGTCAGTGAGTATGAATTTATTTCATTAGACGAAAAAAGATGATTAAAAATA
Source organism: Verbascum thapsus (assembly GCA_963669365.1). Lineage (NCBI taxonomy): Eukaryota > Viridiplantae > Streptophyta > Magnoliopsida > Lamiales > Scrophulariaceae > Verbascum > Verbascum thapsus. The sequence goes on from OY770117.1 coordinate 2,858,573, forward strand.
TACAGAGAAAGTTGATGAACAGCAGATGGAGGTAAGCAGGCATTAATGGAGGAATACGTTCTGTGCGTGGTTCCCACTTTTCCCTTACAATCTCCACCTCCTTCAGCAATCACGGGCGGGAATATCGCATTTTTGGTTCGAAAAAGAAAAATAATTGCCCAAAAAAATCCAAATTATTCTACAAAAAAGTCTTTGTCTTCACTCTACACGCTCCATCTCCACCTCCGCTAGAGTCAAAAATCATTTGATAAAAGAATATACATACATAATTACATATGTATATATATATATATATATACTGTTCCAGATAGTTACTTCCCCAATTATATAATAATATTATACAAGAAGCTGAACTCAATTATTGTCGGCTTCATCTCTCATACAACACTCTCAATATTCCTCTGCGTGTTTCAGGTAATTGATATATATATATATATATATAAGATACATTTATTAATGTTGAATTTGTGTGTTAAATTTTGCATGTGAAGAAACCAAAAAAGGTGCATTTTCTAAGGCTTTTTTTTGCATTATTTCCTTTTGTGGGTCTTATGTTTTTTGGCAGATAAAACTGCATAATTCAAGTGGGTCACGCTTAATTTTTCCTCTATTTCAGAGATATTCACAGGGGCAGTAGTGCCCAGAATTTCAAAGACAAATTACTGTAGAACCCCTCAATTCCCATCACTTTCTCTGTGTGTGTGATGGTGGTGGGGAACTGAAAGGTACCTATCAGAGTAGTTGCAGAGAATTTTATGCTTTAAGTATGGACATAAATGGTTTATAGGTTTCTTTTTCTTCTAATTTCTAATCATGTGATGTTACCCTTTCTGTGTTCTTTGAAAACGTTTTTGTTGGTAGGTTAATGAGTGAACTCTAAGCAAGGCTGATTGTTCACCAGAAAGTTAAACCCATTCCAGTTTAAGATAGAAGTGTGGGCATGATGTTACAGACTATTATGCCTTTCAGAGAATGTTTTTGATGAAATGATGAAACTCAATTGATGTGAAGATGAAATTTGTTTGAGAGAGAGATAGAGAGTATATTTATTGTGTGGCTTAGATGGACAGAAGGAGTTGGCTATGGCGGCGAAAATCTTCAGAAAAGAGCCCGAGTGGTGAAACAGAGAGCTCAGGATCATTATCTTCACATTCAGAAAGATTTTCTGATGATCAGGTTGGTTAATTTTGGTGAATCTTTTCAAACTTCATTTCTTTAATAATTGATTTGTTTTACTGTTTTCTTCAATTTGATACTGGAATTGGACTGTGAGAAATTGATCTTATATAGCTCACACTGGTTGTATCTTTAATGTTTGCAAGTTCTGGTGAACTCATAATCCATCTAGTTGCATTCATTTCATCTGTTAATCAAACTACTTTAAGTTTGGCATTAGCAACAAATGCGTAATTAAGAAATGCTGGAAAATGGCTCCTATTTTCATGAACAAGTTTGTTGGAGGTTTTGAGGTCCATAATCATAAAAGTTGAGTAAATGATGATAACTTTTCTTATTCTTTTTTGAAAATGCTTAAACTGGTTGAAGCTTTAAGGTCATGTTCACAATGTTAGTCATGCAATCTAGTTCTAGGGATGGCATCCCACTCACATGCTGGTTTATCTTTGAATCAACATGGACCACTTTGTGTGGATATGCACTGTAGTTGGTCCACAACTGACAGCTTCTTACTTTTTGCTCTTGAAAAGCATTCTTTCTCCATTGCATATCTCATCCTTCAATTATTAACTTATGCATATGATGTTATTCTCTTGAGTCTTCATCAGCACTATGTATGAGCTTGATATATTTGTTCCCATATATTAACTGAGGTCCACTTTAGCTACTTCACCTTGTGTGAATTTGAAACATACATGTGAATATGAAGCTAATTATGGTTAAAAATACTGCCCAGAATAATTATTGGAAACGAAACAAATTTATGCATCATTAGTTGAGTTTGCCTGATGATAGCTCGATTTACTACCTATAGCAAAACAATTAGAGAAAACAGTTGATTATCTGCGAGTTTTTTTCGTGCTTTTTTCTCAAATACATGCGCGCATGAACACGCACACGCAAGGAAAATTATTCATTGCTTAACTTCCCTGTTCTTTAAGAACATTGCACCATTTTGATTCATACTTGGGACAAAAAAAGAATGAGAACATTCTATATTATTGGATCAAAAGAAGGATATTTTGATCAAACTGAACCACTATGGAATAGTTTCTTGTTGTAAGGCTAAATGTTATGTTTCATTGTTGTACAGACTGTGTCAAATCATAATACTCAGTCCCCTGAGGTCACATCTAAAGCTTCACCAATCGATGAACTTAATGACACTTCAAAGACTCTATCAGAGAAACTATCTGAAGCTCTTCTTAATATTCGTGCCAAGGAAGACTTGGTTAAGCAGCATGCTAAAGTTGCAGAAGAAGCTGTCTCAGGTTAGTTTCTTCTAAGTGTATGTGTTTTATCTCTCATGTTTGTGTGGTATAATGACATGTAACTAATGGGCTGTGCATGTAATTATCACTTGATCTAATTTCGAAAATCAATCATGTTCTAGGATGGGAAAGAGCTGAGAACGAAGTGACAGTTCTGAAGAAACAAATAGACGCCTTAGCGCAAAAAAATTCAATCCTCGAGGAACGTGTTGGCCATCTTGACGGAGCCCTTAAGGAGTGTTTGAGACAGCTTCGACAAGCAAGAGAAGATCAAGAACACAAGATCTCCGATGCAGTTACCAAGAAAGCTAGTGAATTTGAATCAATAAAATCTGAACTTGAAAACAAGCTTGTTGATCTCCATAATCAACTTCAAAATGTGAAAACAGATGCAAACAGTGATATGCCCGCGAAACTTGAAGCTTTAGAGAAAGAGAATTCGACCCTTAAGATTAATCTCCATTCGAAAAGCGAAGAATTGGAGTTAAGGATCAAGGAGAGAAATTTAAGCACTCAAAAAGCTGAAAATGCAAGTAAACAATATATCGACAGCATAAAGAAAGTGGCCAAGCTTGAAGCAGAGTGTTTAAAGCTAAAGGCCATAGCCCGTAAAGCAAAGCTTAATGAAGATGATAATCAGTCAGTTAAAAGTGACAGCAGCAAACAGTTTAAGTACGAACGAAATCTTGGAAAAAGTCCAATTTGCCCCTCTGTTGAGATTGATTTGATGGATGATTTTCTCGAGATGGAGAGGATTGCGGCCCTACCCGATAAAACGGTTCATGAAACAGAAACCAGGGTCAATCAAACTGCTGAGCTGGAAGAGAAACTAAAGAAGATATCGAAACAGAGAGCAAATTTAGAGATTGCTCTTAAAGAGTGCCAAAGTAAGCTAAGGACATCGGAATATCAACTAAAGCAAAAAGAGACGGAGTTAATGGAGACGAATAATCAGTTGACTTTGGCTAACGAAGCAAAGAAAGCTGCACAGAAGGAAGTTGAGTATACAAAAGTACAGTCTAAAAAGTCAAGTAAGCTTTTAAATGAAGCGGAAAAAAATGTCGTAACAATTCAAAATGAGTTGAAAAAAGTAAATGAAGCAAAGAGCAGAGTCGAGGTGGACCTTCACAATGCCAATACAAAAAAAGCAGAAACAGAGTCAAAACTCAAAGTAATGGAGCTTGAGCTAGAAACATTGAACTCAAAAACTCGTACCTTAGAGAAAGAAGTTGAAAAAGAAAGAAAATTTTCAAAGGAAATCGGGTCACAGCTTAAAACTATGGAGGTTGAGTTAGAAACATTGGACTCGAGAACACGTACATTAGAAAAAGAAGTTGAAAAAGAACGAAAATTTTCGAGGGAAGCTGAGTCACAACTTGAAATACTGAAACTCGAGCGAGATAATTTGCGATCAAATATACATGCCTTAGAGCAAGAACTTGATAAAGAGAGAAACTTGTCAAGGGACGTTGTTGCTAAATGCGAGATATTGGAAACGGAGATATCAAGAACGAAATCGGATTCTCAGTTTCAGAGATCATCGATCATTGAGGAGTTCAGAATGAGCCAGGTTTGTTGGTATATGATATTTGTCTATGTTATGGTTGGCTATAAGATGTTTTAAAGAGCTTATAAGCTCGGCCATACACACACACACACTCACTTTTGCACGTCTTTTGTATAACTTGGAAATCGTATATTTGGTTGCAGGATAAAGAATTGGCAATAGCTGCTAATAAATTTGCAGAGTGTCAAAACACAATTGCTTCTATTGGCAGACAACTCAAGTCTCTTACCACATTAGACGATTTGATCATGGATTGTGAGAGATGAAAAGAGTCGTTCGATGGGGAAGATAATTGGAAATTGCCCTTTTTTTCTAGGCCTAGTTTTATGCAGAGACGATAATATGAAGCCTTATGCACCAGGTAATAAAAAACAGAGCTTTTTGCTATAGAAAACGTCCAAAATCGCCTGGAAAAGTTTCGTTGGATTAATGCTTCGAGATGGGCAAAAAAATCAGGAACACTGTTAACTGGAGAGGGTTAGCATTGTTGGAGGCCTTACAATAGTGTAGTAGTAGCCATGCTAAAGTATTATTTTTCATTATTACTTGTTTATATTCCACATACAATTATTTTCTTCTATTTATTTGTATTATTAATAATTTCATGTTGTAAACGTTCATCGGAGAAAGAAATAGCAATTTTCCAGAAACTATTCGGAATTTTTTGATGTTGATTTTTGGCTTACAGCTTCTTTCATTTCACCATGTTGATTACATGCATCAAGCTGAATAGTATAAACTAATCTGAAGACATGAAATAAGAAAATTAATGGGGAGAGATGGAAAAAAAAAAAAAAAGTTATGGGGTGAGAGAGGCTCGAACTCTCGACCTCAGGATTACTCAACAAAGCTATGAGACCTACGCGCTAGCCAACTGCGCCACCACCCCATGTTGTCTTGGACCAAATTTAATATTACAAAAACCATAGGGGGTAAATAATTAATTAAAATAAAAAAATAAAGGAACAATATATATTTTCACCATAATGTCACTTGAATGAGGATGTTACATTTTCACAATAAATCAGTTTTAAAAGGCACTTGAGAATATAGTTTGCACGCCAAATTACACACAAAAAAAAAACATATATTTGATGCATGATGCCAATATGGGGTGCATGATGAGTGCATCACATTCTGTTACTGAATTTTTTCACTTATAGATATTTTTGTGATAAAAATAATTCGTATAATTACTGAGCTGATTAAGCATTATATAGTGGATAACTACATTTCAGATATTACTTCTTCTGTGTTATGATAATCGAAGACAATTTATTTTGCAAATTATATTGTTTGACAACAGTAATTACATGAAAAGTTAATATTTGTTAAGTTTCATTATGGGATCAGGTTAGAATTAATTTGACTAGCCATAACGGCATTGTTGAACAGAAATTTCATTTTTCTTGCTTTGAAAAATTGTCTCAGAGGGGATTGTAACTTTATAACCGTAGCTTAATACCTCTTAAATTGCATTGTAATAACTTATGTATTCAATTTAAATTGACTGTGAATTTAAACATGATTAGTGGTGCATTTATCATATTGCTTTTTTTGTGAAGTGAAGGTAATATTATGAGTATATATTAATGTGATTATATTCATTGATTAAATAAATGAATAAGTTAAATCGACATGCGTTATACTTATAGTAAAGTATAACGTCAAGCTAACATCATCATCTGGTTCTATGGTGTAGTGGTTAGCACTCTGGACTTTGAATCCAGCGACCTGGGTTCGACTCCCGGTAGGACCTTTCTTTTTTTTATATTTGGATTTTTTTTCTTGATTTTTTTTAATAAAGTTGTATTTATTTAATAATAACAATTTAAACTAATGCATTGATGCATAAAACTGCAGTAGAACAACGGAAGCCAACTCCATTTAAGTAAAAACGAGCAAGAATTACATAAAACTTGAACTATGAAAAATCGAAACAATTCCAACATAAGTAACTCCTAGTTACATTCCTACATCAGGTAAAAGCCAACATATAATAACTGAACCAGCACAGATGAAGCAAAGAAACAAACTAACTAAGACAGCAATAAACTTAAACAAAAGCAGCACAGATAAAGCTAGCGACGAGACAAAACACGAACAAATGAAGCACTAGAATTTGGGGCAGCTTATGGTGCATATAGTTGAGCACGGTGGATATGACGGAGAGTTGGCGAGCGGTGTTGGGGCATGTTGCATATGTGCGTTATTGTTCGTTGGAGGTTCAACGTATGGGGATGAAAACGGTGAATTATGAGTTACTTGTGATGGTGATGGAGAATAAGATGGTTTTACGACCAATGGGGCGTGTGTTGGGATTTCGGTCATTGGAGAGTGGGACGGAGAATGGGAGGGTGGTTTGATATATGGAGCGTGTTTTGGGGTCGGAGATGGAGAGTGAGAATGTGGTTCAATGGGGTACGATGGGGTTTTGGATGGGGATGGGGAATGAGAGGGTGGTTCGATAGACGAAGCGTGTGTTGGGGTTTTGGTCGATGGGGAAGGGGACGGAGAATGATAATGTGGTTCGATAGAGTATGATGGAGAATGAGAGGGTGGTTTGATAGGCGAATCGTGTGATGGGGTTTTGGTCGATGGGGACGGGGCCGGAGAATGAGAGGGTGGTTCAATAGGGTGTGATGGTGCTTTTGCATTGGGAAATGAGGATGGAGAATGAGAGGGTGGTTCAATAGGCGAATCGTGTGATGGGGTTTTGGTCGATGGTTCATTAGGGTGTAACGGGGCTTTCACCGTTGAAGATGGGGACGGAGAATGATATGGTGGCTCACTAGACGGGGTTTTAGCCACCGGATGTGTGGCCGGCGAGTGGTGAGTTATTGGAGTCGGTGATGGAGACCTCGAAGGTGGCTTAATAGGCCCGTGGGTCGGGTTTTTCGCCATGGGGGACGGAGCTATGTTCGTGTCACGGTGGCGGTCCGAAAGGACGACAACAATGAACTTTTGGCCCTTCTCACAGTTCTGGTTATGCCCACTTATAAAGAAGAATGGACCTGATCTCTCAAACTTGAATGTAGAATTACCTTCCTTGAAAGTTTGTATAGGATTATCCTTGTTGCATCTTTTGTAGTCATCTTTGCTTACAACAAGCACAGAATCTTCACCTTTTTGGTATTTGAAATCTGCATGGTACCAAGTTTATTTCATTATCAACTTATAGAACTAATTTAACATACATTTTCTAACTAGTATGAGAATATTTGTTCACACACACAAAAGGTAAAAGAGAGGAAAGAACATACTAAGTTCATCGTCGATTTGAAAGCGATTTCGTTTAGCCCAACGATTGTAGTTATCAGATGGTTTAAGCGTCCAACCGTCTTCGCCACCAACGTAAAATGTGTAAGCATGAGATGAGCAAAAAAGCCCTATAAAAACTACAAGAAGAAAGCTCATCCTAGATGGATAAACAGCCATTGATAGCATAAAAAAAGGTTTCAAAAATTGCAGATTAACCTTGTGTAGTGTAAAATAAGAAGAATTGAAGGTAGTAAAAAGTGGGAATTTTAATTTGTTGTGAATATTTGAGTAAAACATGTCCCTATATATAGTGATGGATGCTCAAATAAATGGCATTAATTGGTAAAACGAGTCATAATAAAAATTTATTGCATGGGTTTTTCTATTGAAGTTTACTTTGACCACTTTAAATGTTATACTTAAACCAAAAAATAAGATAGTACATACATGATACAAGTGCAAAAACTCGAAAAGTATGAATGGAATAATGTCATTATCCCTTTAATATTGTATTTGTTTTGCAAACATATAAAATTAAAATACAATTCATGACTTATTTTATATAATTTGAATAGTTCATATTATCCTTGACATTATGGATTTTTTTTTATGAATTATCAATGATACTCGTAAAACTTTACAAGTTAGTAATTTCCTATAAAACTTTCCATAAAACTCGAAAAGTGTCAATGTTTAGAAAATATTGACACTTTTACGATTTTGTATTTTATATGTTAAGTTACTTGAACTTTGACGATTATATGTTGTAAGAGTGCTAAATTTGAATCAAATATTATCACTTAGTTCGTTATTGAAATTTTTATCAATTATTGATATACTTGTATAAATTTTGAAACAAAATATTGATTTTTAAAAGTGAATAAAGATGTTTAGAAAATTTTCAAAAGATGTTAGAAAATTTTCAAAAGATGTTTAGAATAGTCTTTGTAAATATCCATATAGAAATGTTCTAGATAATTAATTACAATTGTTAAATCAAGTTGATCACCATCGTACATTGAGGAATGAGAGTTGAATAAATATAAGACAAAAATTCATTTGTTCTAAGAGCGCTAAATTTGAATCCAATATTATCGCTTAGTTCGTGAAATTTTTATCAACTATTGGTATACTTTTATAAAGTTTGAAACAAAATATTGATTTTTAAAAATGAATAAAGATAGTTGTTTACTTTCTTTCACATTGTGAATAATTGAGAGTTTGTTGTGAATAATTGAGGAAAAGAATATAATGATGGATGCTCAAATGAAATGGCCTAATAGGTTAAATGAGTTATGATGAAAATTTATTGCAGGGTTTTTCTCTTAAAAGTTTATTTTGACCGCTTTAAATTTTATACTAATTAAAACCACCACTATAGTTTGGGTGTTGTAATGTATTTAACGTTGAAAAAGGAGTTTTAAAGTACTACTGAATAAGTTCCCTTCACAAATTATAAGAAAATTTAAGAGTTTTTTTTGGCTTAATAAAATTTCTGGAACAAATTTGCATTAATTTATATGTGTGTATAATATATGTATATATAAATCTAAGCTCTTTTACTTTTAAAAAAAAATGATAAATATATTATTGCCTGAACAAATAATGTATTCCTTTTCATCTAATATAAAATTATTTCTTTTCATTATCAGTTTTATTAAGATAGATTCTCAAGTTCTTATGCATGAGTAATTGCAGTCAAAGGTGGCAATATTTGTGGATGTCTTGATTACATCTTTGATCTTTTGTTTAGTTATGGTCAAAGAATAACAAATAGGTCATATAACATAATAAATGTAGTAGTTTATGATTTAGGTGGCCTAATTTGAAAAGAGTTTCTTTGTTTTCCCTTAAACATTTACTCATTTAAATTTCCACTATAATATCAATAGTTACAAACAAAAGGCTTACTTATAAATCATATATACAAGGCAATTTTCTAATCCAATTCTTTTTGTATCATCCCAAAATCTAGTGCTAAATCATGAACATACAGTAGAAATAATGAATGAATCAAAGACATTCAAATATTCTAACCGTATATCTAAAATCTAGATACACTTTGGACACTATACTATAGTACTACAAAGCTAGTGCATGTAAGCAAATATGTCTTGAAAAGCATAGTGCTGCTCATTATACTGTAGTTGTGAGCTAAAGGGATCATCTTCAAAGCCATTATTCATATAATTCATCTCAAAATCGAGATAATTTTGAAAGTCGTTTAACTTGGGTTCACTTTGGACCTCCTTAAACTCGGGCGAAAAGGCGTGCTCCGAGCTACTCGAATCTGTATGAAACTTAGGTATCGACTCAGATGTTTCAAAATGCATAGTTGTTTGTGGCGTAGGCGTTGCTATTACATTATTGGATAAGAAATCGATGTTTGGCTTTTGTTCTTCGTTGTCTGAAAATTGCACTTCGTTTTGATCCACGTTGTAGTGTTTTTCGAGGGTTCCTTTCTTGTTGTATATTCGACACAAAACCCAATCGTCAAGCTGAAATATCAAACGATTCAAATGATTAACGCAATGAAACATCTTGGATTCGATAAATCGAATGTATAGATCTAAAGCCTCAAATCATGAAAATGGAAAAACAAGAAAAAAAACTATCTCATATCTTGATTTTTTTTAGTTTTTTTGTGATTTTACAATTGGATTGAAGACTATTGGTTAAGGGAAGAAAATAACACACCTAAAGATTTTAAATGTCTTCAAAATCAACCCACTTTCATGTCTATCATATGCTTTCAAGCATAACTTGAAATTGTCACTAGATTATCTATTGTAATTAGGGAAAATTACATGTACATCCGTCTCACTTTTCGTGTAATTACCACGAGCCCCCTAAGATTTTGTAAATTACAAAGACACCCCACTCTGACCCTAAAGATTTTAAATGTCTTCAAAATCAACACTCTTTCATATTTATCATAAAGCATAACTTGAAATTGTTACTAGATGATCTATTGTAACTAGGGAAAATTACATGTAGACCCGTCTCACTTATCGTGTAATTACCACGAGCCCCCTAAGATTTTGTAAATTACAAAGACACCCCATTCTGACCCTATCAACTTAAAAAACAGAGATTATAATATGCTTTTACTGATAGATGAAGTTAAGGTAATTTCTCAATTTTCATATTGGCCAAAAACACTTACCCTTTTACTGGTTCTCTTGCCATTAGCAGATCTATCAACATTAGCTAAGCGATATTCGTGCATAATCCAATTTGTTTTGATTCCTTTCGGAGCTTTTCCTGCATAAAACACCAAAGCTTTCTTGATTCCCAGTGTCTTCGGCTTGCCGACCGGTTTATCGGCGCCGGTGGCTTTCCAGTAGCCGGTTCCGGCCGCCCTGTTCGGCCTCGAACCATTTGGGTATTTCCGGTCTCTTGGAGAAAAAAAGTACCACTCTTTCTCACCATACACTGCCATACCTGTTAATATATTGATTAAAACTGTAAATATTTGGGTTTTTTTTGAGAAAAATTAAATCGAAAAAGAAATGGGAAATTGAAAATAAAGAAGAAGAAAAACAGGGTACCAGGAAGATCCCATGGATTAAACTTGTAGAGATCAATCTCAGCTACAATGGGAACTGAGATCTGCTGTCCCGCACATCTACGGCAGAGATAATGCACCACCAGCTCCTCGTCCGTCGGATGGAACCGGAACCCTGCCGGCAAATTCAATTTCTCATCGCCACCCTTCATTCACTCTTCGAATAATCTTCTGCTTTGATTGTGTTTGATACTCTGTTTTACTGATTTCAGACGAAGAAAATTGGACCTTTGGGTTGGTTGTATTTATACAGTGGATAATTATGTTCTTACACACGTGGGTCATTGCATCTGATCATATAATACTATTCTATTATTATTATTTAATTTTCTTTCTTATTGTGTACATATGTAAGGCATGCAGTAAGAAAAATTAATTAGTTGTTTAATATTTGAATTAATAATTATTATATGATATGTGGTAAAATAGAATGAAATTAAATATATCATATAAGGTTTTTATCTATTTTATAAAAGAATAATTATTGTGTGAATAAAATTAAACTCTAAATTTATTTAGATAAATCTTTGATATAATTTTCCAATGTAAAACAGTAAAAGACAGCAGCCGAAGAAAAGAAAGGAATTGACGGTCTAATAATTAGAAGCCACGTAGGACAAGAGTGCCACACGTGTGGGCGACAAATGAAATGCGTCACTGCTTTCGTCATTGCACCAGACTCTTGTGAGTTATAAAAAGACGGCTGTGTAATGACAAGTTTGACTAGTGCCTTCCAGTCAAAGGTTGACTAATAGTAACTAGATATATTTCAGTCGACCAAAAGAAAATCCACTCCAATTTTATATAACCCAAACCATTGTTACTAAAAGGAAAATATTTATATATATCGAGTTTTAGATTTCATTAATATGATTTGTAGATGTAAAACGTAGTTTATTTATATTTGCATGGTATATAAAATGACTATAAAATTTAAAATATACAAATGTTTTTCAGTAACGGCCTAGCAATCAAAAAATAAATGTAATTATTGAATTGGTAAGGGGTACAATTTGTAATATTTTAAGGCTTCCGAGAGTCTAATTCTCAATAGACAATACATCACCATCACATAATGTATTAATAAGCCATTTGTGACCATATTTAAATTGTGATAATAAAATTGTTGGTTCCAAAATTTAAATATGTTTATATTATCTTACTAACAAGTGGTGGTTTTTCAAAAATTAAATTTACTAGAGCTAACAAGTATCATCTTATACAAGTGTATAATTAACTATACAATCATTGTCACATGCATCGAACCGATATGACACTTTCCAGCATACAATTATGTGGTATATAACATACCAGGTCCGAATCAAATATGTTATAGACTCTTCCAACATGAGATTCAAAAGGTTGGATAGAGATGTGTCGAGTTCAGTTTGTTGGGTCATGAACCCGAAAAGTCCAGTCTTAATCTTACAATCGAAAATGTGGTCTTATTTTAAAACAGATCGAGTTTGATAATTTAATTATATATTTTGTATCTATCTTTTGCTGGACAAAAGCATTAAAGATCATGTACAATAAAGTTTATTATATAAATGATACAAAAGTTAGAATTATCAAACTCAATGTAACACAATTTTTTCAGATACGAGGTATTTGGACCATGGGAGCTACTTGCCAAGTTGGTTATCCTATTCTTAAGAAAAATAAAAAATAAAAAAAATGACGAAATAGGTGATGTAATATTCATATTGTTTGTGACGTGCTCCATGACGTCAACTATTGAAGTTGCTATGTGACTTCCTTAACTACTGTTCAAAGGGATCCTATTTCTTTGTCCACAATCCATTTACTTAGATTAAATTAGGGTGATCAAGGAATCTAATTGGGTGTAAGTAAAAAGAATTATGTTGCTAGTTGGTAAACATATCTAGGTAATTTTTTTTTAAGATCTCTTGAAAATAAATTGTTATATCTAACAAATTTATGAAAATTTACAATCTCAAAAAAGTCTACATTAATTATCAATATTGACCCTCTTAAAATTTGAATTTGAATTTCTACTGTGCTCATTATTAATGTTTTGAAACCCAACCCGACCCGGCCGGTTCAACCGGTTTGACCCAGAATCGGTCCTTAAAACGAATCGGTCAGACCCACAAACCCGTTTTTTGGCTCAAACCCAGTCAATTTGCCTCAAAATCGTTCGACCCACCGGTCAGACCAGTGACCCGGTAAAACCGGTCCTGGGTCAATTGAACCGTTCGGTTTTTATAAATTTCAAAATTCAAATTTAAAACTTAATTTTTTTCCCCAAAAAATCACAAACCTTTCCAAATCTCATTATATTATTTTGCTATTCCAACATGAAGTTCTCGAAAACCTTTATTTCGAACAAATCAAATCAAAATATACTATCGGTAAAACTTAAGTCTTTTTCGTTTTGATTTTTGTTGGTTTGCAAATTATTAGAGCTCTTTTAAGTTATTTTTTTTCTTCAAAATTGTTGGTTTTATTATATAATGATATAGTAATTATGCCATATGTGATGTATATTTGATTTTTGATTCCATGAATTTGAAAATTATATCACTTCAACATAATTTTATTTTTTTACTAGAAGAATTTTCTCTTTTTTTCATCATTTTGACATAAATATATGTACTAAAAATAATTTTGAATATAGGAACATACCTATATTTTATGTTTTCAAATTTTATAATAAATTTAGTATTTTATTTAATATTTATTACATAATTATGACATCACTGGTTCGACCGGTGTTGACCAGATGGTTGAACCAGTGACCCATGACCCGATCAATTTTCCAATTTGATGACCGGGTTGAGTTTCAAAACATTGCTCATTATACACATTTATTTAAATCTAACTTGGAAAAGTGAGATGACCCTTCAAATAAACATTTAATTTTATCAATAAAAAATGCTGAAAATATGTAAAAACAAAAAGACATGGACAAAAAGAAATGTAACTTTCATAATAGAAAAGTGGACCAAATGGGGAAGGTTGTCTCTGGATCTGCCTAGCGAAGGTAGATTCCTCGAAATTTCATCTGCTTTTATTAATGTTGCTAACTTTATAATTATAATAAACAAATTAATTAATTAATTAAAAGAATTGCTGAGGGACAAGTGGGATTACAAATTATTAAAATAATATGAGATGTTTAGACCCGACGCAGACATGCCTATTAATGTCACAACGTTACATTTTTTTGAAACATTTATAATCTTTTCACATAAAAAAATTTATAGACTTCACATATATTAAAATAATCGTAAAAAACGACTATATACGTATAGAGAAGTAGAGTTAAGTCATATGATATGAATATCTACCACATTCCCACATAAATTTTGTGCCATAAGTATATGATTTCTAATGTATCTGTCCTTATAACTCCTACAAATTTCTTTTGCATTATAACTCATATATAATACAAATAATATAATTAATCATAATATATAATGTACGGTACAATACGGTTGTAAAAAACCAAAAACACCCCTACAACCAAACTACCTCAGCTTATATAACACTGATATTACAATATGTTAAAACAACAGTTGTTACCTTCATAACAGACACAGTTTGCTTTAAAAAGAGTTAAATTCAGATCTCAGATCCTCATTCTTTTTACATCGCTTACAGGGACGTAAAGGTCATCTTTGTCGTTCGTTGACTGTTCGACAAGAAAGCATCAGTTATCAGATCCCCTTACCCTTAACGATAACTAAAATTTAAACAAAATTTCGACTTACATTCTCGTCGGGAACAACTGCATATCTCTCGGTAGGGGACACCCAAGTTTTTTCTGCTGACATAAACCTTAGTTATTTAACTGCAGTTACATTTTGACCAAGTATAAATACAAGAATAGAATTATATGTATATATACGACACCTGACGATATGTCAGCTTTTGAGGCCTCGATTTGCTGTCCGCTCGATCCATCCATGCTTAACGCCTCTATAATCTTTGGAACATTTCTACTCATTCATAATTAGTGAAATCAATATCAACAACTAAGACTCAAGTGAACTTTGGATCATTTGAAAAGAATAGAGCAAAAATAGAAGGGACGTGATTTAATTATTACCGGTCAGTTGAGTCACCATGACCGAGCTGACCATTTGTACCTCTTCCCCACGAGAAAACGTTTTGCCTTTCGGTAACAGCAAGCGTATGCCTCCAACCACATGAGATATTCACTACTTTCTGATCAAGTGGAAATTTGACTTGTACAGGTGAGCAATGATCTACATTGTCCCCGACACCAACTTGTCCAAACTGTCACATACAAACGTTAAACAAATATTAGCTTGTTATCAACTTCAACAGCCAACAAGCAGTGTATTCTGGCTATGTTAATAAGTGGAAGATATAGTAACAGTGTATTATTAAAGCAAAACACTCGAGAATTGTGTCTCGAAAACAAATTTTATAAACCTTATTCCAGCCCCAACCATATAGTTTCCCGTCATTCGTCAGTGCCATTGTATGTCTCCAACCACCTGATATCTGCAGAGGAAAAAACCATTAAAGAAATTGATATATGTATACGAGAACTATATTTTTCAAGCTCGAAAAAGTATACAAATACCACTATAAGTCTTTTTTTCATTTTCTTTTTTATGATGCAACCAAAAACTACCAAAGATGATAGAGGAACTTTACTAATATAACTTGTCCCGAAAAGAATTAATTACTTGAGAGATAGAATCTTCATGCAAAGCTTCCAGCTTATGAGGGATTAGGCGGTCCTCAAAGTCTCCATGTCCTAGTTGGCCGTATTTGCTCCATCCGTAGGTATACAGACTACCCGAAGAGGAGACTGATATCGTATGTCGCCATCCACATGCTACCAGCACCATTTTTTCTCCCTGCAAAATGGACTATCATGTTTTAAGGGAAGATATTAAAAGGATAAATTAAATAGATATCCCCATCGTAAGACCCTAATTACAAAAACCACCTCGAAGTTCGAGAAATTACATAACTTCCCCTCTTAAAAATAGATTAGAACTTCACCTTGCCAGTAAAAATAAATTTGCAATTCAACCTCCTATTTTTCAAGTTGTCAGGATTTGATAGGGGTGTGTCTTCATAAGTAGCAAAATCTTTGATGTGCTCTTGGTAATTATCGAATTTGTGAGGGGTGTGCATGTAATTGTTCCATATTAAACTGATGTTTGTTTCTTGGTGCCATATCTATTAATAATTATATTTTCATAATTTGTTTTAAGTGAATGATGAAGTGCATGGGTTTCAATTTATCTGTATAACATAATCAACCCTTCTTCTTTTTAGATAATAATACGAACAATAGTCTTACCCGTAGTTTTAAACACGCAATCTGGATGTGCTGAGCATTACTACCAGCAGCCAATGAGTACTAAAAGTATGAGAATTAACATACCTGAAGGGCTGAAACCTTCACTGGGACTAAGCGGTCTTTTCTGTCGCCTAATCCCAAATTACCATATCGACCCCAGCCCCAACCATAAAGCTCACCATCTTCTGTTACAGCAGCTGTATGTTCAGCACCAGCAGCAACCATTTTGACGGAAATACCCTAAAAAGGTAAAAGGAGCCTAAAGATCTCTCTAAGCAGAGTAATCGAAACGCTTCTAGACACAAACTTCATAACGAATGTTATGTATATGTTTAAGAAAGCCAAATATGAAGCACTAAACAATTTCATCCTTCATTTACATCACATTAGTGGTGAATACACAGTAAGGCTCAAAATCTTGATCATGTTCTTCTTTGTTATATTACAATTTATTTCCTTTGAGGGGGAAATTGTTGTCAATAATTGCATTATTCATGTTTCAAAGTTCGGTAGGGCCAATAATAAAGGAGAGAAAAATACTTCCTTTATAAAAATAAACTCTAGATGCAAATAGTTCACCTGTAAGGAGAATGGAAGAAAATGCTTTTGTGGTGTAAGAAATTCCAAAATAAATGTCCCTTAGTTAAAATGAGTTGATTCAGTAATCTCTCTTCCATTACTACTATTTTAATATTACTACGCTTACTATTTATTGTTTAAGTTAACTGTCATATACCTGAAAAGCTTCAATCTTTTGGGGTACAAGAGAATCCTCTGTGGTACCAAGCCCTAGTTGACCATTTTGATTCCGTCCCCAACTGCAGTTCAATTGAAGCAAGTTTACAATGAAACAATGCCATAAAGCCTTTAACCAATAGGTAATTCAAATATGCCATATTGATTTAGTGGCAGTTAAGAACACAAAAGGATTAATAAAAAATTTTCACATCCAATATGGCTTTATAAATTTATACAAAAAACAATTAAGTCAAGGATTAGGTAACCAACCTTCGAACCTCGCCTTCCATAGTCACTGCCAAACAATGGCTGTCCCCACAAGCAATTTGCTTTATCTTTAGGCCTTGTAAGGCTTTGATTGGTTGAGGAGAAAACAAGTCACTCGAGTTTCCATGACCTAATCTCCCAAAATCGCCCCTACAATTGTTTTTTTGATGAGCAAATGCTAACTCAAATGCTAACTCGATTGATGAAGTTTTCTAACAGAGACATATGAAAGCATCTCTCAAGTGTCACTCATGTATATGTGTCTTGCAATACTAACCTGCTATAGAAGATCTCATTGACGTAGTGTAAAGTATTTACGGATAGGAAAACCAAAAGAACTAGAAATAATCTTCACATAAGAGGCCAATATGCAATATCATCAAAGACTTAAGAATACAATATAATCTACATGTTGGTATAGAAGGGACATACCATCCCCAGCTGTATACTTGCATTTGTGATGGGGAGTATGCAGTTGTATGGTCAGCTCCAGAAGTAACAGAAACTATATCTAAAGCATCCAATGCACTCAATTTAGTAGGAGAAAACCTATCTTTGGCATCACCAAGGCCTAACTGTCCATCTTCTCCCCGACCCCACGAGCAAATCGCATTACCAGCTGCAGAGTTATATGTATATATATATATATATATATTCAGAGTTGGAGGGTTTTATTTATTTTTTTGATATGTAAAGTTGAACTATTAGAATTGAAGAGAAATGCATGCACATTCAAATATGGAAAAAATTTATCCTCTCTCCATTTCCATGAGACCTATTCCATAGAAAAGATTGTGTTTAAAACTTTTTATTGTCCTCTCCTTTTACTAATTCTCATCAGAATGAATAAATTTTGTGCTGAACTAGGTATGAACTATGAAGTCAAGTTCACATCATAAACTTGCAATTGTCAGTCTCAACCTAATAAACTCCCTATTTTAGGATGTGCACAAGCATTAAACTTGGGAGCATAAGACAATAATAGGATAAAAGAAGAAATGTGAGATATTTTCAGAAATTAAAATTGAAGCTTATTAAAAATTAGGATAGAAATTGTTAATTATTTCTTTTAAAAAATTGAACTTTTAGTTCAAAGCTTTCATTAGGTTTGAATCTATGGAGTGTTAAAAATTATTTATCTTTGAGAACAAGTTGTGATATTAAATTAAGAAAGACTACGTGGACAAGTCTGATCCATGTAACTAATAACAGCAGCTACAGTTTCCTAAAAATCAGTAGAAGCTACCATAAAACTTTGTAATTTAAAATTAACTAATTAGTCAATATGTCATGGTAAAAGTATATTGAAATAATCAAAGCCACTCTAGAATAGCCTGTCTAATTACATACAAACCAACAGCAAAAAAATCACTTGATCAAGTAAAAAAATAACCCAAATTTCTTCTCTCACAAAATCATGAATCAAAATCATATGGGTTAAGTGGATCCACCTTAAGAAATTATTTTCATCCTACAATTTGGAAATTCACAAGAATATATGAAAAATCCACGTCTACATGGCAAAATTCCCATTCAAATTTGAGTTTGGCAACCCCTAAACAATCCTATGGCTAAAGACAGCTAAGCAGTAAATATATATAGGTAAATGTCCCTATAGTTCTTGGTCCTTGAAATATCATTAAGATATCAGATATGATGATACAGTCCCTGAAGTTTAATTTTGTGATTTAATTTCGTCCTCTGGCCATTTTCTGGTGGATTTATGTTGTTGATATTGATCGATCTGTTCAAAATTCATGGAAAAAATATCTACGAATGTAAACACAAACTAAATTTTATGGACCAAAATGGTAGAAAATTGAAATTCCAGGAAGTAGATGCAATTGTTTGCCTATATATATAGAGGTATATATACTTACAGAGGAGAGCAACAGAGTGGCTAGCACCAGCAGAGATAATAATCGCTCCATTAACTGGTCCACAAATTGTTTCACTCGCAATACTATTGCTACTGCCCATTTCCCCTTCTTCAGCCATCTTCCTTTTCTTCTTATTTTCCTTTGATTTGACTGTGTATTCAATAAGGGTTAGATGAAAATGATAGTTATATAGCAACGTGACAGTACAATGTGTATTTATAGTGTGAGGCCTGAGGGGATGTAATTGCATGTGATGTTGCTGCCGACTTGGGGGACCTTTCTTCCATGTGCTTTTAATGAAGTTTTTTTCATTTTTCATAACATTTAGGTCATCTCCAACCAGTAGTACAGTGGTTTATTCACTCTAACCCAAACCCAGAACACTATTCACTGCATCAAAAGAATCTTTCAGAATATTCTCTTTTTTCATTTTTTTTATAATATTACAATTTTTCACAAATAAAACTCAAAACGTTTACGTATTGTACATTTTCACCCAAGAAAATATATTTCGCTAATAAAATTCACAAAAATAAAAATATTTTATCAAAATTAATTAATTATAAAATTTACGTTTTATATAATTTAAACTTATTAATTATAAAATATATATTTTATATAAATTAGAGTATAAATATTTATTTATAATTTAATTATAAACCCAAATTAATGCATAATTGAATAAATATAATCAATGGGCTATAATTATAACTCATTAAATTTATAAGGGCCAAATTACAAAATAATTCAGACTTTATAAATTAGAAAAGAACTAAAATGAAAATAAATAAAAGAAGAAGGGCTAAATTGAAAATCCTAAAAAAAATGCCAAAAAAAAAAAGATTTCAACTGCACCAAAAATGGGTCAGCTACAGTTCTGCATCGCCAAATCTGGCGGAGCACTGGCGCAGCACTGTCTGGCGGCGGAGCACTGGCGCAACACTGTAGCTGCGCCACTTCTGGCGCTGGGTTGGAGACAACCCAGCGCCAAATTCATCTCCACCCACGCTGAAATATCCAACCCACCCAGCGTCAAATCCATCTCCGCCCGTTTCAGCATAAGTTGGAGATGGTTTTAGGCATTGTCTTTAATTTCGATTTGAATTCAGTCAACCGATTTTCTAGATTTATTAAAAATTAAAATGGTTATTTAGATCTTTCTAAATGTTATTCTGTTTACTAAAATAGTATGTATACACTATAATTTCAACACGACTCAAGAGTGTAAAAGCTAATGGATTATGCATCAAAGAGGTCTAACGGATATATCTATCTTCAGGTCGAAAATACTTTTTACCCCTACTTAAAATCATACTATAACATTTATGGCTACCAGCTAAAGCAATGAGCTCTGGATAGTCATCAATGCAACATAAAGAAAATACCCAACCTAGAGTAAATATACATATTTGCAGGTCAAATCAACAGCCAATGGGGGAAAACGCACATAAATTTCTGCTCTGAAAAGGGTACGAAGATTTTAGATGCACAAAACAAAATACAATAATTTGAAGTTTATATACAAGTTTCCAAATTAATGTGTTTATTCATGAGCACACCATAATTTAGGGTTCAGAGGAATTGCCACTCATCTTCCTGTCCAGAGTTGTCCAATTCGCCTTCAGACAGTTCATCGACATGATCATAATCTTGATTATCAGTAGCATTATCCCGTAATGTGCTATGATAACTTGAGGGATTTGGAGAACTTCGGGTTTGAGCGATTGTAAATAAGGGAGCGCCATTTGATTGGTCGATTAGTTCTGATGCGCGTGAACAAAAATCATCAAAATCACCTGCCAAAAGTAAAATGAAAAGTAAATAAGAGACTATTACATACTCACCCCTCCTTTATCGTGTAATTACCGGTTCCCCCTTGAGGTTTTCTAAATTACCGCATTCCCCTGTTAGGGGTGAAGTGATATGATTTTACAGAAAGGGGGGGGTGAAATTTTGTAATGTAACAGGGGGTGGAATTGTAATACACTTTTACCGACCAGGTAGATTTTGGTAATCTCAATGTTTTTGATAATTAAAATCTCAGTGTCCCATAGAAAGAAAAACAAATGTGTAAATTACATACACCCCCAACATGAGGCTCTAATAACGGGAAAAAAAGTACAATTGAAAAATTATCATAATTTCCGGTTAGTAAAAGCATAAACCATTCCGTTAAAAAATGTTACATTTTCATCCATTTTGTTTTTTGAGTTGCCAGATATTGAAGAGGGTGTCTTTGTAATTTTCAAACCCTCGGGGGTTTCACTGTAATTACTCAAAAAAGTGAGATGTGCATGTAATTATCCCAACAAAAAATTAGGAATGCAATAGGGAAGAGAAAAAGGAAAAGACAGCATACTCTTGTCCCTGCAATAAAACCCAATTGCCAAGGATGAATCAATCGAGTCCATAGGCATGTGCCTTACAACACTGCAAGCACAGTCCCGAGAAGTTGAGTTAACACATGATTAATGTCAAAGGCAGTAATAAAGCAGACATAATCCACAGGACTAACTTACTTGCAATGATAAGACGAGCTATCGATGTCTACATTATCCTTATCAATGTCAACAACCTGAAGATGAAAAAAAAAAGGATTTGATATAACATCAGGCTATCATCGTGTGATTTAGCAAAGCTATGATAGCGTGTTCTTCAAAAGTAAGATAATATCAAAAAACTCAAATATAGTGAATTTCACGAATAAGGATTAATTTTACTCGGCCATATCATGAGATATATCAAAAGCTATTCCATATTAGATCATATTAAGATAATTATCGACATAGAACCTGCTGAACTTCGTGTGGGTCCAGATAAAAAGCATTTTCATCCTGCACCCCAACTATGTATGTTGACGCACCGGGTCTACCACCCAAAACCCCAAGGCTTTGCGGAAATGTGAATGTAGCACTAAGAAGCGGGATATACCTGTTCAAGAAAGAAAATTTACATAAACATTGACGCTATTGTGCTTAATTTGGGGGGAAATTGCAGCATTAGTTCCAAAGAATAAATCTTTTCCATTTTTGTTAGCCCTATATGTTTTATATATGCATCTGTGACGAAAACCCTTGAACTATTCCCTGTCTAAATCAAACAAGTATTCTAGTTTGGTTTGTTTCCATTTATTTCTTCATTACTGACAAAAGAAAGATTTGCATGTGCGGCATGTGATTGTTCTATCTTTCAATTTAATTGAAAAAGAATTTAGTCAAATCATATAGAAATCAAATTGGGATCAAAGAATAAATCTCGTTGTTCTACATCTTTTCCATGTTTCATATATCAAGTCAAAGTGCCTAATAATGTCATTTAGTCCGCTTAGAAAATAGTAAACCATCAGTTCTCAAATTTCACTTTTAAAAGGACATTCACCTTTCTTAATCACACCTTAATCTTTGAAAACGTAAACTAATAAGCCCTAAATATTCAAGACATTAGACTCATCCTATCCTCCATCTAAGATTAATGATCTTTTCATGCCCATTCCACATATTTCAAACATAATCCTCTATTGAAGAAAAACATACTTTAACAAGTTTCAAAATTCTCTTAACTAACCATAGAAGAAGCATGAAAGATAAACATATTAACTAACTTCAGAAAGAAAATTAGCACATAACACCTAACCTTGGATTTACTTTCTCCAGTCCCAAAACCAAAGGAACCATCAACAAAATAGGCGCCCAATCACTGTGGCTCCCACAGAACTCCGAACAATGTCTTGATATATCCTCAATGCATAGAACAGGGGCCCCACCTCGTTCCCCATCTTCATCACCAGAAACCACATATATAGCAAAGGACAATATCCCGTTATTGTTCTCCTCCCTCTTATTACGCACCAAACTTTCCCATGTTCGACACATGGCATACGGGCCCACCCATGAGCCTGGAGCAAGACCATAAGCCTTTCCAGCTTGGAGAAGATTGTGTATAGAACAGGGTGACTCCTCAGAATCCCCAAAAAGATGCAATATTTCTATGTAGCTTTGGTCGAGTGGCTACAAAATATCAGCGAGACTTATATTAGCACAGCTTGATGGTCGTGGGATAGGAACGTGCAAAATAATTCAGATTTTCATTGTCAAAATATTAAAAGAATTGAAATGAGCACAGCTTACTGTCTATGGAATAGAAACGTGCAAAATAGTTCAGATTTGCATTGTAAGAGTCTAATGCATGATGATCAAAAACCGAGATTAAATGAATGTTTTACCTTGTCGGGAGATTTCCTCCACGATCGTCCTAATTTATGAAACACAATCGCCTACACATGGGAGAAATTAATCAGTTAGCATGGCGTAAATAGTTTCCCATAAAACCAAGAAAGATGATAAACATAAACACGTGTAATACCTGCGCAACAAGCATCTGGCTGCTGCGAAGCATACAACCCCAACTAACGTCACTACTGTACTTAGTATCCCCAATGGGCGAAAATCCTGTAAATCAAACAAAAGTCGTTATCCACATCATCATTAACATCCTCATTTTTAATACTTATCCACTTCCATATCTAAAAACAATACCTTTACGATACGTAACCAAAATCCGCGATGAAAAATCATCAACAAATGCAGCAAATCCTTCACTCTGAGTTGGATTTGATGAACTCGCATCATCGCCTTCCTCAGAAACCCGATAACAAACACCCAAAAGCCAAATGTCGCTCTTGGAAGCCGAAACGCCTCTACTAAACCCTAAAATCCTTCTTATTGATCCTGTATTCATCATCATTACTTTCCTCACAGCAGCTCCACACTCCTCATAATAACTCCTCCCACTCACCGATTTTTTCCTATCACTACAGCAATTGTTGGTGTTACTTTTGTTATCACTACTACTACTAAAATACCCAATAATCGATAAAGCCGGCGTCCAAATTCCAGACCAAATCAAAGATTTCTGGTACTTGGTATAGCCCACACTAGGTTCTGCCTCACATGAGACAGAACCCTGAATCAATTTTTGTGAATTACTAAAATCTAACTTATTTCTGTTGGAATTATTGATGGGATCACTGTTATTCTCCTGAAAACCCTTCATTAACTAATCATAAACCCCGGGGAAAGAACAATTGATCCCCATGAGAACAGCAGCAGAAGAGATAATTACTTTCAGTATCTGGGCAAGAAAAATAAAATAATCAACTAATGAGATAGAACATAAAAGCATTGGACTTTCAAATTAAAAGCAATCTGATTTTAAAAAAAAAATCCTTTTTTATCCGTTTAAATGTATGGAATATAGATAGAATGCACAGAAACGAAGACGAGGGTTTGAGAAACGTTGCTATGCTTACCGGAGATGGCAACGTTGAAATTAAATTAAAATAGTAGAAAAATTGGGGGTGAGGGTTAGAGGTTTGGAGTCTTTGGACTTGAGGAGAAGAGTATCGAAAATAATTAAATTTGGTTGCGTAAAATTGGCACATTTGCGCTTTATTTGATATTTCTAGATCTTTAGGGGGGCAAAGTTTAAAGTCTTAAAAAATTTATAGGAGAAAAATATAATTTTCAAAAGTTGAGGGGGGTGGCGAATGATTTATCAGCATATAACGGTAAGAATTAAGATTGAGTTTTTTTGTAATTTATAGCTCGTGGGTTATTATAGCCTTATAGGTTTTATTCATCAGATTTGTATGTGTTTAAATAATTTCTAATTTTCAGTTTATACTATTAACGATGAATAACTATAAAAATCTTCCTACAAGGAATGGAACAATAATTTTGGCAACACCATATGATATAGCATAACCTCGTATGAGTTACACGACCCAGCAATATGACCGAGACTCGTATGGGTCCATACGACCTTAATGCAATCTTAGGCTTATTTACCTAAAAGCCCCTAATCTAATTGTGCTTATTTGCATTACACTACATAACCCGCGTGTTTTCATCGGGTCAAACCTACTGTTGCCCTAACCCGGACAATCTGGTGCGTACATTCAGGGGACACGTGTAAGACATCCCGTATGTTCCGCTATCGTCCGTACATTGGGTACATTCAGGGGACTTTTGACTCACTGAACAGTACCTCGAGAGTACATAGTACGATCTGACAGTACGTTCCCACTATTCTATAAACCGAGTTAAGAACCTCGTATATGACCTTAAACACAACCTTGAACTACGTTTAGACTTGATTCTATTAGAAAGGTACGTAGATAGCTCAGTACATCTGAGTGCAGTCTATATCCATTCTACGACCCTCCTTAGGTCTTATTCGAACCTCGGCTTGATTTGGCCCGTAAGTATTTTACGAGTTATATCACCATAGAATTTCATATGTACCAATTTAAACACCAATAATGAAACTTGAAACACAGTCACATATATATATATATATATATTTATATGATATATACATAAATAAATAAATAATTATAGATTCCTTTTGACTTTATAGAATAAATTACGAATTGCCTGGACATCAAGGAATTGAGGAAGACGTGAAAGATTCCTGCATTACGAGTAAAAAATGGAAAAAGAATATATCATATATTTTTTCAATTCACCAATAAGTTTATACAAATGCAAATGATAATAGTATTTTTTTTATTGCATTAACTTATACTTTAATTGCAAAAATTCCTCGAAAGCAATACTTGACAGGCCACATTTTTCCACATTTTTCTTTAGGTCAAATGATTTAATTACTCACCAAAATATATATATATATAATATTTAGTGTCATACATTTTAGTTATAGATTCATTATACATATACTTCTCTATTTGTACAAGTCAACTTTTAGACAGTGGATGCATGATAATGAACATGTTACGTCACAAGTAATTAATATTATTATTTCATCCCAAGATTCAAAATAAAATAACAATCTTATTATACATTAAATATCGTCGTACATGTCAATTAGGACATTGATGCAAGACAAATCGCAAAAGAACACTATGCAAGTTTATGCATAATAAAATTTTAGATGCTTCAGAAATAAAAAAGACCTTTTTGAGTGAAATTCTATACATTATAATTTATTGTTTTTCATGACTTCTTAATACGATAGAAATTATATTTAATAAATTTATTTAAATCGATATTTGAAATTTATATTTACTATAATAAAAAATATTTTATAATATCAAGTGACAACAAAAAATCAGTAAAAATGAATGTATTTTATATCACAATAAATCAACTTCTTATAGGGCATTTTTGTTTTTTCTATGTTTGCTATACGGCGATTTGTGCCGGACAACTAGAATATAGCTGGAGAATAGACAATCAATTTATATATTTATTAATCTAATTCCCCTCTATGGCCAATTGGATACAATTTACAAAATCATTAAATTAATTAATTTCAAGACTAACGACATGTGAATGTTAACAAAATATCAAACTAAAATAGTAAAATTATTTGGGTCCGGTTAGATTCAATTCAACCTCTTAGGCCATCTCCAATGGAGCGGCATTTTGGCGTTGGTGGGCCAAAATGCCGCTCCAATGGAGCGGCAAATCAGTGGGTCCCCACGTCAAATTTGCCGTGGGGTTTTTTTATTTTTTTTTTGTTTTAATTTTGTTTTAATTTAGTATACATATTTATGATTTAGTACAATTTGATCCATTTACAATTAAGCCTCAAAATTTTATAAATGTTACGATTAGATATATGTTGTTTTTATTATATATGTTATTTTTTATATTTGATTATATATGTTATTTTTTATATTTGATTATATAATATTAAATAAAAATTAAAATATATAAAAATATTAATTGAAATAGGATATATTACATGAAATAGGTAATAACTAAAGAATTAAATGTAGGGTGTTATTTGTAAAATATAAGAAATAATAATAAATGGGGTTAAAAAGGAATATTTTGTGGAATATACTTTTAGAGTGAGATATAGAGTTATACATTGGAGCAGAATTACTCACTAAAATAGAGAAAAAAAATCGTTATTTTAGAGATCACATTGGAGATGCTCTTATCTAGGTCAAGCTGTTTTTGTGTATATCCAAATTAAAGAAGGTCCTGATTCCTGGGAGAATCTTCAACTTCCCAGCTCACGGGTAATTGTATAGATTCCCCGCGAAGAATGTGAACGTCTTTATTTATTTAGCTGATACTTAATGCACTGTATCTGTAGCACTTTTTTTTTTCCTTTTTTCTAAATGTCAACATCATTATTTTAAAAAAAAATATGTAAAACTCAAATCTAAAAGTATACTCCAACACAATTACTGAAACAGAAAATGAAATTTTTCGTAATTTCTCAAACATTTGCATGACCCATGACTATACATATATATATATATATATATACATATCCACCTACTCTTCCCTGCAATTTCCAGAACTCGCACAAGCTACAACCATGGCCGCCAACGCCACCGCAGTCCCACAAGCCTACCAGGCCTACACCTCCGCCGCCGTCCCCGACTGGCTAAACAAAGGCGACAACGCATGGCAAATGACCTCCGCCACCCTCGTCGGCCTCCAAAGCGTCCCCGGCCTCGTCATCCTCTACGGCAGCATAGTCAAAAAGAAATGGGCCGTCAACTCAGCTTTCATGGCCCTCTACGCCTTCGCCGCCGTCGTTTTATGCTGGGTCATATGGGCCTACAAGATGTCCTTCGGAGAAAGGCTCCTACCCTTCTGGGGCAGAGCCGGGCCGGCGCTAGGGCAGAAGTTTCTGATCAAACAGGCGGCGCTGCCGTCTACAGTCCATTATTTCAATGACGGGACGGTGGAGACGGCGGCGGCGACTCCGTATTATCCGATGGCGAGCATGGTGTGGTTTCAGTGTGTGTTTGCGGGGATAACGTTGGTTCTGATAGCGGGATCGTTGCTGGGGAGGATGAATATAAAGGCGTGGATGATGTTTGTGCCGCTTTGGCTGACGTTTTCGTACACGGTGGGGGCTTTTAGTCTGTGGGGCGGTGGATTTTTGTTTCATTGGGGTGTTATTGATTATTCCGGCGGTTATGTTATTCATCTCTCGTCGGGGATTGCTGGTATTACTGCTGCTTACTGGGTACATCACTTCCTTGCTGTATATATATTTTTTTTTGGAATTTTTTTTTTTACACAGATTTGGCATTTACCTTTATTTGGTATAGTGATTAAAATTGAAGTAAATTGATATAGAATATATCTGATAATTTAATTTTAAAAGTCCTCTAAAAATTCAAATTTTTTTTAAAAAAAATTCTTACAACATAAACAAACAAACAAAGTCACCTTCCAAAAATCATGTCATGGGTTTAATTTAATTTGCTATTATCATAATTTTGATTTTTTAGACACTAATAATTATTTTGCTATAAAAATAGTTAAATTCAAATTTTTTCCATTAAAATGAAAGTAATATAGTTAAATAATTCATAAATACTCAATTTTTACAATAAGAGATAAATACTTTGAAATAAATAAAAAAATGTATCGAACGAAATTAAAGTAGCATATATCTAAAGTGATAATTACAGTGAGTTCCTTGTGTTATTGCCCAATTACAAAAGGCATCCCATAATTTAACAAATCAAATCAAATAACCCATACTTTACCATTAATAATTAATATATTTAGCAAAACCCTAAAAATTTATATTCAACAAAAGCTTATATCGTCCCCTACTTCGCAACCATATAAACGATCATTATTTTCCAGTCAAAATAAACTAACATTTAACAAAAACTAGAACATATACCAATTACATTTTACTTAATTATTAATTCTTTTGTACATGCATGCAGGTTGGTCCTCGAACAAAACTAGATCGAGAGAGATTTCCACCAAACAATGTATTGTTAGTGTTGGCTGGTGCAGGTCTGTTGTGGATGGGCTGGGCCGGTTTTAATGGAGGCGATCCTTACAGTGCCAATATTGACTCATCCATGGCGGTTTTAAACACCAACATTTGTGCCGCCACAAGCCTCCTCGTTTGGACGTGGCTCGATGTCATCTTCTTCGGCAAACCCTCCGTCATTGGTGCTGTTCAGGGCATGATAACTGGCCTTGTTTGCATCACTCCTGGTGCAGGTATATTATTTGATCTTATAATTTGATTCATATTTAAAATTCAGTAGTCCTCTCGATATATATATATATATATATTGATATTGTGATTTAAAATTAATGTTTTAATGTAGGACTTGTTCAAGGATGGGCAGCCATAATAATGGGAATCCTCTCAGGAAGTGTCCCATGGTTCACAATGATGATCGTTCACAAGAAATGGTGGCTCCTCCAAGCAATCGACGACACCCTCGGCGTCTTCCACACCCACGCCGTCGCCGGCTACCTCGGCGGCATACTGACCGGCGTATTCGCCGAGCCAGTCCTCTGCTCCCTCTTCTTGCCGGTGACCAACTCACGGGGCGGCGTATACGGAGGAGTCGGCGGCGTTCAAGTACTCAAACAAATCGTCGGAGGTGGGTTTATCATAGGATGGAACGTCGTCGTTACGTCGATTATATGTGTGTTGATCGGCTTTGTTGTGCCACTGCGTATGCCGGAGGAGCAGCTGCTGATAGGGGATGATGCGGTGCACGGGGAGGAGGCGTACGCGCTGTGGGGCGACGGGGAGAAGTATGATTCGACCAAGCATGGAGGCGCGTCGGATGAACAGACGCCGCGGCATAGGGCGTCTAGTGGGGCTACTCAGGTGGTGTGAAGGTGATGATGTGGAAGGTATTAGGGTTTTATGTACTGGTGAAGTGCAGAACTTATTTTCATGGTATATATATATATAGTGCAGAACTTATTTTCATGGTATATATATATATATTATCAACTTGTATTTTTTTTTTTTTGGTTTTTGCGTGTATTTTCTTTCTTTGATTTAAAAGAATATTGATTAGAAGATTTTAAGATTTTTAAAGAATTTAGGTTATTGGTGACATGGATACAATATGAACACAAATACAAATTTTATTAAATTGTAGTATACAATTATTAACATATATGTATATATAAATTTATTTAGTTTTACTATTTAAGTCATGTAACATCCTCATAAATCATGCAATCAAATTGACTTAAAAAAAGGGCTCATGAATGATAAAAGTTCTCTCCAAAACTAATTTAATCTTAGTTGTTAATTAGTTTGTTTGATTTTGCCTATAAATCCACACTTGCTGACCAAACTTTTGTCAAGAATATAGAAAACTAAAATGTGTTCCATGAAATAAGTCATAAGTAAACCTAACTGTGCAATTAATTGAAAAATACTCGCAACATTTCAGGCAATGAAATGAGATTAAAGGTCTTTGAAACTTTTTGATTCTATATATAGCAAAAATAGCTTCTTCCCACAAGATCAAGAAACAAATACAAATTACAACACTTCCTTTTCAAGTTTCAATACAGCCATAAATGCTTCTTGGGGTACATCAACTCGACCAATTGCCTTCATTCTTTTCTTTCCCTCAGCCTGATTGGAACAATAAGTCGATCATTTATAAGTTTCGGACAGAAACCAATTTTTATTAAGAACAAAAAAAGAATGACTCTAAGGAAAAATGGGTTAGTCTATGTTGCTTAAGTTGAACTGTGATGCAAATTATTTTGTGTTAAAAAGAAAGGTATAAACCCATCATTTAATGGGTAACTACTACAAGCCTTGTAAGATTTTGCAATTTATCGAGATAACCTCCAACAACTCGAAATATAAATCATATGGCGTGAAAAATAGGGTTGGCATTGTATCTGGTTTTTCACCGATGGAGGATGAAATTGTAATAAGCTTTTACTAAGAGGTTTGATGAACTACCCAAACAGATTATGCAGTGTGAAGTCAATTAAAGCAAATATAACCAACCTGCTTACGCAGCAGCTTCTTTTTTCTTGTAATGTCTCCACCTACATAGAATATCAAGAAGAAAGTGAAGTACGAACAAAAATTGGAAAGAAAAAATGAAGATAACTAAACAATAAGTGAATAGATGAGACAGTCTTAATCATCTACATCTCAAAAATTTATTTCCCCAAAACACTTGGAAAGGAAACCAAACCAAGTGATAATTTACTTAAAGCAGCATCCATACCACACATAATCCATTAGTCATCTTTTTTTATTAAGGAAAGGTAAACTCACCATAGCATTTGGCAAGAACATCCTTCCTGATAGCAGATAAAGCTTCACTAGCAATCACTTTGGAGCCTATGCATGCCTGCCAAGGACACAATTTTCATACTATGGTAATACCAATTAAGGAAATAGATGATCATTATTTTCTTGGTTAGTGTTTGTAGATGAAATAGAAACAGTAAACTAAAAGATCACAACAATATGTAATTTACATAGGCCACACCTTAGGGGATGATTTAATAACCACAAGATGGGAAAAAAATGAAATAGCCAAATGTGAGCTTAAAAGTTCTTCATAGAGCCATGTTCTGGTAGAGTGCGGATAAGTATGTGAATCTTACCTGGATAGGTACTTTAAACATTTGCCTGGGTATCAGTTCCTTCAGTTTTTGAGTCAAAGCCCTTCCAATAGAATAAGCCTGACAAAATGGAGTTTTTATTCATTACAGCTTATGGCAAGGACACATGGATGTGTACAATCTAAATAAGTAATAATGTAAATGTGCCCCAACAGTGATTCTCAAAGAAAACAATATGCATAGAATAACCACACTGTCGAGAGAATAAACAAGCAAAAAGGTAATAAGCTGCCTTGTGACAATAGAATCATACAAAAGACTAAGTTAAGCATTCTACACAAGCAAGTAGATATTTCAATAGGAAATAAACAGAAATAATCACAATAATGATACAACTAGCAAGTGCGTTTGTGCACATCTATATGAAAAGAAAAAATTAAGTCTCAATAAGTTAGTTCTGCAAGTTGCAAGAAATGAACACTTCTCTTCGAAAATGCACTCAAAATTCTGAGAATTTTGCACACATGATTCAATAACAGAAAGAAAGGATTTGATCTTAGTTATGACACAAATAAAGAATTAACTACAGTTGGTTACCTTATCTTTATGCACAATCGTCGACAAAGGCTCCACAGGGTCCCCATTAATTTGGATATCAAGCTTTATTAAGTCACTCTCTCTATACCTGTCAGCAGCAATTTGAACGAAATTATGGTAACATACAGCGCATTACAGGTTTGCAATATACACTTATTCACCAGTTAGCCAGACAAGGTTGATTGTTGTTGCAAAACCAAAATATAGCAGAGACCTTGGAGCTTGTTGTAACAAATATCCTCCTTCCAGCATCGTTACCGCCGCCACCTAGTTTAATACCAAACTGACCCAAACCTGAGCAACAACACCCCCTCCAACTCAACCTTTCCCGTGTAAGTCGATTTTATTTTTTCTACGTTGGATCACCCTGGGTTCCCCCTATGGCTTGCTATAGTTACCAGAAGTCCCTTGATCAAACAAAAGAGGGACCAAGTTGCCTTTCGTCATTATTTTTCAAATAGTTGTTCTATTTTGCTTTTATTACTAGACCAAACCAAAGGGGGCAAGATTGTCTTATTCATATAAGATTTTTTAATTAATTTTTTTTGTTTTGTTTCATCTATTATTTCGTTAAGGTAAAATGGACTTTTACCACTTTTGTTAACTCGTAATTTTCACAAACCTCAAGTAGGTTTTATGTAATTATGTAAATGGGATTTTTTCGTAATTAGACTCAATTGGAGTACATGTGTAATTCACTGCCATTGAACTTGTTTTGACAATTATGAAAAGAATTACATCTATGTAATGACAAATATATATATATATATATAATATATATAATATATATATATATTGACATATATACATATATTATAGCACTAATAAGGAATATTGCATGAATTTACCCAATGAAGGAGTACTCCATGCTGGCATAGCCTTTACTCCTTGATTTTAGCTGATCAAAGAAGTCCCCCACCATCTACACAATGAACCATACCAATATGTTGAAGTTCAATGGAAATATCAGTTCATGTTGTTTGCCAGCCTAACAAAGGGGATACCTCAGCTAGGGGTAACTCATAAATAATCGATGCTCTGATTTCAGTAATGAACTTCATTTCTTTGAATACTCCTCTTCGGTCCTGAGCTAGCTCCATTAATGCACCAATATAGTCTTTTGGAGTGAGCATTTCAATCTGCAGAAATGAGAACATTTACTCACATTCTCACGCAATACAAAGAGGGCTTTGTGTAGGTCCAAAAAAAAATAGGAAAAATTTAAGGTAAACAACCTTAACATATGGCTCCTCAATTGATCTCCTGCTTCCAGGTTCAGGAAGTAAGGAAGGATTTGAACACTCAACCTAC
Source organism: Verbascum thapsus (assembly GCA_963669365.1). Taxonomy (NCBI): domain Eukaryota; kingdom Viridiplantae; phylum Streptophyta; class Magnoliopsida; order Lamiales; family Scrophulariaceae; genus Verbascum; species Verbascum thapsus. The sequence continues at coordinate 2,891,888 of OY770117.1, forward strand.
ATCAGAACAATTATTAAGAGTCGAAAAATTTGTCCAGGATTAGCCATCTACTATTTACTTGCTCTTCTTTGCCCAGTAACTACATTTCTTTACAAATTAGCCTTCTCTCTGTCCTATGACAAATATTTGATTTAGAGACCAAAGAACTCATGAACACATCATAAGGCACTCCATAACAACATCAAAGGAATAACATGATCAACACCTAAGTAACAAACGCATATGCAAGGAAACTAATCCCTAGAGAATCTCTAAGATTGGGCAATCACCACGATTAAGTGATTGACCAAATCACTATCAATCTTATATTTAGAGAAGGAATTAAATCTTTCAACACTACAAAATAATATTCACACAATAAATCTACGGAATCAAACTAGTGAAATCACTGTCTAAAACAAGAATAGGATAAGAAGAAATTACTGTATCACCGTTCACACAAATCACTTTGTAAACCACACTTGGGGCCGTGGTGATTAGATTCAAATTGTACTCACGTTCCAGCCTTTCCTGCAGAATAAAACCCGATTGTGAAGCAGGCAATGCATACCAACATGACAAAGATTGAAAGCAACAATTCTAACCTGCACGATTTCCATATGAAGAAGACCAAGAAACCCACATCTAAAGCCAAATCCCATGGCACTAGATGTCTCGGGCTCGAACTGTAAAACAAGTGCAATTGTTAGGAAAGTTTTGCGTAAGTATATCATTCAGAGAAGAAATGACCAAGAACGTTTGGAAGGTAGTGCCAGATGCACAAGCGTTCATGCACTACAATGTTTTTCAGATTAATCTAAAATATGGATGTTCTGACAAAAAACAAAAAGGTGTGGACATTTAGAAAATTTCTGGAAGTATCTAAATTTGATACTTCGCGAAAAGAAAAACAGTCAGGATTCTTCATTAATCCATGGCGGAACAGAGAATAAAAAGAAGAAGAAAAAAGAAGAAAACTATAAGGGTAAAATAGAAAATCCTGTTGTAAATTATTATGAGTTACTGTTCATTTGGTATTTTTGGTCATCCTGGCACACAATTAGGTTTTAATTCAACCCGTTTGTTTAATGTTAATATATGCAGTCTACAGTACCTAGAGGTCCTTCCTCAATGATTCGCACACATCAAGACATCACGACCTCCATAACAAAAAAAATACCTCTTCCTGTCGAATTTACAGTTTAAACTGGATTCACATATTGTTCCTTGAATTTTAAGCATTTCAAGGGCATGAAGTCAAAATTCTACAAATTATGTTTCAAGGGCATGATCTGTGGACATACTTTTACAAGTGTAGAAAAAAAGACACATAAAAGAGTACCCTTACCTTTAGAGCAGCATCATTAAGCTGCAATTTCTCTAAAGCATCACGCAACTCAGCGAACCTACAAGGTTCAGCAAGCATTGTAGTTCACCATATTCGAATATGCATTTATTTAGTGAAAAAGGTGAAACAGATAAATACTGGTCGGCATCAAGAGGAAAGAGGCCACAGAAAACCATTGGTGTAACCTCCTTGTATCCGGGTAGTGATTCTTCTGCCTTTCTACTGTAATGTGTTATTGTGTCACCAACCCTAGCATCTGCTACTGATCTTATGGAAGCTGAAATATAACCCACCTGAAAGCGCTGAAATTTGTAAACACTTATAGGGAAACACAAAAGATATAGAGATGAGTCATGAATTGGTAGACAAATAACAAGACAGCAAACATGACATGATAGATTGGCAACAGATTGAATCGACTCTAATGCAACATCAAGACATAGAATGTTAATTTTTTATAGAAGCATAACGGCGGATATCCATTTATATTATAAGAAACATCCGATGGGTTAAAATCCTCATTCTGAAACATTTTGTGTTTTTCATGGACAGTGTAAATATTAAGACAACATTATCAACACATTATAAATCATCAACTCTGGTGATGCTGCTAACAAAAGTTCACAACAGAAATTTCAGACTAAAAGGGGCAACCAGAGTTTTAAACAAGTAAAAGACCCAATTATCACCAACTAGAATGGAAATAAAAGTCTAGCAGAAGAGCAGATAAGATAGATTTTCCACCTCTCCAGCATATAACCGATCAACCTGTTGCTGGTTGGGAGATAAAACTCCAACTTCATCGGCATAATAATCCTGCATTATTCCATGGTTAGCTACATATAAATAGATTTGAAGCTACATGAATCAGTAATAACTCATTGAATCAGTAATAACTCATTGTGTACGACATTGCTCATATGTAAAGTAATAATACAGAAACTAATGTATCTAAGTGTCTCCTGCAGAATATTTCATAAGAAAGGAGATCTAGTGTGTGGAGGAACAATTTAGAAATAAAGGGAGGCTGTATATTAGGTCTCGGGAAAGCGCAAGAATTTCTATAGGTTGGGGGGAAGTGCAACAATTCCTATAAGTTGTGGGGATCCGCCTTTCAACAGATATTACTTTTACATACACAATAAAAAGGTAGGAAACACTGTTAGTATCCATAGGTCCTTCAAAGAAAAACAACGAACAAAAAGTGGACTTCAGAAAACTGCTATAAGACATGTTTTCGTACCTTTCCACTAGCCATAAACAATATCCTATCACCTTTCTTGATAGTCCCATCAATAACTCGAAAATACACAATGACACCTCGGTAAGCATCATAGTAGCTGCCAAAGAGTTCAAAACCACATGTGTTCAGTGTCTCCTAAAGAAATGCTTACTGAAATAAAAACAGAACTTGACCAGTGATAGATGAATTTGACACATATAAACCAATGCATGAGCAATTGTTTTCATGAATAATTTGCAAAATAAGTCCAAAAGAAACAAAAATGTCTTTCATGAAAACATAAGAATATAATCCACGGGCATATTGATAGAAAAAGAATTCAACACTAGAGCTTTTGGTACTCAAACAGAAGCACAAAGGGAAACAGAAAATAGATATCATCAAACTTAAAGTACAAATAAGAAGATAGTAATGAAAACGCCATGTAAGTAGAGATAATGATATCAATGCAACAGCAATGAGTAACCAAAGAAAATGAAGACCTTGTACAATGAAAGAGCAAAAAGAAACAAAAATACAGACACTTAAATTTAAGGAGTTTGATAATGTAAAACCATGCTATAGTGATGACATACATAATTTTAAGGAGTTCGATAATAGTACCTAAATCAGATACCTATCAAATATGAGAGCCCTCAATGGCTTGCTTGAAGTATCCTCAGGTGGGGGGATCTTTTGAACAATTGCACGAAGGATTTCAGGGATACCTATTCCTTCCTACGAAATTAAAGCAAATGTTCATATTTCTGAAAGACATCGAGGATTGGACCTTTAATTTACATAATCACAGTTAAATTTCCACTAATTTGGCAAAAAAAAAAAATGAATTCACGAGAAAAAGATGGTTTAAGGAAAGACTACAAACCTTTGCCGAGCAGTAAATTGCATCACTACAATCAAGACCAATAACCTAAGAAGATAGAAGTGAAATCGTATGAATTAAAGGGGAGACTATATTGACGCAACAACATTTACTAAGCGAAAATGAATTGATCACTTGATGTATTGCATTGTCACCAGAATGAAGAAGAACATCATAATGCACAAGTGACCTAGCCAATAGATGAAAAATCTAGAACCCAAGATCCACAATTTGGATATCAAAACCCTCAGTGAAGGTATAATAATTTTGTTTTATTCAGCTACGGAAACCAACCTCTTCAATCTCTCGGGCAACACGTTCTGGCTCAGCACCTGGAAGGTCTATCTTGTTCAAAACCTGTGGATTGCAAATTACTCAGACAGCTGAAAAACAAAAAACCAGCTCCTCCAACATCTTAGATATGTCAGCTAATGCCAGATGGAATGGAACATCAAGCTCGTACCAGTAACCAAAACATGCCAGGGATCATACTATTCTACAGGTTCCACAGTATTATAGATAAAACTACACAAATACCATATGTAATCCAAAATATATAAAACAAATCATTGCAAGTGGGAAACATCCCAGGGAAAAACAAAGCACATCTGGATTATGCATCTAGATATGTCCACCAACTCAAGTCAGATTCTGAAGAAATTATCTCAAGAAAAAACAGAACTCAGTGTCAAATTCTGTTGGATTGTGAACTGTATAAAAAGAGATAATTCCAGACTGAATTTCAAATATAAAATATCAGAAGTAGAAGAGAAAGCTAAAACACCATAATACATAAACACTCACAGTAATACTTATAAGAACTTGTTGAGCCACAGCCACATTTTATTTTCAAACTAATCATGACCGAAAAATGTTTTAACACCTCAACTGGTTAATCCCACTCACAATTAGCATGAAACTGGACTATTCTTCTGTTCAACTTAAAGAGGTTTGCAGAAGTAATTCAGAAATACTTTCCTCTATAAATGCTGTAGGTCATATCCATCCTAATCTCCAAAGAATTCTTCGATGTCAATTTTAAACAGAATTCCAAGTACAGTGATAAGAACTAGAAAGGAGCACAAACAGTATACTCAAAGTTCAGAATTTGAAAGCTTATTCCTCTATAAATAATTTGACAATCAAAAACAGATCATACAGTTTGCCAGGAAAGCCAGCGACTAAAAGGAGAAACACACACTGAAAAGAGAGAACATGTAGAATCCCATATAACTAGATCATTTCTTGTTTGTACAAGTCAAGCTGCCATTTTAGTTTGTTCCTAATTTCTTGAGCATATGCTTTTTCGTATACTCATAGTCATATCACTTCGGGAAGAAAAAAATACATTAAATAATACGAAAATAATTGTCTAACGGAAACAGAACTTGAAAAACGACAAGCTTACTGGAATAATCTCAAGATTGTTTTCCAATGCCAAATACACATTAGCCAATGTTTGGGCCTCCACTCCCTAAAGAGAACGTTTAACTCTAATCAGAAGACAATCTATTACAAGAGAAAACATAATTGAAATAACAATGATCACATCAACAAAATTGTCACTGCATACAGTACATAATGGATTTCTTAGAAGAGAGAGGGAGAGAGAGAAAATGGATTTCTTAGACTAATGTAGAGAAGAAAATTGTTACCTGAGAGGCATCTACAACAAGAAGTGCACCCTCACACGCGGCAAGAGATCGCGATACCTAAATTTTTTTGAAAATCGTCAAATGATATCAAATAAATACATAGTCGACTTGTTCTATGAACTGATCTATACTCCATGAAATTCAGAAGGTCACTTGTGCTCTTACATATACAACTTTTATCAAAAACCAGGACCACTGTATGACAACCCATTACTGGACTCCTTTCAGGTCTACTTAATTCAAACTTGCATCTCCTTTTCAGTCCTTTCTCTTTCTGGCCTTTTGCCAGCTCATTGAGAGCCAGAGTGATTAGTAAACCTTCTCTATGGAATAGAAGAGAAAATCTTGAATAAAGGAAAAAGATTTTTCGTGTGTAAAACGGGTGTAATACAATGGATCTTTACGCAGAATGTGATCTGAAATTCCCAATAAAGTCTGACAACAACAGTTTTCGGGTTTCAGTTATACTATCTATTGGCATTTTAGTAACCAGAGATCTAAAGCATCCAAAAGGATATAATACTAGTACAGCTACCATCACAAACTTTGCAATAGAACTACTATTAGATGGTTTCAGAAGTATACCTCGTAAGAGAAGTCAACATGACCTGGTGTATCAATAAGGTTCAGGCAATATGGTTCATTATTATACACAAAACGCATCCTTGCAGCCTATGGAAAAGAAAAATATTATCATAAAATATAATAACAAGCTTATAAAATACATTTACAAGAAACAGCCACAGGTACATGTTCTTAGATTTGAATAATCAGAGCACGGAAAGAAGCTAAAGTTCACATTTTACAGATTTTAAAAGTAGAAAAGAGTAACTTCTTTTAGAATAGAGAAAACAACATAGATAAACCACGTAGGTAATCCGTATTATTAACATATTTATAGAACTACAAGACTTGGTAAACAAGAAAATTCTACACTGTAATTAGAAAAGGATAAGTACAAGGTAATAAGAATACTAGTCTCGCTATGGAAAGCAATGATAGTACTAGTCTAACAAGGACATCTCAAAAAATAATAGAGTGAGCAATAAAGTTTCAATTATTACCAGTTGCATACGTGGAACATAATTCTTTCCTATGTCATATACATTTGATAGTATGCGGAAAACAGAAATAGCATTAACATTCTAACAAATATGTGTTTGGCAATAATAAGGCGCACCTCAACAGAGCATTATATCCGTACTTGTTTAATTCAGGCATTTGGCAACACATACACGGACACACACACACACACATAAATAGACATATATAGAAGTAGTTCCTAAGTTTACTCTATTAGATTTTAGCTGAAAATATGGAGGACCTGTAACTTTATGGTGATGCCTCTTTCTCTCTCCAAGTCCATATTATCAAGAAACTGCTCTTTCATATCTCTGCTCTCCACTGTACCAGTCATTTGCAGCAGTTTATCTGCCAGCGTTGATTTTCCATGATCAATATGTGCTATGATGCTAAAATTCCTTATATTCGAAGAAGGCACCTACAATGTTAATACGCATATTTATTCACTCAAAATGAATAACAAAATCCTCGTAGCACAATAATAAACAACTACACATGCCAACATAAAAAGATATCAATGATATTCTCTCTGTCCATGGCTCTTATTGACTTCTTGGAACATCCACGTATATCGATTTTCAGAAATGGCTATTAAGAGTTTCTAAATTACCGTTTACTTTAGAGTAACAATGTAACTATTCAACCATTATTCTTGTTTCAATCTTTTCAGAATCTTTAACTAAAAATATTTACCAAGAATTACTATTTCATAAATGAAGATTATGAACCTTCAAGAGGCGGTCTTTGCCCGCACGAGCATTGAATTGGAGTTCCGTGTCCGAAGGCCTGCGTGTGGGCTGAACATCAGTAGCCTGGCAACAGACGCCCAAATTGCGACGCCGTTTCTGGTACAAAATTTGGCGCTTAGTAGCGGGTGAGTAATTTCTTGGATGAAATTGAAATTCGATTTGGTTTAAACATGAAGAGCGGCGGAGGTGAGTGAAGGCGGTGACATTTGAAACGAGTTTGAGGCGGCTAAAATTCGCCGTTGCCTCCATTAACAGGCGGCGCGGCAGCGGAGAGGTGGTGCGATGGATAAGTTGATTTGTTTTCAGCCACAAGAAAGAACAAGAGAAAAACAGAGGCAACGGCTATCTATCTACTCTTTTTCGTTGACACACACTATAGATACTCTACATTCTACATACTATATATATATATATATATATATATTATATATACTTTAGTAATAAAAAGATAATGATATTTCGGTAAATATTATTTCAGAATTACTTTAATTTTTCGAATTAAATTAATTGATCACCGATCAATTTTCCTTGAATTTTGTTAGTAGGTCTAAAGCGTGGCACGTGATCTTTAAAGGGTAAAAAAAATTGTCCATTATTTAGGTTCTAATTTAGCCCCTCAACTTTTTTTTATTCTTAACCATTTGGTCCCTCAACTTTTCAATATTTACATTAGCCCCTTGGATTTTGCGGGAATTGCATTGTGATGCTCATTATTTCACTATCTCAAATAACTTAACCTTCCAAAAAACTTATAGGAAGTTTATAAACTCACCCAAACAACCTCTTATTAACAGATTCAACATTCATCCAGGATTCAAAAACAACAGCTTATTGAGAGATTATAATTGCATCAGAATCTAACCAAGTCGAAAATTTATTCACAGAATTTGCAATTACGAGCAGAATTCGATTACATGATCTCAACCACAGCACGTCCCACAATACCTCCCTTATCGAGGTCTTTATACGCTTGTCCCACTTCCTCGAATTTGCACTTTCTTGAAACCGCGGCTTCAAGATTAAAAATCCCGCGTTCTGCTAACTTAATCAGCTTAGGAAGGTCTTGCCTCGCTCTCCCTCCGTACGATCCAATTACTTTTATCTGCATCACCAATTTCGAATCAAATCAGATTGGCCCTCATTGGATGATCTTTGTTCGAAATTACATTTGTTTGGAAACCCATAGAATATATATCCAAAAGAAATAGTAACAGTAGATGTTGCATAGAAAAATCTCAAATTTCGTTGAAAAAAAGGTGTCATTGGTAATGTCTCTTGTATGTTATTCCATTGGAAATAAGATATCTAACTATTCATGATTAGGCAGTTATCTAAAAACTAGAAGGACTTCATCCGTCAATATCTCAACATGGGCAATAAAATAATCGCATATCTTGCTTCGAAATAAGGTGCGAAATAAGATCCACTTTTGTCTATTTTTGGTTGCCTTATGCATGGGTTTAAGGTTGATTTGTCTAAATTTTGCATAAAACATACTCATTCATATCATCATTTCTTACAAAAAGACATCACATCAAAAGTCATCATTCCACTTTTTATTCCTAAAAATAAACATCCAAAAACACTCATCAAGAGCACATAGAGAAAAGAAACTAAGTGGAAAAGAAGACAAACCTGTCTACGAACCAAATGGTTAATATCAACCTCCCCTTTAGCACCGGAGAGTGTAAGGCCAATCATTACAGCTTTGCCTCCATCTCGCACGCTTTGTACACATTGCGAAAAAGTTTGTGGCCTTCCTAAAGCTTCCACAGCAATATCTACACCCCTTCCCCCTGTTATTTCCTGTTTCAGTATTCCAATTAAAGAGATTTGATACAAATTCAAATCCAAACATAACAGATACAGTAAAATATTCAAATTCTCTATATACTGGCTTGGTATTAGGAATGCATAAAAAACTAAGAACAAGGAATGTGTACTTTGATCTTTGTAACAGCATCTTCATTTAGTGCATTTACAGTGTGGGTTGCTCCAAACATTTTAGCTTTCTGAAGCTTATCGTCTTGGATATCCACTGCAATAATTTCAGAAGCCCCAAATGCCCTTGCTATCTGCAAACAACTGTGGGATTTTCTATAGTTAAAAAATCGTTCAAATGTGATCACATTGGCCACAATCAGCTACTTACTTAAGGGATCTCCGCTAAGAAATTCTTAAGGGTGTGTTTGGAAGGAAGGATTTGGAAGGCATGGATTTCAAATTCATCAACAAATCCATTGAGCTTGTTTGGATGTCAAGTTATAATGGATTAAAAATTCCTTTGAACTCATTTGAACTATTTTTTCAATCGTTATAGTGGATCTCAAATGACTCCAATTTGGAGTCTTTGAAATCCATTCTCCAAACTTACTACTTAAATCCAAATTTATCAATCCAAACACATCCTAATAAAATTTAGAAACATCCTTCCTGTTTTGAGGTCCAATTCCAACCCATACATCAAATAAGATTTCTCCAGTTGACCACACTATAAAGATACAGCACCATGATTGAAAGCCTAATAATGTATCATGTCTTCCCTTATTACCTTGAGCCAACACCCCCAACACCAATCACTGCAATGGCATCACCAGGACGCACCTCCGCAGCATGAGCCATGGCTCCATAGGCAGTAAAAACTGCGCACCCTAAAATAGCAGATTCGGTGTAAGGCAATGAGTTGGGTAGATTTGTTAATCCATGTGCTGGTACCACACAGTACTCAGCAAGGCCACCCATGCTGTACATATACACCGGCTTGCCTGCAAAACCAGCAATTACCAACAATAAATTAAAATATACAAAAACAAACAAGAAAAATTTGACATTGGAAAATAAACATAAACTAGCATTAAAACATTAATATACAGATAAAGCGGGTTCACCTGTTTAAGCAATTATCGCAAGGATTTGTGGTTTATCTTATAATTATGAGACATAATATGATTATATTTCATAAAACTTCACTACCACAATTGTTACCCATGTATACGAGAATTGCATTTAAATGAATATACTTGTTAAAATAGATATTTCAGCATAAAACATATATACTCCAGGAGAATACCAGCGGTTCTTTAAGGTAGAGCATTTAGTTTTAGGAATGTACCACTGTTACGGAGAAATAACCTTGTTTCACCATCATAAAGCGTCCCTTTCGCTCGATTATAAGCGAAAAAAGACTCGCATAAATCATCTTGACCCTGTTATACACCCAAGAAAAAATGCCTGTCAAAAGTTATATAACTTTTACCTGGTACCAAACTTTTCTTACCATGCAAACCTGGTACCAAACTCATCCTAGAGGTGTATGCACATGAGTATCACGAAATGTATCTTAGACGTACTTGCCTTAGAGCAGAAGAAACAGCTTCCACAAGGCATTATGAAAGCCCCAACAACTTTAGATCCAACAGGAAATCTGCAAATTAGCCAAACATTATTTTGTTCTTACGACCTTAACTTTACAAATGATACTCAAATTTTTATCACGGTTGACAAACCTTTCAACGATTTTGCTGTCAGTAAGTGGCCCGAGTTCGACAACCTCACCAGTAATTTCATGCCCCACAACACAAGGGCTGGCAAACGGCAGTTCGCCTTTGAGTACATGCAGGTCGGAGTGGCAGACTCCACAGGCTGCATTACTGAAATACAATTAGCAAAAACACCCTTCCATATACACTGTCAAAAGAGATTACAGAAATGTTTTTGGAAATGCATTTAACTCAAGCAAAATGCTAAGACAATAGAGATCATTCTAGATTAAGGATTGGAAAGCCATGTATTTCAAATACATTAACAAATTCATTGAACTCGTTTGGATGATCTCAAATTACAACCCTATTACGAGTCCCCTGTAACTCATTTTAAGCTCTTTTTCGGATCATCATCATAGATCTTATATAACTCCAAGATGGAGTCATTTTTAAATTTGACATTTTGGCCCCCCTAAAATCTTACAATTTCCATTCCCCACCAACACACCCACACCCAAATCCTGGTTGTCTTTGTGCAGAAAATAAATGTATTGAATAAGGAAGAAAAGAAACTAATACATCCATGCTAAATTCAACTCAAAATGTTTCCCCAGAAAAAGTCTGCCCTAAAATAAAAGCTAAATTAACAAAACTAGGAATATATCAAAGCTTTAACTTAACATGATTATCTTCTATACTAAATACCAACACCCCAATTCTCAAGCATGCAAAAAAAAAAAAAAATTAAAAACATAACCTAACCTTTGGTCTTAATAAGAACTTCATTGGCTTTAGGACGGGGCATCTGGAAATCCTCGAAAGTCATGGGTTTATTAGGTTCCCAAAACACAGCAGCACGCATGTAGGACGTCGCGTTATTGATGTGGTACCCCGCCGCAGATTCAGCAGTTGTTGTACCTTTATCATCGGAATAGGATCTCATCCAGCAATTAGAGTAGACGGATGCTGCTGATCGGCGGCTGGTTATGGCCTTACGGAGTAAAAGGGAGCTCCGGTGAAATGCCATTTTTAGTGAATACAGATGTTCGATGAAATAGTAAGCAGAATTACGTTTTGTACTGATGAAGACAAGATTGGCTATTTGTACTTTTGATGTTGTCTTATTATTCAGAATCTTTTCTGGGGTTTCTTCTCATTCTTTGATTTTTCATTTTTATTTTTGTAAAATAATTTTCAGATTTTCTTGTTTTGTAATTGTATTCAGTTAATACTTTTTAATATAGATTTTTAATGTAATTTTTTCTTAATTCTTGTAATTTATTTATCATTTCCCATTGGATTTCCTGATTCATTTTTTGCCTTTTGTAATTGAAGGAAATTGAAAGAAAAAAGAATGAATCTTGACATAATTTTGCTTTTATATCGGCATAGAGATAAGGTTGCCTAAATTAATTTAGATGAATTTACCAAATATAGTTTTCATATTGTATTTTAGATGATCCTATTAACATTCTATTTAACTATTTTTAATATTAAATAAAATATTTTATTTATTCATGTAAATAAAACTATATTTGTTTTAAGTAAAGATGTATTTAATATTTTTCATAATTATTTAATAATGTATATAGTAACACAAAATCAATGATATATATGCACGAATTATTCATACAACACATGTTTAATCAAGGGCTTTTTATATATAACCCCCCGAGGTATTTAGCTTTAGCAAATAACCCCCGAGGTATGAAATCTTGACAAATAACCACTTTTGTTAAGTTGACCGTTAGTCAACGGTTAACTTTATGGGCAAACTTGTAATTTATATATTAAAATAAGGAACAAAAAAAATTTAATTCACTTTATACTACAATAATTTTCTCAATTTCAAATATTTATTTATTTATCTAAATATTTAGATATATACTATATTATTCTATCTAATAATTTGAAGGTAAAATTAAATAAATTTAGATAAATAATTTGAAGGTAATATAATATTTGAAATTGAAGGTAATTAGATAGAATAATATAACATATAATATATAATATAATATTTTAAGGTAGAGTAATATAATATTATAATATTATAAATTTGAAAGTAATTTAGATAGATAATATTAGTACAATATTTGAAGGTTTGAAGGTAAATTAAATAAATTTAGATAAATAATTTGAAGATAATATAATATTTGAAATTGACGGTAATTAGATAAAATAATATAATATTTGAAGGTTAGAATAATATAATATTATAATATATAAATTTGAAGGTAATTTAGATAGAATAATATAATATATATTTAAATTTTTAGGTAAATAAATAAATTACTGTTGTATAAAGTGAATTAAATTTTACTTATTTATTTTTGTTGTTCTTTCTTTTTATATGTAAAATTACAATTTTGCCATTAACTTAACCGTTGACTAACGGTCAACTTAACAGAAATGGTTACTTGCCAAAATTTCATACTTCGGGGGTTATTTGCTAAAGCTAAATATCTCGGGGGTTATATACAAAAATCCCGTTTAATCAATCATATATATATATTGGAGACTTAAGAGTGGATGAAGCAGTTTCAAAGTTGGCTCACCAAATGTAGGAAATTTTTAAAGCTCAACTATTGCTAAATGATGGTGACTTAAAGAGACTGATGTTTGAATATATTTCTCCAGTTCAATCAAAACTACTATTTGTACATTAACCAAAGTCATAAACTCTAACTAATCACTTTGACAAGCTTTAACTAATTAGTGTCCCAATTCTTGTATTACCATAACTAAACATTTTTGTGGAATATAAACATTGCACAACTTAATTTTTCCCAAAATTAACAGCTTGATCAATTTTAACTGTTGAATATAAAATTAATAAGCAGTTAAGATTGAGTTTTCGGATCAACTAACCTCAATGAAATTGATTTGATTTTATGATTTGATAACCTTTGATCTTCAACTATAAATAAACCCATTTCCTCATAAATTCAACAATTAATCCACAGAAAATCTAATTTTTCACTATATTAAGAAAAATGTTTGCACTTCGCTTCACATTATTCATCGTCGTTATGGCTACCGTTTCGTTACTTGGATATGCGTCCGATCCCGACCCGTTGCAGGATTTCTGTGTTGCTGTCAGTGACTCCAAATCTGCTGGTAATTTCCATTTGCACATAAATTTCTATTTAATTTAATTATATTCAATGTTATAACTTGTATAGATCTTTCCTTAAATACACAAGTACTTTGAGTTCTATACATTTCATATGTACATACAAGTAAATATGACACAACTAAAAAAGATGAAAAGGGATCAAATTTGTAACAACAATTAAAATTTGAGCATCAAAAGTTAAAACTTACCATATCTTATGGACCCAAAATGCAATTCACCCTTATCTTTCCTTTGACCCCATTTCAACACTTCAAATTTTATGCAGTATTTGTGAATGGAAAAGTATGCAAGAACCCGAAAAAAGTGACACCAAACGACTTCTTCTTTTCCGGTCTCAAAAAACCCGGAAACATATCGAGCCCAGTTGGGTCACGGGTCACTCAAGCTTTCGTGGACCAAATGCCCGGGCTCAACATCCTCGGGATTTCTCTAGTTAGAATCGACTACGAACCAAATGGCCTCAATCCACCACACGTGCATCCTCGTGCAAGTGAGATTCTTATTGTCATAGAAGGCACTCTATATGTTGGTTTCGTATCTTCGAATCCAAGCAATCCCCAAACGAGGAATAAACTGTTTGCTAAGACATTGTACCCGGGGGATGTTTTCGTGTTCCCAAGAGGGCTCATTCATTTTCAGTTGAATGTGGGGAAAAGTAATGCAGTTGCATTTGCTAGTCTGAATAGCCAAAACCCGGGTGTTGTGACACTGGCTAATGCCCTGTTTGGATCGGAGCCAAATATTTATCCTGATGTTCTTGCTAAGGCGTTTCAAGTTGACGGTAAAACTGTGAAAGATCTGCAGTCGAGGCCATGGATGCAGAACTAGACATGGATGCAATCTAGTCGAGTAATTTATCTATATGTTGCTAAATGATTTACGTGTACGATCTAAGTCATGTTTGTTGAATCAAGTCATGATGTATGATGTTTCTAAGTTATTGTATTTTGTTTTGACTATGGATGATTATTTGCTTTAGATAAACAGTCACTTATTTATATCTTGGTCGAAATCGCGATAAATAAACGGTTTTGGCTGAAAGTATAAGAAGAGAATTGATCATAGGACGAATGGTGAAATCTCATGCAGAACAAAATCATACCATATGGTTCAATTGCATATTTGCATTCGAAAACGATAATAAAGTATGAATCGTAAAAAAAGACCAAAGCGGATCTTCTATCGGATATATCATAATTGTACCATATTATTCATAATATTCATATTGTAAGATTAACAAGTATCTATTTAAATTATTATTTGTAATTTATTTTTAAATAGACCAGTAAATTATTTCACCTAAACCACAATATCAACAAATTTCACAACTATTGATGAATACATTGCTATTGCATGAAATGCATAATGATGCACAATTCAGTTCACAATTTTGAAACCCTCTTACCGTCGTCGCCTGAAGATTCCCCCACCGTCTCGTCCGTAGCAAGCGCCGCCAACACGTCACCAAACACTGTCTTCCGATTTTCGGCATAACTCTCCCCGTCCCAATTTCTGCTAATTAGATCACTCCCAAGGCGCACAGCGGCCTCTACAGTCGCCTCGGCACTATCGTGCGCCGAGTCAACTATCCCCCATTCCACCGCCGTTGCCGCCTTGATCTTCGTCGCCTTCAGAACCACGTCCCTCAAAAACCTAGGATTCCCAATCTTACTCTTCAAAATCATTACAAACCAACTGGGGACTGTAAGCTTAATATCAAGCTCACTCATGTACAGAAACCCACGGTCCTTTCGCATGAGGATATAGTCATGGCTGAGGGCGAGTATGAAGCCGCCGGCAGAGGCGTGGCCGGTGACGGCGGCGATTGTGGGCATTGGGAGGGAGATTAGGTCGGAGATTAAGAGACGGAGCTTCTTAGACACGGTTTTGGACCGAGTTCGGGCTTGGGCCGGGTCGGAATGGGCCCAGGAGAGATCGTAGCCGTTGGAGAAGAACTTGCCGTGGGCTGTGGTGATGAGGGCAGTAGGTCGGCCCATGGACTCGGATTTGACCCGATCGAGTGCGGATCGGATAGAGTCGATCAGGGTCGGGTTCAACCGGTGTTCATCGTTGCCGGTGATAGTGAGGATGAAGACGTCTCCACGTCTCTCTAAAGTGCACATTGTGTGTAAAGGTTACAATTCCGTCCATTCTCAACTACATTTAAAACTCAATGGAACTTCTTAATTATAAAAATAGCCCCCTTTACTATGTGAAATGGCAGATTAGTCCTTGTAAAATGAATATAAACAAATTTTTATCTCCTGTCAAACAAATATTTCATTCGGAAATAACCAACCTATTCATTATCTTGATACAATAAGTCTGTATCAGAATGTGACATGTTTTGGCATATCTAAATACATATATTATGTGGTCAATATCATCAAACTCATGATATTACAAATTGCAACTTAAGAAGTTCTCAATTATCAACCAATTTGTCATCTACTTCATCTCAATGTTGAGTAAGTAATGAACTCTGTCGAAGTGAACTGAAATGGTTGACGAGGGATGGGATTCCTGCAATGGGAGAAGACATGGTTGTATGATCAATTGAACTATCGGAAATCATGTTTAAAAAGAGGTACACAAAATGAAAGTTTGACTCACGGTCGAGGTCCATAAACTTTGATTTGGCGCACGTGAGTATCCCTTCCATTTAGATGATTAGACAGAACCGCAATTTGTAACATGAAAGTATTCACAAAGGTTTCCCTGTAACATACACAAAAAAAAAAAAAAAAAAAAAAAAAAAAAAAAAATCTTAAGTTTGTTGATGACAAACACATATAACATACATTACTCGGTACTAGAAAAGTCGATCCATCTTTGAGCATTCAGATGTTTTTTTCCCACGTAAAGATGTGTACAAAAACTGCTAAAAAAACTTTGAATTTCCCATAAAAGCTATTATCCATTAACATAACAAGCCAAATGAAGGAAATTTAACTGATGGAGTGATGAGCAATGTTTTGAAACCCAACCCGGTCATCGACCCGGAAAATTGACCGGGTCACGGGTCACTGGTTCAACCGTTGGGTCAATACCGGTCGAACCAATGATGTCATAATTACGCAATAAATATTAAATAAAATACTAATATTTATTATAAAATTTTAAAACATAAAAATTTGATATTTCCTATTTTCAAAATCATTTTTAGTTCATATATTTATATCAAAATCATAAAAAAATTTGAGAGTTTTTTAAATAAATAAGCAAAATTATGTTCAATTGATATAATTTTCGAATTTATGGAACAAAAATCAAATGTACATCACAAATGACATAATTGCTACATCATTATATAATAAACCAACAATTTTAAAGAAAAACACTTAAAAAGTTTTAATAATTTACAAACCAACAAAAACTAAAACGAAAAAGACTAGAATTTTACAAATAATATTTTGATTTGATTTGATTTGTTCGAATGAAAGATTTTTTTGAGAAATTTTCTTTGAATCATGTTGGATGAGTAAAATAATAGAAGTTTGGTGGTTTTTTGCAAAAAAATTAAGTTTTAAGCTTGAATTTTGGTATTTATAAAAACTGAACGGTTCGATTGACCCGGGACCGGTTTTACCGGGTCACCGGTTCGACCGGTGGGTCGAACGGTTTTTGACCAAATTGACCGGTTTTTGACCAAAACGGGTTTGTGGGTCTGACCGGTTCGTTTTAAGGGCCGGGTCCGGGTCAAACCGGTTGAACCGGGCGGGCTGGGCTGGGTTTTAAAACATTGGTGATGAGTAATGAATTGGAGAAAAGTACTATTCAAAGACACCTCTTACACTTCAGATAATAGCTGATACAAAGCCAAAGAAATAAAGCGAACAATACCTCAAGGAATAGAGTCAAGTAGCTAACTGATATAGGGATAGTTAAAGAAGAAAATTGTTTGAAACCTTCAACAATAGGCAACCCCAAATTTACGTGCTATCTAAGGGAACAAATTATGTTTTATGTGGTAAATGAGAAGACAAATTTGTAATGTTGATTTAACTGTTAATAAAAACTTTTGCAAGCTTAATTAACCACAAAAGGTCAATCTAAATCCTAACGCCCAACATCAGCTGTAGTCCAGTAATCACGCAATATACGACAAAAATGGCAACTACAACTCATCTTGGAATAAGTAGTTGATATTCCAAATTTATTATAGACAATAATATTCACATCTTTAAAGTTTAAAGTTTAAAATGAAAAAGAATCAAATAATTATAAAGCACGTGCTGCTTTTACCTCGGATCACTGCCAGACAATGATATACACACCCAACCAGTTGGTTTAACAAGTTCCACTGTTTTTATCTCCTGAAAGGAAAAAACCAAGTCACTTAAGTTTTTACATAAAGTTCGCCATAGACAGACCTAACTGTATATATAGAATAAAGAACTACCTTCAAGTTATGGAAACCATCACCAGCTCGAATTGAGATCTTACTAGGTGTGTAGCTCTCATCAAGCTTGAAATCGACATACAATACAACTATTTGAAGTTTAACTTTCTTTTGGAATTGGATATTCACTAGATGAGGCTGTGCTCCATCTGATCTAAAAATCCAGAAAATAAGAAAGATCGACGAGTTATCAATTGTCGCGTAATAAACACAACTAGAAAACTTGATCCCGGGAATCTTACGCCTTGTTTGTTTAGGTTCCAAATAACATTTTTTATCTTCTGGATTACAATATTCCAAAAATCATAAAACATACCATTTTCACTCAAAAACATGTGTTTCAACGTCACTTTTTCATTCCCGTATACAACTACCTATCAATCACTACATACGTAATTTTATATTATTGAACATCAATAATAAACTAATTTAACTTATATCTTTTTTTCTTTCTTATTTTCACTAGTTTTTAATATCCATTACCAAAATATCAAATTCAATCATTCCAGACATCATACACCAATCAATCATTCTAGATATATTTTAAGACTTCCAACCATTTCCAAACACATACAAAACACGTCATTTTCACATGAAATATCATAATACACATTTTCAACAAAGAAAAAAAAAACAGAACTTGAACTCAAAAACATAAAAAGAAAGAGATTGAGAGTACAAACTGCCAATAGGTATCGAGATTGTCGTCGCGGAGGTAGCTGACGCCATTGCCAGGCTTGCAGGAGCTTACACTCCAGGCGGCTTTCTTTGCCATTTCACGCAGCTCATCGTCAATTATGAGCTTCTCAGTTCCTCCGATCAGCTTCCCTTCCTCCTCACCCTCCGACAAATCAGCCATATGCACTACTAACTATAGATTTTGGTTTTGGGGATTCAAAACCCTAATTCAGGCGCTAATCATAATAACATTCGAAAGTTAATAACATTCGATTGTATTTGGATATTTCACACTATCCGACCCGGTAAATTATTGGGCCGGATCACGAGTTGAAGTAGTACTTATTGGGCTCAGGTTATAGTGTTGTACCCACCAGTAACAGGCCTAGATAGAACCATGTAAAAAAGTTTCGAACATAGAAGTTGGGTTTTACATTTAAACCCAACTCACAAATTACACATTAGGCCCATTGGGCTAGCTGAGCTATATATCTATACTTGAGATGGGCCACAAATATGAAACTGGGCTGATCTAACAAGCCCACAATAAGATAATATATATATAAAAAATCAAAAAATAAAGATAATTGCATAAGTGTGATTCTACAAGGCTCAAAAGGGGATTAATTCATGTACATTCTATCCATAATCCATATCAAATCAATCAAATTCCCATAGTTAAATAATACAAACCAAACCTAATCTACAAGATATTGCTATAAACCATAACTACAATACACTACTATTCAAGCTAATTAGAGGCTAACTATATCATAATACCAATATATCCAACATCTACAACAAGAAGAAAAACACACCACCTTATAAGTGTTCTATTTCTTCTTTTTCGAGAAAATTTTACCGAATAACCCGTGTGATTTAGGCGGGTTCTTATCGACCCGTTCGTTTATCAAATCTACACTATCATCTCTAGAAACCGAGCTTTCTCCACTAGTACACCGTTCGTCTCTCATGATCCTCAATAACTCCATAGCCATGGCCTTTGCTTTTCTATTCCCATTGATCGATACACTAACAAGGCCCATAATACCTTCCTCCATCACAAGCTGACAATATTCGACTCTTTGTGAGCACAAAGAAAGAAGAATCGAAACTGCATGTTCTTGCTCTTCATGGCTATCTTTATCGAGTATTTTGGCAATCGAAGCTACACAACCATGGCTCTCAGCAATGGCCACTTTTGCATCTTCATTATCACACATGTTTTTCAAGATTGTTAAGCAGTATCTAGCCAGATTGTTGTCTTCAAGAAGTGGGATTATTCTCGGGATTACCTCAGAAGGGACGAGAAAGGAAGTGATATCACAATGCAAGGACAGATTCGTCATTATTTGCAAGGCGGGCTCGAGCAGTTCTTGAATTTGGCTGTCTAGTATGTTCAAGATGCCAATAAGTGCGTTCGATAAGGCAATTGAGTGAACGCATTGTTTGTTGAAGGATAAAACCTCTAAAATCGAGAGGGCTTGTTTGGAGACCTCTGTATCAAGAAATGACGCCAAAAGAGCGTATGTATCTTCCTTTATGTGCAGCGTCGAGTTTCTATATTATCCAAGAAAGATTAGTAGATTAGCTAGATTATCAATAACAAGTTGAGAAGATGGTAAATTTTTCAAGTGTTTATATATATATATATATATACATATATATATATATATATTTACCTGTATTTCTGCAGAAATTCTAACAATAACTGGCATCCAGTCAAAAGTGCTTCGACATCATGAAGCTCGTGAGCATCCTTCAAAAAACTAACGAGAAGTTGAACGAACTTTCCTAACGGAATGACTAACCACGAATCGTCACTTTTGTTCAACAGCCTTTTAACATCTTCAACTGCATTACATCTCAAATCCCAAGAAAGTGTACTAAACTTAGACAAAAACTCCATATCGATTTCATGCGAAGAGGGTTTCACATCATTACTCGATCCCATCGACACATTGCTGAAATCTAGTGGAAAATTCAAATCGTTCATTGAACTGGTAAGGCTAGCAATGGAGTTAGTAGAAATTTCCCACGGCTTAATTGACCCCTCGTTAAATTTTGCAGCATCGGGAATAGACACACCATTTGTGGCACACCATTTCAAGATCAGTTCTTTCATTACAGTGTTTGAAGTGACCGAAAAATGTAATAACTTCATATTTGTCTTCGGGCAAGTATTATGGCCTTCGTCAAACCACTTTTGTATCCACGCCCTTTCGTAGGTTTGACCCGAGGAAATAACCACCGGGTCGTGCATTAACCTCGAAGATAACGGGCACATAAATTCCTCAGGTGGGACCCGCCTGCTTTGGATGTCGATTTGAGCCTCGTTAGGCATGTAATTCACACAGAGTTCCATTTCGCTCGATAAATGATAAGGTCTTGCGAATGGGAAGGGGTTTTCGTTGTCGTTTTGGTCTTTTGATATAGCGGTTTTTCCGTATTTGTTGAGAAGATTGAGAAAGAGCAATAGGATTTTCCTCTTAGTTGGTTCGGTTTCGCCAAATTTATCGAGCAGCTTTCTGATGGACCGTTTTTCGGTTAGTAGAGCTTTTTGGGACGAAATGTGGAGACGGGACGAGACTGTGTGAATATCAGCAATTGCATTTTCGACCGATGAGTCGATTGTTGAGCCATATCGATGAAGTAGTTCACGTAGTACTTTTCCAGCTTCTTCTTCAGACGGGTCCAAACGAAAAACGGTGCTTCTAAGTTCAGCAATAACCCCAGAAATCTGATAGACATACATTGTAAAATGTGTAAAAATTTTAAGGATCAATTAAATACACTAATTATGAAAAGTGAAAATATCCCGTGATTTGAGAAATTACCATATTACAGTTTCACCTACTTCAGTAGAAAATGGATTACAATTTCACCCCATATTTAAAGGGGTGTAAATTTAATGATTCCAGATTTAAATGTTTCTTGGTATATTTTACCTTTGCAGCCAGCATAACTGGAACCATATTCTGAATTTGACTTAGACTCTGCTCCAGTAAATTCTTCGACTTCTTACATCTAGACAGTATAGCATCTCCAGTAAGTGCCTGAAAAGTTCAAGTAAAAGTTACTTCGTAAAAGTGAGTCCAAATACAAAGCAGATTTAAGCTGGTAATTAGCATTTCAGAATCTAAACAATTAAATTTAACATCAGTATGGCAAAGATATGCATTTCGGTTGAGAAAATATGAAAAATCTTCAGATAAGTTAGATATAAAATAACGTTTAACGCTAAGCAAAACCGAAACAATGTAAGTTATGTACCAAATATAGTGCACTGGACTCGCTGCAGTGTTGAAGCAGAGATTTGGCTTTAGCAATACCATTGTTTAGCAAGCAAAGTGCCTCTATTCCCGATGAACACCGAGGGCGGGCCCCTTCTATTTCGGGAAAAATTTTAGAAACTCGGGTTATCAGCTTTAACAGTTCTGAACACATACGGCCATGCACCTGCATTCATATGAAACATCAAATGTTTATACACTAAAGATATATAGCCACTTCAAAAGAAAGTACTAAAGATGTATAGATTTAACTAAGAGTTTGCATATTGAATGAATGTGATTCGATAACACGTTTTTTTGGCCAGAAAATTGAATAAATATCTTACAAACCTCTAAACTTGCATCTAGATTGAAGGATTCATGAGCTAAAAACTACAAATCCATAATAACAAATTCATTGAGATGAATTGGCTAATTTCAAGTTATAATGAATTTAAAATTCTTTATCAAGGTGGGGTTTTCATGAAAATCCAAATCCTTCTATCTAAACACATGAGATTTTTCTAGGTTTCAGCAGCCATTTCCAATACTTACAGTGAGCCAAACATCAAGTACACTAAACTTTGCAGATACTAAAATCAAAGTGTTATAATATGAAAATAAAAGGGAGATTATAAAATAGTAATGAAGTTAATATACCTTAAAGGTTCGTGTTAATGGAAGACCTTCCACAGCTTCTGCTACATCATTTCCCATCAGGAAAAACTTTGTCTAAAAGTTTGAAATATTCAGCTGAAGAAGATAGAACATAATAATTATTAGTTTATTATATACAAAATAAAAAAGTAATTACCTAATAAAATTGAATTGTTCTCTACCTAGTAAACAGAAAAGAACATCCAATGATCTTCACCACAACTTCACTTCTTTCCTCCAACACAAAATTCCACAAATAAGAAGAACTTAATAAAAACCCACAAGATATTTCAACTCTGCAAACAAACAACGCCACAAAATACACAAATATTCCTTAGAAAGGCGATAAAATTGAAGCTGTAACGCTAATCTTTTCCACTACAAACCCCAATTACATGTTTTGGTATTTGTATTCTCTCCTGAAAAAGACTCAAACTTTACCCTAAAAATCAAAAACTTTTACAGAACTCTGTTTCATTGACAGTGAAAACGAGAACCCAGAATTTTGTTTTTGATGAATGAACAAGAATTAATGCACACCACCTAACAATTTATTTTGGCAATCCCACTTGAACCCATCAATTAAAATCCAATCCAAAAGTAAAGAAATGAAGGTGATGAATGATGTGGTCAGCTTTTTCTATCTCAATGAATGCACAGAGAGAGAGAGAGAGAGAGAGAGAGAGAACGGCTTATTGGAAATAAAAACACTTTTAATTATTATCTATTTATTTCTTTATTTATTCCAGTCAAAAGCATAACCACTATATACGAGAAGAACAATCAATCTATAACTGCAGCCTGCTTACTTTTAATCATTTTTTTGTCTAAATTTTGTTTTGGTACTTCATCTTTTTTTATTATTAATTTTAGTCCCTTTAGTTCAGTATTCCTCAAATTACTCCTACTTCCGATTGTTTTTATTCATGTATACTTTGCTCGCTTTTGTAATATTAGAATACACCAAAAATATCGAATTTTAGGTAATTTTAAAGGCTTACTGGAACGATTACAAACAATATAATATCATATATTATAATTAAAATGAGCACAAAAACATCCATACAAAGATAAATATAGCAATTAAAACTTCGAAAAAAGCGTGCACATGGTTAGAATGGGAAATGATGCATGCAGAGACAACTTCTTTGACGTCGTCTTTTACTTTTTGAATAAAAAAGAATAAAAAATGTGAGGGCTACATTTGGTATGTCATTTTCAAACTCATTAAAACAGTATTCCAAACGTCGTCTTAAATTATTTTCAAAATAGATGCAATATTTATAATACTTTGAGTTTCTATAATTATGTAATTATGTGCGCTACTCAGGTGTATATGAGTGATCATTCAAAATATTATAGTTTATATTAGTCAACATTACATTTATTACTACAATGGTTTTGTATAAGAATATTTCAGAATAGACAGTTGTTGGCAAGGACTAAATTTGTAGAAAACATATGAAGATTAGGGGGTGATTTTAACAAGATTAATGAAATGGATTATAACTTAATTAGTGGTGAATATGAAACTAAAATGATAATTTAGTGAATGTTGGAGAATTGAAGAAGTCAATGTGTCAAAGTTGCAAATATTATTCCTCTAGAGCTTGGAAAGGACTAGTATTCCTAATGAAAACGTAAGTCACTTTCCAATTAATACAAATCCTTGATATGATTGGTTTAAATTCTATAACTTTTGAGAATTAGAAAATAAAAAGGGAAAGTGGGTTTTTGATGATTGGTTCACCAAAAGTAGATGCATATAAGAAACAAGAAGATATAAATTATTTTAAATGTGAATTGGGACCTAATTGATGGTGACTCTTTATAATTATAGATTGAGTCAGGCCCAGGAACCCACTTCACCTTTTTTGCCCCTTTCCTTCCTTATTCATCCATAACAATGACTTCCATTCAATATTCATCCATAACAATGACTTCCATTCAAAAATATTACGTAGCACTGGATCGATATATTATACATCACATATTTAAAAATGAATAATTTTTATATAAAAAATGAGTGATGAAAATTACTCTCATCTGGTATATCTCATACTGACTTTGTTTGAACTCGTTGTGACATAACATTTGGTGTTTTTTATTGATTAAGCACACCGATCGAGTGCAATAACATAAAAATGCAATTATATCAGACTTCAAAATTATCGCTTCCTCTATTTTTGACCGATACAACTTAAAATATTTATGAATGAAAAAGACAAAAACTATAGTAAAGTTTTGAACAGTGATATATATAAATTGTCATTAAACTCATATGTATTATTGCAATATCTTCAAAAGTTTTCAAGGATATGTATGTTTGATGAATTGATGCCATGGTTTGAAGTTTGAACTTTGAACCAGTCAAATTTGGGGTAATGAACTCAGATGTAATCTCTATTTTTATGCATGAAATGAGACAGAATAAGCAAGAGACAATAGTCAAGCTCTCAAAGTTGACATGAATAGCACATCAACTAATTAAATTAATTAAAAGACTTCAAAGCAAGAGAAGTTGGTCAAGCTTTCAAAAGTTTTGAATGATTAAATTGCAACAAAACTCTTGTGTAAGATTTTTCGATCATGATGGAGTTAATCACTCGACAAAAACTTGAAACGAATTTCTACAGAAAATTGGAGAGAAAACGTTATTGCCCACAAAAATCGATACTCACAAACCTCTCAAGAACTAAAATAGAACGAAAACGCAAATTAGATAACCACCGTTTTGTGACATCAAAACAGTCAAAGAAAAGTAAAGTCACAATCTCAAGAACTCAATAGTTCAACAACCAATAACTTATTGTTCATTTCAATACTTGCTTAAAAGCCAAATGAATAAATAAAGCTACACATAATTCTATATTCTGATCTCACTTACCAGCTGACAAGCCCCTGATAATTAAAGGTCTCTAAAGAAAGAAAATCAACTTGTGCACTAGAGTCAAATATCATCACTTAAATTTACATAACAGAAGTTACCTTACATTAGTAACAACAAGAATGCTGGAACACTTTGTTCCAAGATCATAAGAAAGCTATTTTTTGCCGTTGTGGCCCTTTTGTTGAAGAGACGGCAAATCAAAGCCTTTAAGCACGAATCATCAGCAGACCATGATTTCCTAATCAACGGTTCCAAATACATGCCCTAAAATGAGAAGAACACATGAAAATGAATCAATTTCCACTAAAGAGTGACCGTGAAACTAACATCACATAACGATTCAGAAAATTAAATTCCGAAATAGAACAGCAAAAAGGGGTACTCAGCTGAAAAGTAATCCACTATTTACATAAAGAAGTATAGGAAAAAGAATAAATTCTTAATGTGGACGAGTAGAAGTCTCCTGATATAAAATGTTCCTGACGGGGACACCTGTTATATCTTACGGGTCCTTTTTGATAAACATTCCTTAATAGCCTCCTATTATATGCTAATAGATACATCTAGATATTAAAGATGAATGAGAATATTTATACAGTATCATCAGTGAGATTAAATAGTAATCATGTGGAACTCTGAGTGGTGAAGTTTCATGGGACATTAGCATCAAAGTTCCTTTCTTAGCAAAGCTTGTACATAAATTGGCAGAAACTCTTTGATACTGGATAGCTACCTTACACCTTTTTCATTCATTAGAAAATAATTTTCTGTGCTCGTTAAAGCTCACCAAAAATCACTTTACTTGTGTACGCAGTTGCTAAGACTATAAATCGATTGCATTCTTCTGGAACAAATAATTAAGCTGCAATTTCTAAATAATTACCAATACCATGACCAAATCATATAATATATAAACCAACATCCTTTCCCAGTATAGTATGATGCAATTAGGTCATAGTAGAAACTGCAAAACGTCCCAAATAATTGTCCAACATCCTTAAGAACACCGTATAAAGCTTTCTCAAAAGTTTAGGCTTATATGGTACACCACACAAGTCCGAGATCTCCACAAATAAATATGCTTGTGGGGAAATGCACTGCTCCTAATTCCTTCACCCCAAATTCTAGAATACCAAAGCATCCGATTCAGGACCGCACTACAATGCAACTTAGATCATATATTTGAAACACATAGGAAACTCGTGAAGCCAGTCAACAATAGGGTTACAAGAATTCTAACACTTTCTAAAGATCCTTAAGTTCAAGACAACATTTATTATTAACAATTACTATCTTCAAGAACAAACATATGTGATGCAGCAATGCATTGATATAGAAGAGCCCAAGACAGTAGCAATTAAAGGTAAAGGGAACAACTACCCGAGGTTCCTATGCCATTGCCAGGATCCACATACTGCAACTGATGTTGCTGATGCTGCCCCTCATGGTGCGGATCAATCTGCTGCAACGGCTGCACAAAATTACCCTCCAAAGATACTGCAGAACTCGCAGGTGTACTTCCCTTTCCCTCAACAAACCGCCACATGTACCAGGCCCCAACTGACCTGTATGGCCTCCACTTCTCACACAACTGTTCCATTACTGAGGGCCTTGGCAACTCCACCAGACCATACAACAACTGTACACCTTTCCTGACCCCTAAGTCACTCACGGGCAAGACATCGGGTCTATACAGTGAAAATATCATGAACATATGAACAGACCATGAGCCTATCCCCTTAACCATGGAAAGCATTGTGAACAACGACCTATCATCCATTTTAAGAACCATATCATCCGATAAAATCCCTGATTTGTACTTATTAGCAAGGTCAAACAAATAGCTGGCTTTTCGGCTAGAAACCCCTATTTGCTTAAGCTGTTGAGACGAAAGGGCAAGGACGGATTCAGGGCAGACGGAAGTGTCACCTCCACAAAGGGAGACAAAACGATTATAAATGGAGGTGCCAGCTTTGTAGGCAAGCTGTTGGTAGAGAATGCTCTTGGTGAGAGCATGGAATGGGGGAAGGTGAGCCTCGAATTGGGGCGGGTGGTGGGCGTCAATGAGTGGGGCGAGCAAAGGATCAACAGTGCGTAAGTGTCTTAGGGCGAATTCAATTTCGCCTTCTGCTAATAGAGATCTCATGACTCGGGGGATAGAATTCGAAGCTTGGGCGGCGCTCCGGCGTCGGTTCTTGGCGGCGGAGGGGACAGTAGGAGTAGTAGAAGCTGCGCCTGTAGTAGCGGTGACGGCTAATTGAGTGGGAGATGGTTTGTCGTCAGTGGATGATGTAGGGTTAGGGTTTGAAAGTTTACGGATTTTTTGGGGTCGAATCGGAATCTTGGAAGGGATTTCGGTGTGGGAAGACTCGACGACGGAGGTAATTGGTGGCGGCGGAGGACTTTGAACATTGGAATCGGGAGATTTATGGGGAGATAGAGATTGGGAATCAGGTTGAGTTTTTAGAGTTTCTGATTGAGATTGAGGGTCGGAGTTGGGTAGAGTTGCGATTTGAATGGGGGTTTGCTCACCCATTTGAACGGCGACCATAAAAGGGGGGCAATTACGGCTAAAAGGGGCGGCGGTGCGGTGGTGGAGATGCGTTTTGTGCTTGTTCTTGTTGGGAGATAATGGTAAAATTGAGTGAGTGAGTGGGAGTCACGTGAGAGACAATGTGGATTGGGGTGTAAATCCCAAAGGACCCACTTGGATTTAAATTATTTAAATAAAAATATTAAATAACATCATTTAAATGTGGGAAATTCTATCTTGGTCCCGAGGAAACCATTCCTTAAAACAAAATATGTGGTTAAAAATGGTTACCATTCAGGATAGAATTTTCCGTTTAAATGTATAATATTTTAATTTAAAAGTATGAATATAATAAATTCATTAAAATTAATTAATAACAAGTGATATCTTATAAAAATTAGAAAAATAAAGAATCACTATATCATATAAAAATAAAAATGATATATAATATCACTTTATTTAATTATTAATTTCATGTTATAAAATTGATAGATCCTCTAATTATTATATATATACTTCACATAATTAAAATTAATACCTACGAAATTTTATGGTATTCAACAATTGTCAATAATATCTTATTTATCTTGAGATTAAGCCCCCTTATATTTAATTTTTGTTTAATTTTTTCTTCCATTAACTCAATTTTCTTTTCTTTTCCCTTTGTGTTTGGCTATGTAAATTTAGTTGTATAAGTGTTTGATCTTAAGATCAAACACACCTTCCAATCATAGTTGTAAATGGCGCACACCATGGCGCCACCACGGCGTCATGAATCATGGCGTGGCGTCAGGCTTCAACTTGGCGCCCGCCACATGCGTCATGGCGAGCGCCGTAAAGGCGCGCCATGTTGAAGAAATCAGGCATTTTGAATAAAATGGCAAAAATTGATCAAAATTGCTCAAAATTGAAGGTTACCCATTAAATTTGGGGTAAATTGGGTATTACACAATCAAAAATAGGCTAAATTTTTTAACCTAAATTGGTCAAAATTGGTCACATTTGGTCAAAATTAAGGGTGTCAAGCAGGCCGGTCAACGGCCTGCTTGACAGCCGGCCTAATAACAGGCCGGCCAAGCTGAGGATGGCCTGAAGGAGCCGGCCTTATCCGGCCTAGGCCAGGCCGGCCCATTTCGTGAATGGGCCGGCCTGGCCCATTTATAATAGATATATTAATTTTTTTTTTATTAAAAATCTCCCACCCTTATAACTGTTGGTAACGGCTGGATTGTTTTCAGCCGTTGCCAATGGCTATTTTAATTACCTTTTTTTTTTTTATATTTTTATATTTTTTTAATTAATTTATATTTGTATTCATCTATAAATATGAGGCCTCATTTACACTAAATACATCACAATTTGAATTATAATTCATATATTATTTGAGAAGCCTCATTTTGTAGCCATATATTATAATATGTATTAAATCAAAGCAGATAATCAAAGCAGATAATCAGAATAAAATCCATCATGAAGATTATCAAAATCAAAGCAGATATATAAAAATTCTGAATAAATAATTTGTACACAAAAACTCAAAAATATTATACACATATTATACAAACTCAAAAATATCAATACATTATTATATATACTACTAATTATATAATAATGATATACTAATATTATACACATATTATATAAACTCAAAAATATCAATCCATTAAATTATATTAATATTTACAATATTTTCATTACTTTGTAATAGATTGGATAATTTAATTTTTATTTCTTTGTAATAAATTATTAAATTATGAAAATAAAAATGAAAAAAAAGGAAAACAAAATAAAAAATTCAAAAAAATAAATAAATTGGGTCGGCCTGATGGCCGGCCCGTTAAGGCCGGCTATCAGGCCGGCCACAGGCCGTTTCGGCCAATTGGCCAAAACCGCCTGCCAGGCCTTAAGGGGCCGGCCTGGCCCGGCTTGTTTACCTTAGGGGGCCAAGCCGGCCTGGCTCCCTAATTTAATTGGCCCTAATGGGCCGGCCTGTTAAGGCCCGTTAGGGCCAATTTGACACCCTTAGTCGAAATTGAAGGTGACCCATTAAATTGGAGGTAAATTAAGTATTACACAATAAAAAAATAGGTTAAAATAGGCTAAAATTTTAACCTAATTCCCAATATAAAAAGATATTCAAAAAATTTGCATATTATTGATCATATTACTATATATAAATTTTTATCTATATATAATTATTTCTTCAAAAAGTCGTGTGCCGCGCCATCGCCGCGCCACGCCATGGACCCTTGTCGCCACGCCGCGCCATTCGCCATTAACAACTCAGCTTGTGCACGCCTTTGACTAATGTAGCATACATTCTATACTATAAAAGATTTTAGACGTTATCGCAATAAGAAAATAGAATGAATTTAAGAACCACAGGCTTAGGACATTAATACAAGTCAAAGAAAAGTGTCATTTGCTAGAAAATTGATACTCAGAAACCACGAACTACAATAGAACCACGAAGCGAATTAAAGAACCATAGTTGATGGCATCAATACAAGTTGCTAAAAAATCAAAGCCACCAACTAGAAATATTGATACTCACAATCATAAAAACTCAATAGTTCAACAACCAACTAATTTGTGCATTTAGATACTTCCTTTATAGCCAATGTGAATAAAAAAAACATAATCATAGTTCTAGATTCCGAAACACACTTGCGAGCCGAGAAATCCTTGATCTATATTCAAGGTCTCTAGGATACCAAAATTCCATTGATTCTAAAGAAAGAAAGAAAAAACTTAGCACTTCAGCTAAATATTGTCACTTAAATTTTACATAGAAGGAACTACCTTATATTAGTAACATCAGGACTGGTGGAACTCTTTGTCCCAAGATTTTAACAAAATTATTCTCTCCCCATCGCGAAGTTTGTGGTTGAAGAGGCAACAGACAAATTCCTTTAAGCATGAATTCAACAGCAGACCGTGTTTTCCTAATCAATGGTTCCAAATACATGCCCTAAAAAAACATACAAGAAATAAGTCAATTTACACCAAAGATTGACTGTGAAGTGTGAACTAACATCTCATCTGGAATACTTAAGAAAACAAATTTATTTGAAAACCCAACAGCAAAAATATGTATAAGTCGAATCTTTTTTAGTGCACTAAACTTGCAGTTTCTAAACAATCACCAATACTATGAGCCAAAATATTTAAACCAACATTGGTTCAGAGCATGTCTAATGTTGTGCAGGTCACAATATTGGTGATTATTTACAAACTGCAAAATGGCCGGAAAAAACTGCCCTGTATTCTCAAGAACACAGTATTATGCTTTTCCAAAAAGTTTTCGGCAAGAACCCAGTCTCGGAGGTTCCTGACCAGGTTGAGTTGACATTAGCTCTTTACCAAAGATGGATGGTGATTTTTGCATAGATTTTTACCAAAGATGGGTTTTCCCAGAATCATATGACATATGAGTTTCACACAATAGCTCAAACAAGCTCCAGTCGTGCGCACGGCGCATGTTATGTTCCTAAATAGGCTCGGGAGGCACGTAAAGTGGGTTTGTGCGTATGTAAAAAACGGGAGGGCATGAGTATGGATTATCGTTTTGAATGTAGTATGGAGGCATCGTTCGACAGAATGAAAGCACCATTGTTATGTTCCTAAATATGAGTGAGTAACAACACTCCTTACAAATGAATAGGGAAATAAACTAAACACTAATTTTGAAATTTTTCTTCTTTTTTTTTTCATTAATAAGTGATGATCATATTTATACAATAAAATAAAATAAAACTAAATCTATCCACTAAGCCACTAATAGACCACTAATCTAAAATAACTAACCACTAAATCAGCCCACTAATTAATTACAACTAATAAAAAAAAGATTAATAACTAATAAAATAAAAATTACTAATTTAATTACTACATAAAAACCCATATCCTATCAGCGCACCCCTAATAAATAGCATAATTGTATATTATAAGAGAGTATAGATACATCATTGGACAAGAAAACAGAACCGCAACACTAATTTGAGAACTTACAGTTTATGACATTAATACAAGTTGTAGAACACTGGGTAGAAGATCGATAATCAGAATACCTTCAGAACTAGAATAGATCGACAGCTATGTAGAACAAGGAAACATGTGTAATGCAGAAATGCATGCACACGGTTCATGCAGAAGCATTAAAAGGCCTAAGAGACTAGTAACTAACTAAGAGTAAAGGGAATAATTACCCAAGATTTCCTATGCCATTGACAGGTTCCACGAACTGCAACTGATGATGCTGATTCTGCCCGTTGTGCTGCGGCTCAATCTGCTGCAACGGCTGCACAAAATTGCCCTCCAAAGATAATGGAGAGCCCGCAGGTGTACTTCCCTTTCCCTCAACAAACCGCCACATGTACCAGGCCCCAACTGACCTGTATGGTCTCCATTTCTCACACAACTGTTCCATCTGTGAAGGCCTAGGCAACTCTACCAGACCATACAACAACTGTACGCCTTTCCTTACACCTAAGTCGCTAGCGGGTAACACATCCGGTCTACGCAGCGAAAATATCATGAACATATGCACAGACCACGAACCTATCCCCTTCACCATCGACAGCATTGTGAACAATGACCTATCGTCCATTTTCACAACCATATCATCCGATAGAATCCCTGATTTATACTTATTAGCAAGGTCATGCAAATAACTGGCTTTCCTGCTAGAAACCCCAATTTGCTTAAGCTGTTGGGAAGAAAGGGCAAGGACCGATTCAGGGAAGACAGCACTGTCACCGCCACAAAGGGAGACAAAACGAGTATAGATCGAGGTGCCAGCTTTGTAGGCAAGCTGTTGGTAGAGAATGCTCTTGGCGAGAGCATGAAATGGCGCTTGGTGGGCTTCGAATTGGGGCGGGGGGTGGATGTCGATGAGGTGGGCGAGTAAGGGATCAGCAGTGCGTAGGTGTGCGAGTGCAATTTCAATTTCGCCATCTACAGATAGGGATTTGATGATTAGAGGGAGAACACTTGAAGCTTGGGCGGCGCTTCGCCGCCGGTTCTTGGCGACGGTTGGGATAGAAGGAGTAGCAGAAGCTGCACTGGTGGTGGGGGCTATTTGATCGGGATATGGTTTGTCGTTAGTGAATGATGCAGGATTAGGGTTAGAAAGTTTACGGATTTTTTGGGGGCGAATTGGAATTTTGGCAGGGTTTTGAGTGTTCAGCGAGATTTCGGTGGCGGCGGTGGCCTGTGGAGCTTCGATCACGGAGGCTGTTAGTGGCGGAGGAGGTAATTGTGCATTTGAATCGGTTGATTTAGGGGGCGATTGAGGTTTGGGAACTGGTTGAGTTTTTAGGATTTCTGATTGGGTTTGGGATTGAGGGTGGAGGTTGGGTAGAGTTTGAATCTGATCACTCATTGGAACGGTAACTGTAGAAGAGACCGAGTACAGGTGTTAATAGTGGTGACGGTGGTTGTGATGGTGGTGGTGCGGTGGCGTGGTGTTGATGGAGAAGAAGGGTTTATGTATTTGTTGGGGGAAGTACAGTAGAGCTGAGTGCGTGTGATTTCGACTTTTATTTTATGTATTAAATATTTAATATGTGTTAAATTCTTTAAATATTTTTAATAATTATATTTGTGTTATCGGTGTTAAATAATTAAATATTTAAAATAAAAGATAAAATAGAAATTTGAACTAGAAAATTTAAGGTGAAATTCGAAAAATTTGATAAAATAAAACGAAATTAAGATTGCTAATTTTCTAAATAATGTGAATAAATCACATGAAAGTAAAAAGTTCAATTTGGATCTTAAGCAAATAGAAGGACAAATGAGCTTTTATTTAATAAAAAGTTTACGATTTCAATAACCATATAATTTGGACGATCTCTAATATTACAGTAAGAATAATTGAAATATATATTATCAAATTTCTTCAATATAACGAATCTTAAAAGTAATAAATGACAAAAAAACCACACTTTTATTTAAAAGAGAAATCAAACCTGAAAGAAAAAACAAAGTAAAAAATCTAATAAGTTTCTCGTCTCCATCGTCAAATCCATCTCAATTTCGTCACATTTAGAAGTGAGCTACACAACTTGAAAGAGGTTACTCCACGTAGACAAAATGGAATTTATGAGCTATAAGTTGTCCGATTTCGACAAAAAGTTAATCTCTATTCATAGACAACAAAATCCTAAAATTCGTCGCTTTTTTAGCAACAACGCCAACTAATAACAAGCATGCGCACAAAGTTAGCCCCGAGGCAGTAGCCTATTTAAGTAGATACAAGGTCTTATATAACGAATTAGTCAAAAAAATCGGACGTGTGTGATAGAAGTCGGTATGGTTAGATCATGAGGCTCCCATCTTAGCCAAAAAGTCCAAGTCCATATTTACTTCATTGACAACAAAATTAAATCTTGATGTGCTGGAGCTTAGTCCAAGACTCTTGCATATGGTACATTTAAGAGGCGAAATTATACGACACATCGAGTTCAATAGATTCAGTGTATTATATACTACACATTTGAAGCAATAGTCAGTGGACAGTAACAAAAACTCACCATATTTCAAATGTATAGTGACACTGAGTCTATTGAATTCAATGTGACATAGAATTTCAACTTCATACTGAGTCTGTTGAATTCAATGTGACATAATTTTTTTTTGAAATGAGTGATAAATGACTATATGGTATAAAAAAATAAACACCCTATTCAAAATATATTGTATATATCATATACCGAATATATTGAATACCAAATAAACATTATATTTCCCAAAGAACGACTCTCTTAAATCTTGTATGTTGTATTTACCATTTAAAAATACATCAGTCTGCAAGGGATTTTTAAACATTTCTCCAACTCTCCCACTTGCCAAATTTCACCCAATCAAAATATCCACTAAACATATTTATATACATATATATATAGTACTTATTACTTAAGTACCAAGTGGAACACAAACTCTATCCATAACAATAAATTTGTCACCTATATCTAATGAAGCAAACAAGGGTTTCCTCAATGCGCCGCCCTCCAAATTTTCCTCAATGTCTGATCCATTTCCATTACAGGAAGCCATTAAAGAAGACCATGAAGCTCAAAGTCACCAAAGCTACAACCTTAATTCCATCAACTCTAATGTAGTTATAAGACAGCTCCCCTCACAAGGCCTCTCATTCCAGCTCTGGCCCGCCGCCACCACCCTCGTCAACCTCCTCGACCGCCACCGGAGCTGTAACACCACCCCTCTCTCCGCCCTGTTCAGCGGCGGCTCCACCAACCGCCGCCTCCGCCTCCTCGAGCTGGGCTCCGGCACCGGCGTTGTGGGCATTGCAGCAGCTGTGTTACTCGGTGCTAGTGTCACAGTCACAGACCTTCCCCACGTGCTGCCCAACATGCAGTTCAACGTGGATGCCAACGCCGGAATCTTGGGCCGGCACGGCGGGGCGGTGGACGTGGCGGCGCTGTCGTGGGGGGATGTTAGAGATATGGGAGTTATTGGGGCAAGGGAGTATGATATTGTTGTGGGGTCTGATGTGGTGTATCACGATCACCTCTATGAGCCATTGATTGAAACTTTGAAGTTTTTGTTGTTGGGAAGTGAGAAGAAAGTGGTGTTCTTGATGAGCCATTTGAAGAGATGGAAGAAGGAATCGGCGTTTTTTAAGAAGGCCAAGAAGTTTTTTGATGTCGAGGTTATATATATCGATAGCCCTTGTAATGGGTCTAGAGTTGGTGTGAATGTTTACACATTTGTAAGGAAGAGCATTTAAGTAACGAGATGAAGATACTATTACATCAGCATAAGTTGACAATATACTTAAGTTGACAATATATAAGTATGGCCAAAAAATGTGGAAATGATTATTAATAGCATAAGTGGAAAGGTTTATTTATGTGTTTTGTCACTTGAAATGGAAACTCATCATTTGGTAGGTTCAATTGAAAATAAAATATGGATCAAATTAGTAAGATTAGAGTTACTTTATACCAATGTTTTAAAACCCAGCACGGCCCGCCCGGTTTAACCGCTTTGACCGCTTTGACCCGGAACCGGCCCTTAAAACGAACCGGTCAGACCTACAAAACCGTTTTTGGCTCAGAACCGGTCGATTTGGTCAGAAACCGTTCGACCCACCGGTCGAACCGGTCAATCGAACCGTTCGATTTTTATAAATACCAAAATTCAAGCTTAAAACTTAATTTTTTCGCAAAAAATCACCAACCTTCTATTATTTTGCTCATCCAACATGATTCAAAGAAAATTTCTCAAGAAATTTTTTCATTCGAACAAATCAAATCAAATCAAAATATATTATTTGTAAAACTCTAGTCTTTTTTGTTTTAGTTTTTGTTGGTTTGTAAATTATTAAAGCTTTTAAGTTTTTTTCTTTAAAATTGTTGGTTTATTATATAATTATGTAGCAATTATGTCATTTGTGATGTACATTTGATTTTTATTCCATGAATTCGAAAATTATATCAATTGAACATAATTTTGCTTATTTATTTAAAAACTCTCAATTTTTTTCATGATTTTGATATAAATATATGAACTAAAAATGATTTTGAAAATAGGAAATATCAAATTTTTATGTTTTAAAATTTTATAATAAATATTAGTATTTTATTTAATATTTATTGCGTAATTATGACATCACTAGTTCGACCGGTATTGACCCAACGATTGAACCAGTGACCCGTGACCTGGTCAATTTTCCGGTTCGATGGCCGGGTTGGGTTTCAAAACATAGCTCAATGAGACATTGCTTTATACAACCCATAGCTCAATGAGAGAGTAATTGTTTATAACACAGTTTTTGGGCCTTGAAGCCTTTTAAAATAACATTTGACTTGGGCTTGGGCTTGAGCTTGTCAGGGCCTGATCAAATCCTTATGACAATATACAACTTGGGCTTAAAATATTTGTTAACTTAACACCAGTTTTATTAATTTGATTATTTATTTCACTGCAGTATGCACTGACATATGATCTAGACAAAAAGATAATAATACTTAAATAGGTAATATTAAATAAAATGATGTATATTAGGATGTTTAATTTTGGAATTTTAGTAATGCAAAAATTTTCAATTATCAATTTAATGAGTTAACTGTTAACATATCCTTCTTTTTCAGGAAGTTAGTCTAACAAATTGAAAAGTTCTGAGTGTCATTAAAGTTATTAAGCAAATTATTGTGAAACAAAGCCCACTTGTGACTTTTGGGTTGATTGAACTTTAGTTTCCTATTATAGTATTTCATGTAATGTGATATATATGGAGACTTGAGATCAATTAAAGTTAAAAATCTATAAAATCATTACAGGCAAACAATAAAATTCTATAATAGAACGGATCCAAAGTCATCGATCAGTTAGTTATGGTTATATTTTAATTTTGAACATCTAGATTAAAAAAACATAAAAAAAGAAATGTAAAAATAGAGAAACATCTGAAAATAACAGGTGCTCAAAAAGCTACCCCGTTTGTCGCATAACTTGTCATACATACAGAAACAGAGTTACAGCAAAAAGGTGGTAATTACTAGCTACTATACTATTATATATATGTGGACTGAACAGAACAAAGCTTAAAAAGCAAATCTAACAAACATAGAATCAACTCATTTTCACTCAATCTATGTCTCTTAGATTCATCAAAATACCCAAAAAGAAATAAAAACATCTGAAAAGAAAAAAACACAATTTCATGACCAATACCTATCTTCACTGTCACCATCAACTGGGATTTTCTAGCTACCTTTCATTTTCTAATCTTTAATACTTAATTCCCATTTTTCTTTTGGCTTAATTTTTTCGTCCCTCAAATTTTACTTTTATCATATTTTTAATCCCTCAAGTTTAATTACACCTTGTTGATACTTCAATTCTAAACTTGGTGGACAAAAATAGAATAAAATCAAATTAAAAGGACCACAAGTGAAATTTGGCCTTTTTTTCCCTTCAATTCATATTTGGTGACTGAGTTTATCTTGTGAAGTCATGAACAAGGCTGGGCCTATCTGCCACGTTGAAACGCCAAGACATGAATGGATTAATGCCGTTTTCAGATTCACGTTGATCAACGACGTCGTTTTCGATGAATCGAAACTCATTCCCATATGAATAACAAGGGGTTCTCTGTGGCTGAGCCCACGTGTAATTATTCATCATCATCTGTTGTGAGTCACCATGGGCGGCGCCGCCGCCGTTGCTGGTGGAGGCGGCCGCCGTCGCCCGTCGCTCTTCCTTCTTGAAACGAATCCCACAGGCATTGCATAGCGACTGCGAAAATTCCTTCAAAAATTAGTGTCTTAAAACTATAAACACATATACATGCATTTACACTTTATATTTAGATAAATTATCAAATAAAAAATACAATGATCGTTTTTGTTAATTTTTTTTATTGTTGAGACAAAAATTGATACAAAAACATAAATACATATACAACAAGAATATATAATTACTGACCTTAGGCCCTCTTGGACCATTCCTCCACAGAGGAGTAGAAGTGGTGTCACAGTTAGCACAACGGCGAGCCAGAAAAGGGTCACCGCCGGAGCCGCCGTTTCCATTGCTTCCGGCACGGTGGCTCTTGTTGGTGGATGGCGGCGGCGCGTGTTTTGACGGGAGTATATTCCAACCGAAGTTAGACATGCAAGAAGAACGTTTTTTCTTCTCATTGTTACTCTCATTATTACAGCGAGTTGAAGGTGTACCTAAAGAAAGAGTACAATCCACAGAAGACGAAGGGGAAGACGACGTCGTAAAGGAGTACATTTCCCCATCATCGTACCCATTGGACATTGAGAAAAGCATCGAAAATGAGTTGCTTTGGCTATGGTACATGATCTCTTACAATGGGTTTTTTGGGTTTCTTTGTAATAAAAGATTTTGAAATGTTGCAGTCAGCAACTGTAATAATCCACGTTGTCGTAAAACTAACAGTGGAAATAGATTACAAAAGACAGGTACACAGAGTTACACGTTGCGGTGTGTGTAATTTAGTGTAAAATAACTGAATAAGGCAAGAAGGGGGAGTTTGCATGTATTTATAGACTCACCTGCATATACATACACATATAGATACAGCTCGGGGGGTGGGTGTTGGGGGGTGGGGTTGGTCATTGGGCAGTCAAAAGAGCTCACGTGACTAACGGGAACAGTCTTCCAGGGATCTGTCTTCTCCGATCACGAGGCAATAAAACACACTACTATTCTCAAACCCAATACAATTATCATATTATATAACTTTATATTTCTAAATATAACAAAAATTGCTTATTAATATATGGTCTATAATAATTTTGATTGTCAGATTCGATGCAAAAATATATAATCTCATATTATATATTCTCATTTTTATAATATTGATCGTTCCCGTACGAAATAAATAAATGTAATAACACCTAACTATTGCAAATCCAAATCGTAAAATTAGAGTGAAAAATAATTATTTTTACCAGTTTTTACACAATACAACGGCTTTTATAATTTTTTTACAAATTAAATAATGGACACGTACAAAATAAGTGACCATTTAGCGATTTTCGTCCATCTTTTAATCGCTAGGATGAAAAATTTAAAAATAAAGTCATGTGGCTAATTTTGCAAATATAAAAATAAAGTCAATAAAATTGCAAATATACATATTTGATAAGATTAATTCTGTAATTTTTCCTAATATATACATAAATTATAATTAGTACAAAATAAATAAAATTATAATGCTATAATTCTGTCTGTATCTACGCCACCCCTCCCAAGGAAAATGGAAATTGCCCCACCACCATCGCCACCCACCACCACCACCACGGATATAAACACCTAGATCTTTTATTAATTACTATAAATATTAAATCTTCTTAATTAATTACCCATAAATTAATGTGATCTAGACATATTGGGACTATGCGTTCTGTATATGTACCACAGGAATATTTGTTTTACCTAGTACTATTGTCTTGTCTTAATTAAACTAATTCTCTAGATTTGCAACTTTAATTAAAAAATAACAAATTTTGCAGTTCCATACCAATTGACTACAATTAATTAACACAAAGAAATTAATAACTCTACTACTACACTTGATTTAAATGAATGATTCAAATTTCAAAGTGCATATCTATTAAATTATATAAACCAATTCAATCAATCAATTATTATAAAATTAGATAATGTGATATGATAGAGATATTTATTCTAAATGGGTAAAAATTCAAAGGGCAATGACCACTTTTGTAATGTAGACTATCCAATCCTTATTCCTATGCAAAAGAGAATATGTATAGATATAATAAGTTGATAGAGATATATCTACAAAAACAAGCAGTTTCATGATCATATTACAAAATCAGTATAGCCGTACTAGTGCCTGGAATCACGTGAAATAACCCATTTTTTGATTGAATTTGGTCATCACTTCAATCATGCCAATTCATGTTCCAAATCCACACCATCAATCTATAGCCAAATATTTATCATGAGATTGTAAGAATATTTACTCTTGTAATGATTTTTGCAGTGAATTCTCAAGCATAATTGTACGAAAAATTCTATAATAAATCGAGTTTAAAATCAGTATGCTATAATTCATTGAATATGACAACAAAAGTCTGTTACTAAAATATTATTTCATATGATCGATTCATTGAACTCGACCCATTATATAATTTTTCACAGTTGTACCTAAATCTAGAGATGTAATAATTAGTTAAAATCACAATTTTCTCAACTTCGTGTGATTTATCATATTAGGTCTTTAGTAACTATTGAAGTGTAGTTTTAGTATTTTTATTCATTCATCGGTACGTACAATCTGATTATGTATCTCTCGTCTTTTTTCAACGCACTTACAATAATTTTTAAATAACGCTAACGATGTGAACATTTCTATATATATATGTCTCAAACATAACATAAGTACATAAAATTTATCCTACTTCAAAGTTTCAATTCAAAATACCAACTCCACCAAAGCATGATAGTAACCAATATTTGAAGTTTGAAACACCAAGAACTTTGAAAGAAGCAACCCAAAAAATAACTATTGAAGTGTAGTTTTTAAGTATTTTTATTCATTGATCGGCACGTACAATCTGATTATGTATCTCTCATCTTTTTTCAACGCACGATAATTCTTAAATAACGCTAATGTTGTGAACATTTCTAGTATATATCTCTCAAATATAACATAAGGACATAAATTATCCTACTTCTAAGTTTCAATTCAAAATACCAACTCCACCAAAGCATGATAGGAACAACATTTGAAGTTTGAAACACCAAGAACTTTGAAAAGAAGCAACCCAAAAAATAAAGATAGATAATAAAGTATTTAATAAATTAATTTGGATGTAAAAATAAAATCATTTAAAAATAATATAGTTGCTCTCTTCCTACTCAATCTAAGCTTGATTCTTCCAAAACCACTTTTAAAAAGTCTATAAGTCTAGTTTTAGTAGTGTAATTAGAAGGTTTTGGACTAGTAATAGAAGAGAAAATCTATATAGATTCCAGTTAGATGGATGATAAAGAAAAACTATGGGGAAGAGGAAAAAAAGTGAAAGAGATATTCTGTAATCATCAAAGTAACATAATGTTCCTCTGTCATTACAAAAAAATCTTTGACCCAAAGATGGAAACTTGGAAAAAGCATTGCCTACTATCACACTTCATTTTTTTTGGAAATCAAAATCAAGAAACAAATTATTATATTATTACAAATAATATAAGTGTAATCATGTAAATTATTTCATTATTACAAAAATAACATGACGCATTAATTAATTAAAAGTAAATATAGTTTATGGTAGAATCGACCCGAATTTATATGCTTATAAAGTTCAGCGAAATAATGTATAAAAACTTATAAGATGTTTGAAATTTTTCTAGAATAATTTTATGATATATATATATTAAATGTTACCCCAATTTATATTTCGTAGTTAGCTGAAACTTCTCTTAACTGGGCTAGATAAATGAACAATTATCATTATTAATATGTTATACTATTTTTTTTTCATTAATATATACATAATTAATTAAATCCAATTTCAGTAGAAATGTTATCCATCTAGCACAAGCTAATTATTTTTACTGATGAGATATGGTGGGAGACAAAAAGGAAGTAGCAAAAGTGACCCCACAAACAAAGTTCTCTGGAATATCGATCGATTCGATCAAAGATTCAAACAAATTTAAAATAAAATAAAAATAAATCAGCACAAAACGAGAAAGAGAGAGAAAGAGAATCGAATCGAATTGTCTTTTTTATTTAATTTCATAATTAATCGGATTGTCTTGAGATTGGAGTACTGAATATAGTTTCGACAAAAAATAAAATCACCCGTTTTTCAAAATATGCTCTCTATGTACCTACATTCCTTGTAAATTACCCACAAATTGATAATGGGAAAATATAAAAGATTATTGTAAAATTGATAATGTCCCCATTTTGGTACTTTTTATTCTAAGTACTCTCTGATTTATTAATCTAAATATCTATTTTTGAATTAATAAAAATACTCATATTACTTTAAGTAATGCTTCTAAAATTGATTAATATGTATCATTAACCCAATAACTTCAATGCAATTTAAAAT
Organism: Verbascum thapsus; assembly: GCA_963669365.1. Taxonomy (NCBI): domain Eukaryota; kingdom Viridiplantae; phylum Streptophyta; class Magnoliopsida; order Lamiales; family Scrophulariaceae; genus Verbascum; species Verbascum thapsus. The sequence goes on from OY770117.1 coordinate 2,934,445, forward strand.
ATGATAAGAATTAAAATAAAAGATATCATAACTAAATCAATTCTCTACTCTAATCTATAAATAAATCTGAGATTTGCTTAATCATTCAAACCCCACGAACGCAATTAAATCTCACAGCCTTTGAGAAAATTAAACAAAAAAATCTACGAACACCCAACCCAACAAAATTCGGACAATATGAACCAATGATGATGTCCTGTGGATCGTTGGATTTCGTGGGACCCACAACACCAAGTGGGCCAAATTTCCAAATATTTGCAACTCATTAGATACCATATCAGATTTTGGTAATTATGAACACTAACCCATGAAAAGCCTAATTAATCATTGACATAATTAATCCACGTGGCCCTCAATAAACTCAACCCCATGCATGCATGCATGCAAATGCGTATCACTAATAATTAAAGCATAAATTATAGAAACCAATAACTTTAATTATTGGTAACAAAACTGTGTTCAACTTCCAAAATCAATTTAACATTCCTAAAAAGCAACGACATAGAACTGTGATAAGTGAATCCCACTACGGTCTCTCTCTCTCTCTCTCTCTCTCTCTCTCTCTCTCTCTCTCTATGCATATACGTATATATTATTTATAAATATATATATATATATATATTATATATATATATATAAATTAGAAAGAGTAAAAGAGATTAGATATAGATATAGAAACGTGTTTTTTCACAGGATCTACTTTTTCCAGTTAATGTTGTTAAAGAATTGATGTGTTTAGGGGGTGGGTCGGGTTTTGAGTGAAGGAAAAGAAAGTCATCAGGGTATATACTTACATACACAATGCTTCTAAACTATCATAACTAATTTTGTATGAGGGAAGATTGGAATACTAGTCTTGTATATAATATGGTAAGTTGCAATTTTGTGCTCTATTTTGTCAAAAAATCACAAAATTCGTGTCATATGATATATAATTTTAAATTTATACTTCAAAACTATTATACGATGAATGTTAGTAGTTAGCAATATTAGACTAAAGTTGTAGTAAGCTTTATCTTATGAAATAAAATGCATCGTACATAATTTATAGGATTTTACACGCGCAAACTTCTATCCAACTTTAACGATCGATGTGACCAAATTTGAATCAGAATGTATATATATATGTCTACCATCTTATAAGTTTGTAAACGATTAAACGAAAGTACCGGGTAAAACTTATCCAATGAAACTAATATTACAAATTTCGGTCAAATGTTGATATATATAATCATGAGATCAAAAGTTAAAAATTATAAGCTCGAATTGTCTCGTACAAGGAAGTCTAGTCTTCTTGGCAAAGGAAACTTCGACCTTTTTCTTCATTCCTTTTACTTTTCTCGATGCCGTATTGTCTCATTATTTCTTTATTTTACTTGCATCGCATGCTTTAGGAACCTATAATATATATATTGAGATTTAAGATTTCAATTTATTCAAAATAAAGGGTTTACATAGAGCGAGTTCCATATTTTTTTAATGTTTTTTTAATTGATAGAGGGATTCTATTCAAATAATGAAAGGGAAATTGCAATAAATGGGGAATCTGTTAGGAATATGATGCCGGTGATAAACGCACGAAAGAAAATAACAATAAAAGAACGAAAAGTTAGAGTTGGTGCATAGTGACTTATGGGGACCTGCACCAGTTACATCTCTTGGTGGTGCGTCATACTACATGACTTTCATCGATGACTCCACGAGAAAGGTATGGGTTTATTTTCTAAAGCATAAATCTGATGCTTTTGACGCTTTTAGAAAATGGAAAGCCTTTGTAGAAAACGAAACAGGTCTGAAAGTGAAGTGCTTGAGATCTGACAATGGTGGAGAGTATGAACTTGCTAAGTTTAAGGAATACTGTGATCTGAACGGTATTCGCATGGAAAAGACTGTGAGAGGAACCCCTCAACAGAATGGGGTTGCAGAACGTATGAACAGAACATTGAATGAACGTGCTAGATGCATGCGATTGAAATGCGGGTTGCCGAAGATGTTTTGGGCTGATGCAGTTAACACTGCTGCTTTTCTGATTAATAGAGGACCATCAGCTCCGTTGGGTAATGGCATACCGGAGGAAAGTTGGAGTGGAACGGTTACCGTCTTCAGCAGGGAAAGAGAGGTTCCCGGAAAGTTGGAGTGGAACGGTTACCGTCTTCAGCAGGGAAAGAGAGGTTCCCAGAAAGTTGGAGTGGAACGGTCACCGTCTTCAGCAGGGAAAGAGAGGTTCCCGAAAAGTTGGAGTGGAACGGTTACTGTCTTCAGCAGGGAAAGAGATGTTGAAATCTGACGAAGTAAGATATTTGATTATGAGCGAAGAAATTCGCAGGAGAGAATCGAATATAGCTTCGGGATCAGTTCTGAATATAGAAATTAGAGGCAGATCGGAATCAAAGAAATTGAAGCTATGAATAGCTTCAATTGGCCTCGGAACTTGAGGCGAGAGCTGCCGGGATCATGTTGTGGGCTACTGAATGAGAAGATCGAGAGATGGATGGCTACATTGTTTGTTGAGTTCAGTCTCCAAGTGGGAGATTGTTGAGTTTTGGGCCTATTTACAGTCTTTCAGGCTCCATAACTCAACAATCTCCCACTTGGAGACTGAACTCAACAAACAATGTAGCCATCCATCTCTCGATCTTCTCATTCAGTAGCCCACAACATGATCCCGGCAGCTCTCGCCTCAAGTTCCGAGGCCAATTGAAGCTATTCATAGCTTCAATTTCTTTGATTCCGATATGCCTCTAATTTCTATATTCAGAACTGATCCCGAAGCTATATTCGATTCTCTCCTGCGAATTTCTTCGCTCATAATCAAATATCTTACTTCGTCAGATTTCAACATCTCTTTCCCTGCTGAAGACAGTAACCGTTCCACTCCAACTTTTCGGGAACCTCTCTTTCTCTGCTGAAGACGGTGACCGTTCCACTCCAACTTTCTGGGAACCTCTCTTTCCCTGCTGAAGACGGTAACCGTTCCACTCCAACTTTCCGGGAACCTCTCTTTCCCTGCTGAAGACGGTAACCGTTCCACTCCAACTTTCCGGGAACCTCTCTTTCCCTGCTGAAGACGGTAACCGTTCCACTCCAACTTTCCGGGAACCTCTCTTTCCCTGCTGAAGACGGTAACCGTTCTACTCCAACTTTCCGGGAACCTCTCTTTCCCTGCTGAAGACGGTGACCGTTCCACTCCAACCTTCTGGAAACCTCTCTTTCCCTGCTGAAGACGGTGACCGTTCCACTCCAACTTTCCGGGAACTTCTCTTTCCCTGCTGAAGACGGTAACCGTTCCACTCCAACTTTCTGGTAGAGAAGACAACAGAATTAGGGCTCTAACCTCGTCATCAAAATCAATCTTAACTGAGCTCAATTGGGCTGTAATTAAATTGAACTCATTAAGATGCTGAGCCACCACAGAACTCTCTGACATCTTTAGGTTAAAGAGACGCCGCATCAGATGAACCTTGTTCGCCGCTGATGGCTTCTCGTACATGTCTGCTAAAACCTTCAGAATACCTTTGGTGGTTGTCTCTTTCGTCGTATGGAACGCAACGTTCCGTGATAGAGACAAACGAATCACACTCATAGCTTTCCTGTCAAGTACCTTCCACTCTTCGTCTTTCATGTCCGACGGTTTATCACCAAGGGGCTGATACAAATCTTTACCGTACAGGTAATCTTCGATTTGCATCTTCCAGAACCCAAAATCAGTCCCGTCAAACTTTTCAATCGGCGTTTTTCCTTCACCCATCATATTCACTCCCACTCGACCCGGAGCTCTCGATACCAGTTGTTAGGAATATGATGCCGGTGATAAACGCACGAAAGAAAATAACAATAAAAGAACACATGAGTTGTTTACCCAGTTCGTCAAAACAATTTGACTACGTCTGGGGGCGCTATTAAGCCAGGATATTCACTATGAGATTACATTGTGATTCAATGAGAGTCTTAGGACTCTAAGGGTTACAATGATATTAGGGATATTTATAATACAATATACCTAACCCTAATAGGAGAATGACATAAGCCCATCAAAATACTTTTGGGCCTATTTACAGTCTTTCAGGCTCCATAACTCAACAGAATCCTACTAGTGACTTGTTGGCATAGTTTCATGAGGCAAATACTAGGCATTATTATAACCATTTCTCTTTTGTTCATCTTTCAATTTAGGGATAGTCTATAAATTTTAGCTTTTCCCCATCAATTTCTAAACATTTTAACTAATTTGAGTAAATCACTTTGAACATTAATTTCTCATTTATATTCAATTAAATTTGAGGATATTAATAAGGCAAATTAATATATTTATGATGTATATTAATAATATACAAAGAGACTACATTTTCCACGAAAGAAGCCCACTCAAATCGTTGGTGATCAAAATTAGGTGGAAAAAACTTTTCTCGAACCCAATTTTTTAATCATTGGTGAGATACTAAGAATATAGTCGTCGAACGGAATGTGATCCACCTTAAGAGTTAAGACTAAAGGTAAAACTAAACAATGAAGAAAAGTATTGCAAATTGATTAAAGAAAAAGCTACAATTAATCAGAAGGTCCCCAATGAAAACTGAAAATCAAGAGAGGTGTATATAAAAGTTATATATATATACATATATATATATATTTGTTATTATTATTATTATTATTATCATTATCATTATCATTATGTAATACTCGTAATCCTAGAGAAGTATGATATAGCTTTTCATTTTTCAATAGATTTTTCTGTTTACATTTCCTTTTGCAAATATGTATTAAGCAGGAAGTTAATAATATATTCTAGATATGAGATGGACAACAGCGGTCCTATGGTCTAGCGGTTAGGACATTGGACTCTGAATCCAGTAACCCGAGTTCAAATCTCGGTAGGACCTTATTTTTTTTCCTGCATTTTCTTAATTTATATATATTTTTGAAAAAACAAATAGCTTTATTTTTGTTGTACGTACTTATTATTTTATGCTTAATAAACTTACATTCAGTCTGCATCCCAGGTCGACCACATTATAAACTCGTACAAATACTTAAGGTTGGTTTTTTCTTCAATTTATTTGGCTTGCTTAACTACTTATTTATATTTTTATTAATCGAATTTTCATGCTTTAATTTAGTGATTATTTGTTGCCATTACAGGTTGGGAAAACAAGAAATATGGGTATCGAAATGAGCCAAAACGACTTCAAATCAGCTCCGATTATAATCATTCTTGTTGGAAATATATGGTAAATATTTTCTCATTTAGGTCATTTATGGTTCTAAAGTACAACGCATGTACAACTTGATTTATATACCCATATCAACTTTATATTTATTTATGAAAAAAGCATACAAATGTAATATACCAGAACGATATAATCACATTATTACAACAGATTGACCCGATCTAATCTCGTTACATAATACATAAGTAAGCAGAACCCGTTCCTTAAAGATAAAAAAAAACTAATCAATGGCCGGAAAAGTCCCATGCCACTGATTGATTATATATAGTTTATAAGGATTATTGAACTGAAAATTACAGAGCATTTTAGAGTCATGATCGCACGTGAGTTGCCATCCTGACGACGATTCCATCGAGATCTCGCACGTATCCAACTTTCTGTCCCCACTCTTTCTCCTCCGGCTCACTCACTCCCACCGCCCCATTCTCCACCGCCCTCTGCTCCCATTCAATATTCACCACCAATCATTAATAACATATAAATAAATTTCAAACATAAATTCTTGAGACAATGGAAAATAGTAATCATCAATTGCAATTATGGGATTATTTTCCCACTGTAGACAAACTTGTAAGATTAGTTATATGGATAGTTTGTTGCACTTTTGATCCCAACCGTTAAAATTTGAACATAAAACGTAATATATATATACATACATATATATATACCTTATACGCAGCATCGACATCAGAATAATCAAAGCAAACCTCAACTGGGTTCCTCTGGTGACCGGGATGAGGAAGCCCAGTCAAATCCTCCGTTTCGTGTTGCTTTACCGGCGTAAATGCTATCGTCGTTTGCCCACTCTCCAGCTCTCCCCATCTAATCAATTTCATTTCTCCTTATGATCAATATATCAATTCAATATATATATATATATAATAAGATTCTGGGGAAAAAGTAAATGAAATTATGAACCTGTGAGAGTCATCGAGGCGACGAACATGATAACCGAAGGCTTTGGCGTAGAAAGCAACGGATTTGGCTACATCTTTCACGTACACAACTGTGTATGCATACGCCGGGCTCAGATTTGATGCCATTTTTTTTTTATATACGGATTTTAAGATATTGGTTAGAAGATATATATATATATATATATATGCGTTGACATGTCTGTTTGTTGTAGGGGTGGAAAGTGGATCTAATCTTGGTGCTTACACGTATACCTCATGCATGTTAACATATGCCACCTCGATGCTCAGCTTATCTATATCAAATTCATTCATTATATGTATTATGAAATTTGTTCATGTCAATGTATATATAATGAAATACAATATAGAATATTATTTGTTTGCAATAGAAAATCTTGTGTATTTAAGGAGAACTATTTAATGACAAATAGATCTTCTATACAAATTTCTGTAACATTTTCTATTGTAATGTATTGAATAATTGACACTTAAATTATACTTCCTCCGATTAGAGTTTTTTTATTTATTTATATAATTTTCATTATACTCTTTACAAATTTTATCATTCCAAACTTTAAAAAAAAATCATCAAATTCCAATCAATTTTTTTATCTACGATCAACTCTATTTGCATTAGTGGTATTTTGATAAACAATTTCTTTTTAAGAAAATTTAAATAAAGATAAAAGTGAAGAAATCATGATAATTTTTCCTGGTTCACACGGGTACTATTGTATAGTTGAAAATACACAATTTTTCAAAATAATTTTACTGGTAACCACGTTTTTAGCAGCCTTTTGCGGCTTGTACTCACTTGTATTGTGAGTTGTGACCATGCTAAACTTCATTACCAGTATAGTATCCAATAATTCAGAAAACGGGTACAATCTACCATTCTCAAAATTCAAAAATACAAAAATTGAAAATTGAATGTTAATTCGTTTCTCATGCCTAAAGATATCACCAAAACATATTATTTCAATGAACTCTACTTGTGATTTGGGCTACGATCTTCCTTAAACAAAAAAAAAAAAAACTGTCATTTTCAATTAAACAGGATTACATATATAGCAAAAAATAACTTGAATACGAAAAATGGTCACCATTACAACCCATAACAAGATTGAGCCTCCTTAACTAGACAACTGGAAGAAAGTTTGTATTGCATTAAAATCCATCAAATTAATGACCCTCTTCAAATGATGGCTCCCTCTTCACTTCAAGAACTCTCTTTATTACTCTCATGATCATATTCTTCATGCATGCAAAAAATCATCAAAATAAGATTTAAATTAACTCCAAAAGAACCCTTTTATCAGGCATGAAAAAGAATGATAAGATTTATTTATTACCAGGTACATTTCCGTACACAATCTTATCCTCGTCGTCTTTGGAAAGGGGTCGTTTTCCGCCATGTATACCTCCAAATCCTTGTTCATCGGACCTCGTTGCGTATCCTCCCCGGCCCGCTCGACTTTGTCTCCCTTTTTCACCAAATCCAGAAACTCTATATATAAGCTCATGTTTCCCAATTCCATTTTCATTTTTTTTTTTTTAATGTTTTCAACAGTTATATAACTCCCTAAGAACCTAAACGGCCTTCACGTCATACTATCAAGTGATATCTTTTCATTATCAATAATTATTTGATCCAATTCTCCTTTGTACTTTATAAGTTTTCGAATAATAGATTTAACATTTTTCAATCACATCCTTGATAAAAAAAAACCCTCAAAATAATTACATTATCATTACATATTATATTACTGGAAAACGGGATTATTCACCAAGTATCTACCTATCTTTCGATAAAATTATGGATCATTTAACTTCAGTAATATATTTATCTTTCTTGTTAAATAAAGACACTCATATATCACATAAAAGTTGATGACGAATCTACATATTGTGAATTACAATTCTCAAAGGACTTTCAAATTTTGAACGCAAACACATACACATACACAAATATAGCCTTAGAACACATTTAAACAAAGCCTAACAATATTGATTTCTTTATAAGACGACATCGTATGTACCTACTTTACAGAATAAATACGTTAGAAACATAATTAGAAAAAGACCAACCCGGAATTGGATTCGGGTTCTTGTTTCTGGTCGGGTTTGTCAGAGGTGTTGGGTTGATTCGGCCCGGCCATAGCTTGTGCGAATCTCAAACCCTTATGATGATTACATAAGAAGATAAATGGCAGCCGTGATCGCGTTGCATTAAGCATTTCTTCCTTAATTTGCTGTTGCTCAGATACGTACAGTGATAAAAAAGTTGTAATAATTTAGTATATACAGATGAGGAGATTATGAAGCTGCAAATTACGACATATTCGGATCAACAATGTCCTCCAGATTGACACGTGTCCCATTTGATTTCCACGTGTCATTTTGTGGTAAGGCCCACATTAAAAAACACAACTGGGCCTAGTGGGAGCCTTCTAAGCTCTAACCCATAAGTTTTAAAAGCCCATTAAGTAAAATTTGAAAAATATGTACTCTTTTACTGTGGCCCACAAAATCTCCCAATCTTTCGCGACAAAATCCCACCCTTGCTACCTCCATGGTTGATGAGATCGAAAACATCGTAATTTTGCATTTGAATCAATATGAGAGATGATGATGCGCTACCTGTATCCACGCCCACATCTTCATCGTCGTTCTCAGGAATTCACAAGAAGGACACTTCTTCATCAGATTCATCCGCCATTTTCGCCCGCGGCCGCTACAAATTTTGGGCGTTCGCCGCCATTTTATTGTTGGCATTCTGGTCTATGCTCACCGGCACCGTCAGCCTCCGATGGTCTGCTGGAGATCTCAAACACCGCTTCGACGAGGATTACAGTTCCCCTGCCTCCGAAGATCTCGACGTCCTCGTAATTTTCCGGAAATTTTTATGCTAGACCAAGTCTAATGGTCCTAGGGTTGATCTGTTTAACGCATTAGGGTGTATTGTGTGAATATACTCTTGGATCATTGGACTCGGTCGTTTTACCCTAATTTTCCCATATGGTTCCATGTGTAATTTACTTACCACTATTTTGGGGTTTATGAATTCGTTTTAGTCATGCTTTTGGTTACAATTTTAGTTGTGAATGTGTTTTTGTTATGCTTTGATTAGGATATGGAGGAGAGGGAGAAAATGGTGAAGCACATGTGGAATGTGTATACTAACGGCCATCGGATCAGATTGGGGGGGTTTTGGCAGGAGGCTTTTGTAGCAGCCTACGAGGATTTGACTAGCGAGGTGCCTGAAGTTAGCGAGGCTGCCATTTCTGAGATTGCTAGGATGTCTGCTCACTACATCAACCTATATCCGCCGCCTCTACATTCATCTTTGTCTTTGGTCAGTTCATCTCCAAACAATTTGTTTTTTTTTTTAAATTAAGTTTTGGTGTTCTAGACACATGTAGATAATTGGTGGCTAGGCAGCTTTATAGACAAATTAGATACATTATGTATATGGAAATGTAGGATATTTAGTTGTTGGGCATGAGTGTAGGTAGTGGTGAACTTGAACAGGAATTGTTGAGCTACTGTAAAATATCAAGACTAGAATTGCCCATATTGATAAAAGGTATGGGAAAATGGTGTGGTTTTCAAGGACTAGATGGATTAATGGTGATTAGCAAACTAACTGCATTCATCAAATCACTAATCTAACCTTGTTATGATATCTTATACATGAGAGAACAGATAGTTGTTGTTAGTATGTTAACGTTCGATTTGAATATTACCTCTTCTTAACTAGCTCATATATGTTTAACTAAGAAAGCATTCTGAGTGGAATTTATTTTGTTTTGTAACATTGTGAGTGTGAGTCAATTGTGTGATTTTGACTGTGGCTTACCAGCATATTCGGAGAAAACCAATAGATCACGACTCACTATATGTATCCATTGTCTGGTAATGGTTGTGAATATCATAAAGTTTGGTCTTGGTGGTGCACTTACAGTCCTAAGTTGCAGTTCATCAAACTTGGGTCGAGATTTCTGAAGTTTGACTACTTTAACAATGATGTCATACTGTGCTTCGGTTGCTTGTTTATAGTAACTAACCTATGTTGCTTAGTAGGTTACATCTTTCCATTAAACGAACGCCATATGATCCTTTAATTGTAAAAACTTGAGTGGCAGTGATGTGCAAGGCTGGTTTATTTATCAGTTGCTCCTTGTCGGATCTCATTCCAGATTCAGAATTCTTGTTTGAATTCTTTGGTATTTTCTGTATTGTTCAGAAAATGATTCTGATAAAATCTTCACTTGTTTATTACATGTTCTTTAAAGTCATACATATTCAAGGATCCTTAAAAGGAAAATTTCTGTATACTTTCAGAACGTACAAAATTTGAATCCGAAACAAGTGGAGAACAAGGCAAGGAACTCATCGGGGAGTAAGTTATGACTTCAAATGCACAGAGCCCGCGAATTGTTATTTCTTATATACATCCAATCTCATGGAAAAGTTGATCGATGCTATTTACTACACGTCACGAAATAACTGAGGAGATCTTATACTCGTTTCTTGTGTTTTGGGAACAAGGATAAATTTGTATTTAGTTAGTTTAGTTTTTCTTCGTCTCTTTTTTCAACTTTTTTACGATACCATGTTACTCTATGTTCGTAAACAATCTCTGATTCTTTTGATTCATGTGAAAATTGTAGTTCTAGATTTCTTGTGCTATCTTGAGGCCTTCCAGTAAATGAGGTATACAAGATGAGACTATCTGTTGTGGGGCTTTTTGTATATAACCCCCCAAGGTATTTAGCATTAGCAAACAACCCCCCGAGGTATGAAATCTTGGCAAGTAACCCTTTTTGTTAAGTTTACCGTTAGTCAACGGTTAAATTTATGGGTAAAATTGTAATTTACATATAAAAAATAAGGAACAACAAAAATAAATAAATAAATTTTAATTCACTTTATACAATAATAATTTTTCTCAATTTCAAATGTTTATTTGTTTATATTTTTAGACATATATTATATTACTCTATCTAATAATTTGAAGGTAATATAATATTTGAAATTGAAGGTAATTTAGATAGAATAATAAAATATATAATATAATATTTGAAGGTAGTATAATATAATATTATAATATATAATATTTGAAGGTACTTTAGATAGTTTATTTAGATAAATAATTTGAAGGTAATATAATATTTGAAATTGAAGGTAATTTAGATAGAATAATAAAATATAAAATATATAATATAATATTTGAAGGTAGAATAATATAATATTATAATATATAATATTTGAAGGTAATTTAGATAGAATAATATTATAATATATAATATTTGAAGGTAATTTAGATAGAGTAATATAATATATATATATATATATCTAAATTTTTAGATAAATGAATAAACATTTGAAATTGAGAAAAATTATTGTTGTATAAAGTGAATCAAAATTTATTAATTTATTTTTGTTGTTCCTTGTTTTTATATATAAATTACAATTTTACCCATAAACTTAACCGTTGACTAACGGTCAACTTAACAGAAAGGGTTACTTGCCAAGATTTCATACCTCGGGGGGTTGTTTGCTAATGATAAATACCTCGGGGGGTTATATACAAAAAGCCCATCTGTTGTGTAACTGTTCTCAGCTTTTTCTTTGTGTTGATTGTTTCTATTTTATACCAATATGATAATATCTGGTACAAACATGAAATCTCTTGGGTTCTATTCTAGTGAGGAGAATTTTTCCTTCATGGGTTATTTATGATTTATCTTAACACAGTAATGGAGATTATTGTTGAAAAGCTAACATATAATTGATTATATTAGTATATATAATTATTTTATTTTATAATTCTGCTCTAAAAAGGCGTACGCCGCGCCATTCAACTATGATTATATATATATATATATATATATATATATATATATAATATACTAAGAAAATCCAAGTAAAAAATGAAAACGTATTTAGCATCTCTTTTTGTCCATTTTTTTTTTTTTTACTATAGTGAGTTTGTGATTCCACATGTGGAAAATGAAGGAATCCAGCATTATAAATATATGATAGTGGTGACAAATAAGATGTGAATGAATCAAGGGGTAGCAAAAATCAATATACTATAGGATGATCCTTTTATATAATAATTACAAGGACCACCATTATTAATGAAATTCATGTATTAAATCAAGATAGAAAGAAGATACTCATAATTGTCATGTATGGTTACGTTTTGCCTTTGCTTTTGGGTGTTGGTTCAATTGGGTGTTTATGAATGGTATTAATCAGAATCTCAACCCAATTTCTTCCTTTTGTATGCTACAAGTCTCCCTCTCTATTTTTTTAATTAGAAACTTAGTTCCTAAGTATTTGACTCTCATGCACTTAATAATACTATATATTATATATTATATTATATTATAATTTTATGATTTTAAGTAAGTCTTATTAAATACGAAATATTAGAGCTGGTAAATTCTTGGACTAGAATTATAGGGTTTGTACAAGAGAAACAAAATCCAAGTTTGTTTTAAGTTGGTAGATTGATTTTTCGATGATCCAATGAATTTTGAAGCGTATAGAATTTGTTAGGTCTTGAGATTAACTATTTAATACTATATTTCTTTTTTATCACCTTCCAATGGTCAACACGATTACAGTGTATTTATCCCATAATCAAACTAACTTTGAACATCATTTCTAATTCTGATGAAATCCAATTAATCTTATATAAAATCTTATTTAATTCTACTGGATTTATTTAAACCTATAGAAATCTTATTTAAGCTTTGTTATATTATTATTATTATTATTTGACATGAAATAATGTAGAGTTAAGAATATTATTTTCCAGGATGTGCCATTACGTCAGTCATAATTAAAAAGCAAATATGATTTTTCTGAAATATTCGAAAAGAAAGATGCTTAGACACACTATCTGTATGAAACGTCCCTTTAATCTTGCTTTCACTATCACAACTTTGCCTCATATCTTTTCGATCGATCACTCATCATATTATCCGATCTTCAGATTTAATTTTTAACTACTTATTAACTTTTCGTTTCATATCGATTCAACCAATCATATATTACGTGTTTTTAAAGCTTATTAAGATCGATCAACTTGTTATCGTGTCAAAAATTATAGATATTACTTCAAAATTCGTAATCTTATAAATGCTACCTTAATTTGGATCTTATATTACATATGATGTTTCATCTTATTCAACGTGATATATTTATGGAAAAAAATTAAAATAATATATAAAAAATGAAATACAATTTTATGTTGAAAAGGATAAAGCAAAGAGGTGTAAAATAGATGTGGCTCCAAATTAAAGAAGCAAAAACTGAGTCAATCCTTGATGAGATGAGGACAAAAATTTAATGCCATGAAATCTCATTTTAGGGTAATAAAATCACCTAACAGTTAAATACATTTGAAGGGTTACAAATCTTTAATTAAAATAATAATGTGATAATATAAACTCTATTTCTACTTTTTTTCATTGTTTTTCAAGATACTGATGCATGCAGAAAAGATATTAATTAAGGTTAAAATTCTACATTTCCTAACTACATTAAATGTTTTATTATTTAATAATTTTTACGATCTACATGGAATATGCATAATCCAGCGGATCAAGCATGCAATATTCAATCTGATCGTTTGATCTCTTTTGCATAATTCAGATTGATTTTTTTCTAGTAAAACTAAACTTCAAATACAAATTTTAACTTTTTAACTATAGACGTATTTTCTGATTAATTTGATTGTGTTATTCACATCTAAATATAATAACTAGTTTTTTACTTAATTATCGAGCATGGAATAACGTTGCGAGAATGGTACAAAGTACAAAGATGGGTTGAATTAAAATAAGAAAAATTAAAAATCGATTGAATTATTGAATTATTTGTCTCATCAACTTTTATTGAACATTTATTACCCTAAAGGTGCCCGTCACATTTTTATAGTATCTAAAATTCATTAATATTTAAAGTACATTTACTGAAAAAATAACTTTATTGCATTTTTAAAAAGATGATTAAACCTAAAAAAATAAAAGCTAGACTTTTCTTTTAGACAGTTGTGATAAAATTGCATTCACACCATCATTGTAATAAAGTATAAATATGCGATGAGAAAACGTTAATGAGTGGATAATCTTGATTAAGAAATGAGTGCACATATGATTAGGACATGAGTGCTTATTATGTAAATATAATTTTTGTAATTAATATATTTAATTTTATGAGACGTGCATAAAAATATTTTAAATAATTGGGGGAGGAAAAAAAAAAGACCATAAAACATCTTTTAAAAGGTGAATGCTTTTTCCACTAAAGTTGAATTTGAGTAAAGAAAAGTATGGGGGGATTCAGTGTCTTTCCTTTTGTTATTTATAATATAATAATAGTATAATAATTGCAATATCACCAACAGCATATATTCTTCAAGGTTTAGTTGCTTTCAGCAGGCTTGTCACATTTACTAATCCAATTAATAGGTATACAAATGTTTTGATGAATAATAATTGTACATCTCAATGTTCAATTTTTACTAACGGGTCGAGTTGTCTCAAGAGATATGTGATGGTATTCTCGTAATTTAATTAATATTTTATATAAATTCAGTATTAATATGTTATATTTATAGTTAAGTCGGTTGCTTCACTAGGCCTATGCTCAATACCCATTAAAGGCAATATAAATATCACATCATTAATTAAAATCTTATTATCCATATGATATTCTAAAAAGCTAAAAAAAAATAATTAAGTACGTCTTCCATAATCAAGAAGCGATATGAAAAGATGTGATTTTATTAAAGTAGGTACGTATGCAGTTTCAAGTTGCCAAGTGCAACTTACAATCGAAAAATATACTACCTATCATCTCATAGGTCGGATCAAACCATATTTTCACATATGATTTACGTAATACATATTTGATCAATGTATCATACACAGAAAAAAAAAAACTCAATTGTTGAGAGAAAATAATTTCGAAACTTAGGGTCTTAATTGCCTTTAAAACCCAGACATATATCAACATATTGTCTTGTTTTTTGGTGGGATATATGAATTATTCTCGCCGAGTAATTGTGTCTGATATGTATATTGACACACTTTAATCGAAAATTTAAATATTTAACCAATTAAATTACATAGAATTGATGATATTTTTTTTTTTGATGACAAGGGAACTCGCAGCCGCTACCGTTAGGTGCGCACTGGGTAAACCCCGCTCTTGTGCAATAGCCTGCAAACCACACAAGAGAGGTAAACCAGCTTAGGTTGCCCATAACTGACAGGCTCACAGTAGAGAAGGCAAATAGACATTCCCTCATCAGGATTCGAACCCGTGACCAAAGCCACAACATTCAATGCCTTTACCAACTCTACCGGGGGTTGCCCCCATAGAATTGATGATATTACTGATATTTGTTGACGCTCGAAACTGCATAGAATTAATGTTATTAGTGATATTTGGTAAGAAACTACATAGTCACGAAAAGATCTTAACCTAATTCATGTATATACTTTAACATAAAAAATCACATAAACAGTTATAACATAAAAAAGAATTGGGGGCGGATTCCAAACAAGAAGTTTCAAATTGAGACAGAAGAAGATGATTGAAGTCCATGCAATTTAAAGCGGGAATATTGCATTTTTGGTACACGAATGTGGTATGCACGTTTATTTGGTACACTAATATGGGGGCTGGCAATTTGAGTACATTAATGTGGGGTAGGTCTGGCAATTTGAGTACAAATTTCGCCGGAAAATTGAAAAGTCGACGGAAAATGTCATGTGCCGCGCATGTGACATTCAATTTGGGAATTTTGACTATAATTTGGGATTTTTTACCAATTTTGACCAAAATTAAGTGATATTGACTGATTTTTGTTTAGAAAAGTTGACCAATTTTGACTAATATATAATTTTGACCAATTTGATTAATTTATAAAAAAATTTAACCATTATTTTTTCTGTTCTTCATTTTCCATCTTCATCATCTGGGCAAGACCATCATGCCCACCTCATCAAACCACCACCATGCCCGCCGCGTGTTGTTGGTCGTCTGTTGCACACCAACAAAATAGATCCATCGAGATCCATTAAAAAATTATTCAATTCCACCACTGCCCAGTCACTAACCACACATCGTCGATAAATCCCGTCGCCGATCGCAATATACACACAACAGTAAACAAACAATTTTACAGGCCTACAACACTAAACAAACAATTTTTCCACACACAACATATTTTCTTGTCGGACAGAGATGCAAAACTGGAAGAGTATGGATAACAATGGAGATTAGGTATATATAATCTTGTTGGGCAGATGAGATGCTGAAGTTGAAGGTTGTGGGGAATAATGGAGGTTAGGTATGGTGAAGAGGATGAAGGGTAGGTGGGGATGGAGGAGAAAAAGAACTTATTTTACAAAATAATTAAATGGACAAAATTTGGGATAAATTTGGTAATTTACTTCAATTTTGGTCAAAATTAGTTCAAAATCCCCAATTCAAGTCAAAATCCACAAGTTAAGTCAAAATCCCCAATTCGAGTCAAAATTTCAAAATTTTCCGGCAAAGAATCGAATATTCCGGCAAAAAATCGAATATTCCGGCGAAATTGTACTCAAATTGCCAGACCTACCCCACATTAATGTACTCAAATTGCCACCCCCATATTAGTGTACTAAATAAACGTGCAGGCCACATTCGTGTACCAAAAATGCAATATTCCCAATTTAAAGCACACAAAAACATGCAAATGCAAGTAGGTCCAACATAAAAACATATATTAGTATATTACAGTATTATTAGTAACTGTTCAAGTTGTAATTTTATATTGAATCGAAATTATTTTATATATTGATACAATATTATTTTATCTCAATTTGAATTTTTTAAATTCAAATTTATTTCAATTCATTGGATATTATTATTTCTAAATTACTAACAAAACAAATTTACATGATCAAATTTGCCACGTTTATAATTAACATGAATTAATTTTCATAAAATCTCCATTGATTGCATTAACTTGGACATTAATAATACTTTTTACTCGATCGAATATAAGTTGAACTTGGTCTATCATGTCATAGGTCCTAGTTTATTGGTCAATAAATAACAATACACGTTTATTTATTTATGTTAAAATGTATGTTAATGAAGAAGAATAAAATGTGGGGTTTCATTATAGTAGTCTTTATTGGCAGGTTGGAATATTGAGGAGAAGATTATGTCTGTGAAATAACAATTACTTATAAGTTTTGAAGATGCTTGCTGTCTTTGCATCTACAATCATCCCATCCCATGTATTCAAACTTCTAATCCATCTCTTGAATCTAGGGATGGAATTATTAGTTTTGTAATGGAAAATATTATATATATATATATATATATATCACTGATTTTTCACTGTATCTTGATTTGTAAATTAAGATACAGATATAATAAATTCACTAAAATTAATTAGTTACAACTAATGTCCTAAAACAAAAATAAAAATATGAAAAATTAGTGTTATAACATCACTCTTTCATTATAATAGATGTGATTGAACTTGGATAAAAAAGAAGATATTTGACTCTGTAATTTTTTATGTTTGAGATATTTTTGATTGTCCCGATCTTCGAACCTTATAAATTTATAATAATCACCCATAATCGATAAATTGAAAGCGTACCTGAATACATACCAATAGAATTGACTTGAGTTACGTCTTTCTATTGATCGTATTCTCTAGTAGCCATTCTTCAATTGATGGGAATCTAGATAGAAAGGAGAAATTTTCGCCGTATGGACCATGACCTCTATATATAGCTGAATTATGACTCATTTACAAATTAACCAATCATAAATTGTAATTCAATCTTCAAGGTTTCTACATATGTAAAATATAAACTCATACGAAGTCATTGGCCTATAAAACTTAATTTTGATCACTTGATTAAGGCCCAAAGTTTATTTAATATATGATATACAATTTAAAATGCAACGAATACATGCTCGTGTGTCCAAATGCTTACAGTAAGTCAGTAAATAGTTATATGCACATAATATAAGTCCACCGAAAATTCTAACATCTTTTAGTATTTAAATATCATAAATAAAATTTGATGTATTTTTAATTGGATCAAAACACCGTCAATTGAATTGTAAAAAATAAACCAACACAATTAAAATCGATCCATCATAGAATTTCTTTCGAGCTGACGTGGCGTTAGAGAATTTCAATTATGGAGGGAGTTGGGCCTACTCATTTTGAAAAGTGAAACTTTACCGCCCACATTTTGACTCTTTTCATTTTCGTGCCCTATTTAATACTTACAAACCAAGATAACCAAACTACGAATTGAAATAACTTAATCAAATTTGTACACATCTTTTGACCTCTAATTCTAATAATCAATTTTAAGAGAATTTTTCACAATTTTTCTCTCAATATAATAGGAGCCCTAAGTCTTGAGACTAATTTAAGAGTGATGATTTATTTGCTCAGCTACTCATTGTCGAATTAATCATACTTAACGAAAATACAAAACATTTATATTACATACGTACGTATTATTTCCTTACAAGGATCAAATTAGCCCTACAACAAAGATGCCACTGGTTAAATAGGAAGATATTGACTTAAAATACGAGCATGCTACAAACAGAAAGAAAACAAAATAGAATGTACGAAATGACCCCTTCACATTCGAGTGCTATCATATTTATAGAAAAAAAAATAGAATTATAGAAATTATAAAGTTAACTAGAAAAACAATCACCATCCCAGATTGCCAATTTCCTTGGACATTTGATATTCTACATGGAATTATATATGCGATAAAGTCGTGCCTTTTAATTGTAACAATGAATTATAATTTTGTCCAAAAAGATTTCAAGTTGATAATTTCAATTGCCTTTATAAAAAAAAAATAGAAAAAAGAAAGTCAAAAGACAGTAGGGGCAAAAACTAAAAGCTAATAATGAGCCAACGATTGAAAGATGAGAGAATCAAAGAAAGTGGCACAAAAAAAGTGTAAACTTCCGTAGCCTTCACCAACAAGCTTCCAAGAGAAACACATCAATCAATCCTCTCACCCCACTCATCATCTTCTATTTTCCACTATCTATTTCCTTTTTTACATACTAACATTTATTGTATTTTACGTTCAAAATAATATAATTTAATTTTTGTCGTTCTGAATATTTAAAAACGAACTGAACTACTTAATATTCGATCTTATAAACTCATTTAACATAAGATATAACCTTATATACATTTTTCGTTAAAATCAATGTGAACCCAACTAGGATATAAATCAAATCAGTATCACAAAATACAATGAGTTCTAATAAATATATTATTCAGGTCGACTCAAGTCTACTACATATTAAAATTAATAAAACAAATTGACGATCATACCCCTATACCCATCCCCATCATATATACCCCACCCCGCCAACCCCACGAAACCACCCATGCATGCAAAAGATAAAAAGGCAACAATCATCAACCCACAAAAGCCCTCCATTTTCATTTCACTATATAATTACACCATTCAATATTGTTATAAATTGTTCATTTTGTAAGTGCTTTTTTTCTTCTTTTTAACCAGCTTTTGTTTCTCTCTTCCCCTCCATTTTTATTCAAGAGATGAAAGTACCCTTTCCTGCAAACAACAATCAGACCAATTCAAAACCATTGAACTCCACCGTCGTCACCACCACTGCTCCTCCGCCGCCTCCCACCACCACCGCCGCCGCTGCCACTCTCTACGAGCCCAAGTCCGTTTTAGACCTCCGAGGAAGCCCGAGCCCAGTCTCTGAAAAGCCCATTATAGGCCCGGTTTGTGAAGACCCTTTGCAACTGGCCGAAGATCATGTGCTGATCAATCAACACTTTGACGATTGGGATTCATTGATGAGGGAATTGGGTTTGCATGACGATTCAAAACCCTTTCCTCAAACTCAGTCTGAAAATACACCTCAGATCACTCAAACTCAGTACTCAAATATTCTACCCGACTTTCCACCGGTGAATTCGTTCGACTCAACTCAGTTCGTCTCAGCCGATTTTCCGATTCTCCCTGATATTCCTAACCCTAACACCTTCAGTTCATTGGACGCTCTCTCCGGTGATTGGACAGTGGGATTTGACTATGTGGACGAGTTAATCCGACTGGCTGAGTGCTTCGAGACCAACTCAGTCCAACTCGGGCATGTCATATTGGCACGGCTCAATCAACGGCTGAGATCTCCAACCGGGAAGCCACTCCAACGAGCCGCTTTTTATTTCAAGGAAGCTCTCCAGTCCCTGCTTACTGGGTCAACTAGGTCCACTCGGGCGAGTTCATCAGAAATTGTTCAGAAAATCAAAGCCGAGAAAACGTTTTCTAACATCTCTCCGATCCCGATGTTCTCCAGCTTCACGGCTAATCAAGCCGTGCTGGAAGCAATCGACGGCTCGATGCACGTCCACGTCATCGATTTCGAGATCGGTCTCGGTGGCCACTGGGCGTCCTTCATGAAGGAGCTGGCCGATAAAGCGGATTCGCGTAAAGCCGCGCCGCCGATGCTACGGATCTCGGCTCTCGTACCTGATGACTATGCGATCGAATCTGGTTTAATCAGAGAGAATTTAACTCAATTTGCTCGAGAGCTGAATATTAGGTTTGAAATTGACTTCATATCAATACGAACTTTCGAGTATTTATCCTTTAAATCGATTAAATTTATCGACGGCGAAAAAATCGCCGTACTTTTAACTCCGGCAATATTCCGGCACGTCGGAACCGGATTTATAACCGATCTGCGGCGAATTTCGCCACATATTGTTGTCCACGTAGACATTGAAGGTCAGATGGGGTTCGGAACGTCGTCGTATCGTCAGATCGTGATTGACGGCCTTGAGTTTTACTCCACCCTGTTAGAATCTCTAGAAGCAGCAAATTTTAACGGCGGTGATTGGATGAGGAGAATAGAGACATTTGTGATGTATCCGAAAATAGTGGATGCGGTGGAGGCGGCCGGTCGGCGGGGGGTGACGTGGCGGGAGGCGGTGGCAGCGGCGGGGCTGCGGCAGGTGGGGCTAAGTCAGTTTTGTGAGTTCCAAGCAGAGTGTTTGCTTAGGAGAGTGCAGGTGAGAGGGTTCCACGTGGCAAAACGACAGGCGGAGATGCTGCTTTGCTGGCATGATCGGCCACTTGTCGCCACGTCAGCATGGAGGTTTTAACATAAGAGATTAACACCTTAATATGGTGGTTAATTAAGATTAGGGTTAGGAATGAAGTATAGTATCCTGACCTGTTTATGGTTAATTTCTGTAGTTTTTTTTTTTCTTTTTTAATTTAAGTTGGTGTTTTAGCTTTTCGTGTAATTGGGCTTTTGATGAGTACTTGTAATTTGCATCCAAAAATCATCCTACATTTTCTCTCTAACTTTTCTTGTTATTTTAATTACAAGAATTTTGTCTTAAAAATGTTTGTTATTACATTTGATGACTTAATAAACTTGTATTGTAATTTGTAATTATCTCCCAGATTAAATGAATTGTCAGCCCATGATGTGAACACATTGTCTTCTTTACTTGGTTTGATGAATTCGATCAAATTGACCCCAAAACTGAACCGTTTATTTCGTATTCAAATTTTGAGTTCTCAAAAATACATTATATATTTTTACATTTAGATTTGCGAAATGATGCTTAAAAAACCAACTAAAAGTGTGAAAAATTAAGTCTAATTCATTGATCTCAAGAACATCTCGTTTTTAATCAGTTATCTAAATTTAATAGAAACTTTTCTACAATCAAATCAAATCAAATGTGAAAAAAAGACACATCTATTATTGCACTTTTTAGGGCATCTCCGGCCTATAAACACAAAAAATGGTGCAACACCTTGGTCACGGGTTCGAATCCTGATGAGGGAATGTCTATTTGCCTTCTCTACTGTGAGCCTGTCAGCTATGAGCAACCTAGGCTGATTTACCTCTCTTGTGTGGTTTGCAGGCTATTGCACAAGAGCGGGGTTTACCCAGTGCGCACCTAACGGTAGCGGCTGCGGGTTCCCTTGTCATCAAAAAAAAAAAAAAAAAATGGTGCAACATTTGCATTATGTTAGAGTCGTATAGTATACTTATTCCAATTTATGACTCTATTTTGTACACACAAAAAAAATCTAATTTAAAAAATTCCATTTTAAGAATTAGATTGCAAAAGAAAGAAATAAAAAGGTCAAAATATTTGCACATTTTTTATAGCACCTAATCAAATTTGACGTGGCTCTGTTTCTTTACACCAATAACAGTGTAAGAATTTGTGTTGAATCATTAATTTCAAAATTAACATATAAATTTGAGTCTCAATCAAGTAAATCATTTAGGAAGGTGACTCATGTACCTCAAATTAAATTAAGACAAAAATAAGTTGAGGGTTTGTTGATAATCCAATTAATAATTAACCATACACCATTCCCAGCCGAAATGGATCTAAAACTATAAAATAGTATTATATCTCGCATATTTGCTTCACATACGCACATTAAATCTAAAATTATTTTATAATATAACCTTGAACAAATTATAACAAATGAAATACCATTTGAAATAAAAGATCTATTATAATACTTCTTCGAGGGTCATGATTTAATCTAGTAAAAAAGAGACCGTAAAAAATCATCGACAACAAACAATTACGAATTTCTCTAACACACCATGTCCATCTCTCAGACATCATTAACTTCAACAACAAAAACCATAGAATCAGAAAATAATACTAAGAAGGTTACATGGGTTTATTGCACACCTAAGAAACAAATCTCTTTAACTTAACCAAGCATCATAATCTAACTCTCTAAAGGCCTCTACTAAAACTCACCTTAATCCCCACGACCTCGAGGCTCATCATGTGCACCAGAGTTCCCGTTTTCTAATTTAGACACCGCTTCTGGCCCGCACAACCTACTTAACTCTTCCTGTTCGAAACATATATATATATATTTATCAGAACAGAAGTACAATACAAAATGGTCGAAGATTCTCAATTGGATGGCCACTCATACTCCCAAAAAACATTTCAAACAAAAAAACTACGAAAAAATCATTTGTTTAGCATGTTATAAAAAAAATCTTGAAAAAAAAGTCTCTTAAAATTGCAAATAATTTGAGATTTTTTTTGCAACAAATGAATTTTACTATTCATGATTTGACAGTTAATATAATCAATTAAAATGGTTTTTTCAACTATCTTTCAAAGCCGAAAATTAAATTAATTACATATTCTAATGCAAAATAATGCAACGTTTAAAATAAGATCCATTGTGACTATTTTCTAAAGTCTAAATCAACCAGTTTGACTAAATACATTTAATAAAAATTATATTTAAATATCAACCTATACAAATTTCTCACAACAAAAAACATATCAAATCAACCACAATCATTACCTATTTTTCTCTTAAAAATCTCATAAAATCTAATCTTTCAAACCACATTTCTCATTTTTATCATGAAAATAAATTCTCGGAGATAGACATGCCAACCAATCGGGCCCACATTTGTTCCATATATTTTGCAAATTTTCTAGACCCCTCTATCAGATTTTGAGAGCTCGAGAAATAGGGGTAAAACTATACTATGCTTTTATTAATAGGGGAAGTTAAGATAAAGAGAGGAAGAAAAAACCTTTATGTAGTCATTCTCAGATGCGAGTTTTTTGCATTCCTCTGATAGCCTCTTCATCTCGTCTCTGAGAGTTTGATTTTCGTTACTCAATACCTCCACCCTCTGTTGTAGCTCTTCACACTCGGCCTGCAAAGAATCATAATCGTTTTACTTTGAATCAATTAAATTTAAATCATTTGAACAAACAATATTATGACGAGATTAAAGAATCTAAATTAAAAAAAGTCACATAAACGGAAACAACTAATCAAATCATCGTACTTTGAATTTAAAAAGTGAAGTAGAAAATGTGGGGCCAATTATGTAAACTATATGTTAAAACCCAGAAAATCTTGAAATTAAATCAGATGAAACGAATAATTAGCAACCTCATTTTAGTATTTTCTCATAAGACCTACCTTCAATTCTAATTCAGAATTACAAGACGAGACATTATTATTAAGAAATTCAAAGAGCAACTAAACCAACATAAAATGAGTATACCTGCTTGCGTAACCTTGATCTCCGAGCAGACTCCCGGTTAGATTGCTTTCTCTTCTGTCTTTTCAGTTCACGTTCATCCTGCTACATTAAAATTTAAGTTATATCTCAATAAGGTGAAATTCAATTCACGATTCCAATTCTTTTTCTTAATCCTCATCAAATATTTTCATTCAAGGGTAGTGGAACAGGAGGAGTTAGATTTGCTCCACTGCCCCGTAATGTAGCATTATTCACCACAGTTATATGATGGATACTCAAAGAACAAACAGAATACGAAAAACAAGATCAACAAAGACAAACATAATCAAATAACAAAAAGCATACTTGAACCCATTGATCGTTCATCATGCCAGGAGGATTGGCCCGTAGTTTCATGGCCCCAGACCCAGCATTAGAACCATTCCACAAATCCATTCCCATATTCAGATTAGTTGTAGGCACAGAGACAACAGGATTTCCAGGGACAGAATTATTCTGCGCGTTTGCCCCTGAGTTTATTACAACAACAGACTCATTAAATTCAGACTAAATAAGGTAAAAGGGATAATTACATGCACCCCACTCAGTTATTGAGTAAATATGATAACGCTAAGAGCTTTTGCAAATTACCAAGATACCCATGTCATATCCTAGCCACTCAAAAACAAGGTGTCAAATGTAATTTTCTTTTATTAGTAAAGGGTGAAGCTGTAATCTGTTTCTACTGATAGCAAACTTTATGGTAATTACTTAAATCTCGAGGTGTTTATTAAAACTGGGTTCTCAAGCAATGCTGCTAATGTAATTTACTAAGTGTGATTTTGGATTGAGTGATTTGGATTTGGGGAGGGGATTTGGAGGAAGGATTTGAAATGACACCTAAAATGGAGTCATTTGAAATCCACCGTAATTATGGAGAAAATAGCTCAAAATGAATGACAAGGGATTTGAAATCCATCATAACATGAATTCATCCAAACGAACTTAAATGGATTTGTCGATGAATTTGAAATCCATAGATTTCTAATCCTTCAATCCAAACATACCTAAGGGTACTAAAGCTTTACCATCAGCAAGCATCTGCTCAAAGCTTCCTTTCTTGGTCGCGGAAAATTCCTAGAACATAAAATCAGATTTGCTTCAATACAAACTGGCTTACGTCTTTACACCACGTGCCAAAAGAAAATTTTAAAGTATTCAACTCACTTATCCAAATTAAATTTAATAATCCACACGAGATGAGAAAAAAAAAAACCTGGTTATTATTGTCTTCACTTGCATCTGATGAACCCTCACTCCCGCTTTCAGCACTGCACCAAGAGCAACCTTTACAATCAGCCCATAACCAAACATAATACAAGATGTTCATATCTAATTAATCTATCGAAAATATAATAAATGCAGAAAAAATAACATAATCGAAACTCTGACATCAAATCTTCTCAAGCCACCTTTGAGTGCCAGCATCATTCCCAGAGCCTGAAGCTGCTATCCCACCGTCTGTCTTGCCGCCAATTGGTCCTTTGGTTTTTTTACTTGAAGCACGTTCTTTACCCTCATTGCCTCTTACATCCATTTCTGAGGTTCCATGCACAGTACTTGGAGCCTGTAATAAAAACAAAACAAAATGAAATATCATTAGAATATTGAGTTAAAACCAGTAATAAACTTTGATCTCATTTCAAGAACAAGATACCAAATGGTTAAAAATCTTGTTTACCATAGCCATGTTAGGATGAGCATATACTCCTCCAGGAGGATATAACGCTGGATATGGAACTGGAGTCCCATAAGGTGCCATCATAGGGTGCTGAAAAGTAATCAAACAATTCACAGTAAGATTCCCAATCAGCACGGAAAAAATAAAATCGCTAAAGTATAAATCTAACGACAAATTAAGACTAAAATTGTAGAATAATCACCTGACCGCCCCACATGTAGGGATGGGGAGTAGGAGAACCAACAGTTGAAGCGAAAAATGGTGGACCTGCTCCAGCACCATAAAAAGCCTGGAAAAAAAAGCACACCTTAATTAATGTGCTTATAAGAGGCGATAAAGATGAGAAAAAAAGGGCCTTATACAGTTCAAAAAAATAAAGTCGAATAAAATTCACAAACATATGAAACCTGCATAGAACTTGACCAATCGGGATATGCAGGCGTAGTGGGCATAACTGGTGCTTCCTATAAATTCAATCAACATGATGAAATGGACAAGTTTTGATTAAATAGCAAACAAATCATGCAAACATGTTATTACTATTACTTAGTAAAATACAGTACCTGTGTGGAGGTTGCAGGTTTAGGGGATTTTGCTGGTGTATTCTCTTCCCCAGACATAATTAGAGAAGCAGTTTGCACAATCAACTTCTTAGCCTAATTCTGATTACCTGTCCTTTATATTGTCAATGAAAAGTTGAAAACCTGATGACATCACATAAGGGTGAAAAATGTCAAAAGTCTATTTTTTATATAATTAAGGACAAGGATCCGATGGCAATGAATTTCGAAATAGCATATTAATGGCTTGAAGAAATAAGACCGATATGAAGATATCCAATTTACTTCTAACAAATCTGCTCGAGAACTGGCATTAATTAGCCTTTAAAAGCAGTGAATTCGGTCAAGGTGTCTTCTAAGTCAGTTAGATTCTCCATACGCAAGTCCACAATTTCTTAAAGTCATCTGTCTTTTATGTTCAGGTCGTTCAAGAATTTGTCGGTCCAAAACGCAAAGGACAGGTATTAAATAGCAAATTCGATTTCATAACAAGACGTTAGTTATATTTACAAGGTCATGTGAAGTAAGGTTTGAACATAGCCACATTTTTGTTACACATCAACATATATTTATAAGGTTTAAACATAACCTTCTTGATTGCACTTACATCCTCTGCTCTATTTCACTTCTTACTTTTTCTTTCCCATAAAAGTTAATTGGTATTGCTGTGTGTTAAAGTAATTGAAACTAATCAGAAATTTAAACGAGAATGTCACTGATAAGCATACACGATACATTCATAGTGTCGAAGTATAGAAATATCTTAATATAGTCATCAATTGATCATCATCCCCACCACACAAAATAGAACAAAGAATACACTCCAACACAGGCCACATGGAGCTCATTATCGATGTTTTTCACCAAGTGTTTCACAAGTCTGATTACAGAAGAATTGAATAAATCTTGATATTTACAGTTAGAGCTATCCAAATTCTCTACCATAATACCAACAAATATACTACACATCACTTTACAGGGCAGCAGATTCTTCAGTTACATTCTGGTAATCTAATCAATATTTTGTTCCCATTAATCCTGCCATATGAATTAATAACTAACCGCCCCACCAAATAGCCAATCAAATTCTTTTTCTGTAGTTTTTGCTAAATATACAACACAACAAGATAAAGATAATAAATATAGTAAAGTAAATCCAATTATACCTTATAACTAATCAATTCTCTCAATTAACAAACCCCAAACATACAAAACCCAAACTCAAATCTTTATCCACATAAACAGCAGGCAACAAGCAGAACAATTGCAAAAAGAATTAGCCCCAAAGTTGTATATTTTTTCTCGAGTGAACATATGAAAACATAAAATAAATAAAAAGAAGAGAGAGAAAAAGGAAAGAGAAAGGGGGGACTGACATGGGTCTGCACGAGCAAGTGAGGTGGAGATGAAACCCCAGTCCAACGAAGATGTACTATTTCCCTCAGATCCAACGGTCAAGAGAATCTAAAAACACGACATAATCTTCCTATTCATTACCTAATTCTGAGGACAATAACAGAAAATTAACTTCTACTGTGATTCTCTATCTCTCTCTGTGTAGTTTAACTAACGAACTTAGGTGGGTGGGTGAGTGGGGGCAAACTGGGCCAATTGATGGGGGTTAGGGTTTTGGAAGGGGAATTTAAGTGGCTGAAAGTAAGTGGATTGGCGTGACGAGGCAGACAACAACTAATTCTTTTTTTTTTTTAATTCTTTTTTTTTTATATAGACTATTTTAGCAATATAGTTCGATATGTTTGGATTTAGATTTTAGGGTTTATATTTTTAGTGGGAATGCATTGAACCAATTCTATTAAATTTCTAGGGCAAAGTGCACTTAACCCCCTCAAAAAATTTGTATGTTGCACTTTCCCCCTAAAAACACAAAAAAGAGACATTGCCCCCTGAAAATTTGATATATGCATTACTTTGCCCCAATTACTATTTTCCGGCTAAATTTAATCGAAAATCATTGAAATGATTTTTTCGTCAAGAATATTATCGTCTTTACCATTTATCCGTGATTCTATCACATCCGGATTTGGGCCCAAAATCGTTGTGCTTCTCTAATATATCATCTTAGGGTTGCAAAATACTCACCATGATCTCATCATGCATTTGATGTGAGTTCCTATTTTGATAAGTTTTTTCTACCATTCTTTATATGCAAGATGATATCATGGTGAAAATTTTGCAGCTCTAAGATGATATGTTAGAGAGGTACTATGATTTTGGCTCAAATTCATGCATGTGAGAGAATCACAAAAAAATAGTAAAGATGGTAATGCTCTTGATGGAAAAATCATTTAAATGATTTCCGATCACAATTTTGCCGGAAAATAGTAATTGGGGCAAAGTGATGCATATATCAAATTTTTAGGGGGCAATGTTTTTTTTTTTGTGTTTTTAGGGGGGAAAGTGCAAAATACAATTTTTTGAGGGGGTTAAGTGCACTTTGCCCAAATTTCTAATAAGTTTATCAGATTCGTTTATAAATTTATCTTGAATACTCATTAAAAAATATATTTTAACAATTAAATTGATTTTCTGATAAGTGTTTTTAAGATTTCCTATGTGGGATATCTCGATATCTGAATTTTTTTTAATAGAATAATAATTAGCTCTACAGCCCAATAAAAAGCCCAATCACTAAACCGATCCAATCAAGTAAGCAATAAAATTATAATTTAATTTTTGTCTAGAGTAGAGTTGAAGTTATTACATAAATTTCAATGAATATCACTTAAAACATTTGAATAATTTGATCTAAAAGAAATGTCCAATCTCCACACTAAAATCACAATGTAAAATCAACCAGAAGACATTTAACACATTATTTTAAGTCCTAGTACATGTATAATCCTTATATTCAAGTATAAATCCCTAATTAACACTCAAACAAGATCTTGATAGTCAATATCTAATTCCAGAATAATCAATGATATAATGATCTCAAGGATATATTTTAAAAATACCAAAAAAAAAATTGTGTTTATAAAATCATATTTATATCACGTACTAAAAATCACGTCTCAGTTTCCAAATTCAAATTTTAGAAACTAAAATTATTTAAGTTATACAAATATTTACTTGAAAGCACTTCCAATATTGCTCCTTTGGAGCTTCTCATTTTAAGGATTCATTTAATCCTAATCCATTTCATTTACACATCTGTAATTAATTAGATCAAAACAAAGAGAATAAAGACATGAAATAACCTGATATCATTAATAATTATTAGTTAAAAAAAAAGATTAATTTACATAATACGACACTATCTACAAATAGAATCCCAATCCCACATTCACTAATTAACTAATTAATTACATAATATAAAGATTATCCCATTCCAACCCATTGACATATATATTCTGATCTTGGGCATAAAGCACATTTTGATCCATTCCAAATTCCCCAAGAAAAAGTGGCTCCATTGACATGGATGAACTTGGACTGTTGCTTTCTAAACGCTCTGATAGCCTTTCGATCTTCTTCTCTGCTTCTTGGAGTTGTTCCTTCAGCTTTAGAAGCTGTACCATTAAGCAAACAATTTATTACATGACCCTAAAGTTTTGCATGTATATATTCACGACAATATAAGAGTCAAAATATGAATATATATTTCATTTTGTATTTCACCTTCTTGCACATCTTTGTATATATTATAAAATATATTGGTAGCCAGTGATATATATATATATATATATATATTATACATAACTTGTATATTCGAAATAAACGACATAATAAAACATAAAAAATAATCAAAGTGGATATATATATGTGTGTAAATCTAGTGTAGATAGGAAGTTAATGGCATGTGCTGCTCCACCAAGGCTCAACAAGTTCTACCTTAAAAAACTATGTACGGACCTTTGAAAATTGAGCATTATAGTACATTTTTTGCACGCTTTTAGGGTGGCAGAATTAATACACAAATTTCCTTGTCCATTTTCAACCTAGGTGCATGCATCTCCAGACAATTTGGTCAAATTTTTTTTTTCCAACTTTTCACGTTTTAAATTACCTATGTGTTTTATAAATACCATAAATAAATAAAATGTTAATTGATTGTATAGAGAACTTTAGATAGAGTAAACAAAAAATATATAATAAAGTTGTTAAAATTGAAATTTTTCGGTTTTTTGTTCTAGTTTGAAGTAAAACCCAATTTTTTGATATATTTTCTTTTTAATTGCTTCCCATTTTATCTTCTTTATTTCATCTCAATTAAATTTAATTCAGAAGTAACTAGTACATAGAAAGAGGTTGAAACATATATACATATACATATATATATATATATATATATATATATATATATATATATATATATATATATATACCTGAGTCTCAAGGCAGCATTTCTCAACAACAGTGGTTTCCTGCTGAGACTTGAGCTTAGAATATTCATCCTCAAGCTTCTTGCTCTTCCACCTGGCCCGCCTGTTCTGAAACCACACCGCCACCTGCCGGGGGTCCAGGCCCAGCTCCGCCGCCAGCCTGTCCTTCCTCTCCGACTCCAGTTTGTGCTCATTATCGAAACTCTTCTCAAGCATATTCACTTGCTCTTCACTCAGTTTCCTCTTCCTCATCATCATCGTTCCCTCATCATCTCCTTTGCTCTTCTTGCGCCTCCGCCGTGTCTTTGGAACCGCCGCCGCCCCTATATATATACATATATATATAAGCAATTGCATGAGGGTATATAAATTTTATATATTTAACTATTTTTCTAGATAATATAGTAGAAACAACAGCAATACTTGTTCATAGTTTATGAATCCACAAAAACAGTAATTTATCTGCAATTTTGATCTCAGCCAGTAAAATTCACTGAAACTCACTCGTATAGGCACAGATTGTTAATTTTACCAATAATTATGGGCAAGACACACGATTAAACTAACGGGTTTTGTCCCTTTTTTACAGACTAAGACTGAAAACAAAACGTGAGAAACAAGATTTATATGGGATCAATTCTACAAGTTTGTAAACGAGACTATATATTACTGCAAATTATACGTATAAAGTAGTATTAACTAACCTTGATCTGGTACAAACTGGCTGTATATCTGATCAGAGGGATAGTACTGAGAAAGGAGTAGAAATTGATCATCTACTGCAGTAGGGTTCATAATCTTTTTCTCTGTATGTTGTTTTTGTGGATAAATGTAATTAATTACTTGAAACTAGGAGTGGGTATGAAGAGATACAGTTGATGTTTCTTAGTTTAGTACTTATGGATGGAATTGAGTAAAATGGAAGACTTTATTTATAAAGTTGGCTGAGTGGAATAGGTCTTCGTCTTGCTAGGATTTTCAACTATGCCCCTAAGTTACATCTATTAGATTAATGTGTGTGTTTACATATACTATACAATCATGTATAAATACAATATAAAAAAAATTGGGACAAACTTCTGATTAACAAAAACAACCCACGTAAAGCTTGGTAATTAAATGATTACTGGAATATCTAAGTCGTGTGACTATAAATCTTTAAGCTGATGAAGTGATAATATTTTTTATTTTGTTATAATAATAATCTTTACAAATTTAATATTTAAAACAATATTTAGTGCGTTGTCTTTATAAATCGACAACTAAGTAAAACAAAAAATCACAATTAAGTTCGCGAAATAACATTGGCAAAAATTATTTACTGTCATAAATAAATATGGTCAATGACAATTTAAACATTGTCATTAATAATTATACTTTTTCCTTTATAGTTATTCCTAAATCATCAAACACGCACACACACAAAAATATTAATATGTATATATTTATATATAACTTATACATATTATTTTGTTGAAGAACCCTATTGTATCAACTTTTGCCCAGTTGGGAAATCGGATAGGATTAGAACACGAAAATGGTTTTTTTTATGCCTTGATATGGGAGACATGTTTCAACTGATGGGGTTTCTAATGACAAATGTATATTTTTTTTCTTGTTTAATCCAAACACTAATTAATCTTTATTATTGTCTGTGTTTTAATGTGTAATTTCCATCATTAACCAACAAGAAGACCCCATTATGGGGTTTGATTGGAATTATATATATATATAAATATATATATATATATATATATGTGGATGACAACGAAACAAATGTGGCAGCATGTGATATATTATCCTAGGATTTGATGGTTGTTTGTGACATAAGATGTCCCAAATTTTTGGATAAAGTTTGTGAGATTAGTAGTTTCTCATTCTTAAGTACTACTCAATAATTAGATCATGTTCGTCTTAACCCAACTTTGATAGTGTATTTAATAATTCACGTCTTTAAAATTAAAAATATTAATGTTCGTAGAATAGTATACAAAAGTCGAAAAAATATTATTTTTTCCGCCTAATTTTGAAACACACGAAGTGTAAAAGAAGATGAAGGATCGTATGAATGCTGCTTGCATTTGGCTTTCCCCATTGGGTAATAATTGAGTGAAAAAAGGTCAATCTTTGATTTCACCCAAATCTTAAATTAATTAAAATAGTAACGTGGCTATTGAATTCTATCCATTGTAATCCTATCAAGTGATGGTTGAATTCGAGTTCTTAAATTAAGATTTAAAAATTACTTCAAAATTAAGGTATAATATTTTATTGAGCTATATATAGAGGCATTTTGGTTTAGTTTGAAAGTGTGACTAAGTTTTAGAGTTCTTTGTGCATAAAATCAGATATTAAAAAAATGTTGTATATGACTTCCCAATATATTTTCGTATTATTTTTTATCCTCTTGATGACTATATAATTTTATTATTCATTATATATATAGGTTAGGTAGGGTTGGGATCCCAAAGCCTGGAAGTAAATAAAATAAAATAAAGTAAGTTTTGTTGTCCAATTAGGTGGTATTATCTTCTTTCCACACTCTCAAACTTTACTCTTTTTTTTTTTTTTTATTTCTACACAGTAACCTAGAATTACATGCGTGGCTCGAGATGACTCTAACATTTTCATCTTTCTCATGTCATATTCTACTATTTCACATACATAAGCTATTACGTCACTTGCATGGGAATTTGTGCTCTATATTTCCAAGTAATTTGTGATAATGGTAGTAATATTTTATGTCAATATATTTTACACAAATATACGAAGAGATTATACAAAAATTTACCAATTCCAACTAAACCAACGAGTTTTTTATTTAAACAGATAACAAACTGGTGTTAAATTTGAAGCATAAGATTTATAAATTTTATTTATATGAAGTGAAAAAAAACGTTACGTGTCGTTTGAAACTCAAAAGAAACCTGGATTTGACTTGGTGGTGCTGGAAAGTGGAACTGTGTACCTGGATTGATTCGACCCTGCAAAATGTGACTATTTCACATGAAATCAGACTATTTTGTCTGTCCTTCAATTCAAATTCACTTTTCATAATAAATATCGAGTTTTCTTTTATTTTACAGTCAAAAAATAAGAGAAAATATTTCCATGTAATTAGTTAAATTATAAATTTTTGGTCCAATTTCTATGGTTAAGTATTAATAATTGAAATTTGTGATGGAACTTAACTGAAAATTGAAATAGTCCATCTTATGGGAACATGTCACTATTAATTACCACATATGTGAAAATGAATTTAGTAAAATTTAAAGTTAGGTAATCGTACTTGGTAAATGCAGAACACTAAAATGGAAATATATGAGACTTTGTGTTGAGGACACCCTTATCTTTATCTCATCTCTGTAATTCAATTTTTTCCTCTTATAACAATTAATTACGGGCATAATTGAGGTTCTCGAAAACAAATGATTAAAGTTAAACTAATTCTAGCTAAAAATAACATTGTTAATCATCTATTATATTGCACTCAATTAAAAATATTAAATGAAAAGAATTTAATTTCTGTGTAATGTTCGAAAATTAAATTGTGAAATTATGTTACGCTATATGTATATATACATATACATGATTTACATATAATGCACTGGCTTAAGATTTTTTGTACCAAAAACAACTTCAAAGGCAAGGAAAATCACATGGTCTGAACCTAGACTCTTTACATGTGTCTTATCCCCCAACATTTTGGAGATGGGACCGCAATATTTTATCCATACATTTAGCTACTTTTTAATTCTCAAATCAAATCATATTACATATATAAATTATTAAACATCACAGATTTAATAGAGTCGCCTTGTTATTATAACAAACCATTATTATCACATATAATAAACATAAATATTGAACACAAACTATTGTAGAATTGTTCATAATCATTGGTAAACAGCCACAAATACATATATAAGCGTGTATATATATATATATATATATATATATATATATATATACAAATACATGGAAAGAAAAGCTAGCAATAAAGATTTTTGCTCTTACAAGGAGATAAGATCAAATCTTTCTATAAAACAGTCTTCAAAAATTACATTTTCATTCCACATATTTTTGCTGTTGTCTGGAAGAAATATTACCACGCAACAATTGGGATCCACATTGTTGGTATTATTTAGGAAATGAACCATCCAGAAAAGATTTTTTTTTTTTTTTTAAATAAAAACCAGAAAATATTATTAATTGTAAATGAAAAAGATTCAATTCATGAAGCCTATATATTTTAACAAAAGCTTCTTATTTTGGCAACCATGATGTAAATGTTCATTATCTCCAGCTATGGCATTTTCCCAGGAATGGAAATATCTATTCCATTCAGTCCCTCTAGACTGAATATGAGTCTTTTGTGGGTTAAGGGAGATGATTTAATGTATATATTTAGAGGGTTTTGTCTGAGTGTAAATATAGAGTGTTTGGTAAATAAGTGTGTATAAAATATTTTCTGAAAGATAATAAGTTACAAAATGTATACGAATATTACAAATATATATATATATATATATATATATTAAATTATGTGATCATATGTGCAGAGAATGACACCATGAATTGATATTACAGCTTTTAAGCATCAGTTATTTTAGTTTCATCGATCTTTGATACCAATAAGAACTTTGGTAAAGATAAACAAAAATTTATAGGATGATGATTAATTATCTTAAGCAAGAAGGATAAGATTAGGATTAATAGGAGTTTACTAATAATAAGCTTTGTAGTGCAGATTTTAAAGTTGGGTTATTATCTTAATGAAGAAAGATAAGACTGAGGTTTCGTAAGAATTACTACAGTACATAAAGGTGGTAATAATTAAGAAATATTGGATAAGGACAATCTTTATTTTTTTGTAAATGTCAAAGAAAATATATTGCGTCATGAGTTCATGTTCGAATTTTATATGCAATTATGGTATTTCATCTTTCATATGTTTCATTTATCAAAAAAAATAAAAAATCTTACATATACGTTCCATGTTATGCATATTTTCCTACGTATGCAAAATATATTTTCTTTATAAACACATTTTTATAGGGAAAAAAATATATAAATGCACTTTGCATGCATTTTTGAAGTAGAATTTTAAAAAATTCAAATTCAAATATAAGGATCAGATTCATTTTGAAGTACTAAGAATAAAAGTTATTTTTGGCATGTGATATGCAGTCCAAAAACTAAAATCAACTGGGGGAATGTATCTTGCTTTATAATTATTAATTTGATATAACTTTTGACATTTTTTTAATTATTCTATTTGGATTTTTTCAAATAAATTATATTTTACCTCATATTTTCACTTTTACATTATATATGTGAACAAAAGATTCATAAAAATATAAAAGTAACATAAATTATTAACACTTGTCCTATTTAAATGAAATGTATTAAACTCTCACCTAGTACAGTACACCTTTAACCGATTTAATTAGAAAGAGATTCTCCTGGGCTAGCAAATTAATTAATTAATTTGTCCTTTTTATTTTATGGATTATTGTTTAACTAAAAGAGGGGATCATAGAAGATGGCGCATGGTACGGGAATGATTATTAAAATATATGCTTTTGATGGTGAGTTGGTTTCTTACATGGCTTAATTTGGATTTTTCTTTAACTAATTAAATTTTAAATTAAAGGGCTCATTAAATTAATGGGTGTCATGTTTATCCCGACAACTCGAGGGCTTGCTTCCCATCTTCCAACTTACCTGGTACATGCGAAACAGCTAATCACAATTATAAGTGGCTAATCACTATTATCTTCTTGATTATATTGTATTTGTATAATCTTCTATTTTAATTATACGAGGTGAAAGATTCTTTATAGTACGTTTTTTTATAGAAAATATTTGCTTTGCTATCCTTATTTTGTGTAACAAGTGGTATTGGATAATGGTCTCGGGTCTGAGTCTAAGTCTAAATCAAAAAATAATGAATCGAATTATTTAGGTTTAAATATGAGTTTAACCAGTTCAATTATCAAATCAGTCTCGTCACGAAGTTCAAATTCAACAAAACATTGCACTTTCCGTCTAGCAACATTGTTCGAGTTAGATTTTGGTCTCATTCGTTACGGGTTTCTCACATATAATCTCGTAGCTACGAAAATGTCTTATATTTAATACAAATACAATTTTCTTCTCAAAATTAATGATCAAATTCGTTAGTCAATATTTAATTTAGATTTTTTAGAGAAATTTACAAACTGTTCAAAAAATGATATTTATTCACTGTAAATTTTATGACCATGTTCTTCTGGAATATGCCAGTATATACTTTTGTTGTGTCATGTGTGCTTCACATAATTCTTACATGTACTATATTCTCTTTCCATAGTGCATGGTAGTTCTCGACAAAATCCAGATAAGATTATTGGGGAAAAAAAAGTTTTAGATATTCTTATATTTGTGCTCCTTAAAGGTACATTCGGTAATTAAACGATCTTATAAGTCATGTAATTTAAGTGAAATCATATATATATATTTAGGAAAAAGAAAGATGGTTTAAGAAATAAAATAAGAAAATTATAATAAAAAAAATCCGTAAAAATTCATTATTTAAAATACCCATATAAGTACTTTGAACTCTAAAATACTTTGTTTCATCAATTTTTATTTTTGTTAGAAGAATATGTATTGCCATAATTTTTTTGATTGCTAATCAGGGTTTGCGTTTGGATTTTTTGAGAATTTAGAGTTTAGTTAAGTGTCTTTAGAGTTTCTGAGAGACGTCTTTTAAATAAGTTGAATTAATTTTTCTTGGGTATAAATCGTTGAGAATATGTGCGACGCACCGTATGAAGTTTGGATTATTATTAAGCCATTATTTTTTATAGTTTTTGCAATTTGACTATGGTACAGGACCAGATGTGAGAAAAAAAATGACAAAATATGACTAAATGAAAAAAGTTAATATTATATAAATAATATATGTTTATATACTTTAACGTATGTTTTTTTTTTTGTATCGCCTCTTCATTAGTCAATTTTGTTTATGTTATTAAATTCCTTAGGCACAATAAATCCATGTTTCCCTCCCAAGTCCCACACACTCGAGCTTTAATCGGGATTGCCAATACAAAAATTGTGTCATAATCAAGCATTAATCCAATTTTTTTTATGTATCCTTAATTTACGCCGTAATTTAGGGCTAATCTACTTATGATATGATTTCAATGAGTATTAATTATTCTATGATTACTAATTACCACCCAGTTCGAGGTCTAAGGTGGCATTGTCTATTTTCTACCATTCAATTAGGCTTCATTTGGCTTGGATTATACATTTATTATCACTTTTAATTTTAAGTTTGATTCGATAAAATATACATATAATAAGCAAAGTTCTTTATCAATCCTTTTTAGAGTGTATATTATTACATGATATAACTTATATCCCCACTGTCAGAAAATAAATTTCATGCACACAACTAAACGAGACGTTAAGACACAACAAGAACTAATAATCCGAGTGGCAACATCCATGTATCAATGAGCCAATATGATATAATTTCATGGAAAACCCACTGGGCCTGGACCTTTCAACAATATATATTAATTCATATACATTTACTTTTTTTTTTCTTAATTTTGTTATCAAATATTTATATATCTTCTTTTCTTACTCTTCCATATATATATTCGTTATATTTATTTATTTATTTATTTTCAATTTATTTATTAAATGTTCTATTTTTTGGTCTTTCTTTTATTATTTCAGTACATTTATTAATTCTTTTTTTTTTTTCATTTTTTTATTTATTTTATTTACCATCAATTGATTACTCCTTCGACAATTGTCTATAAATTCCTAATTTCTAACTTCTAATTCCAATATCAAAGATTATAATGTGAGTAGTAATTGGATAATAAAAATTGAGAAAATAATAAGATAGCAATGAAGTTGAGTGGAACAATGAAGAGTAAATGAAATATATATAATTTATAGTGGTGGGTCCCACCACTAATAGTTCAACAAAACAAATAAAATATATCCTTCATGGAACCAATAGCCATAATATTTATATATACAGTAGAAACTCGATAAAATAATACTCGGTTATTTAATAAACTCTCTAAGATAATATTTTTGGTCGGTCCCGACTCGGGGATAGGGTGCTAAATTAATAATTCGCTAAAATTATAAGATAATACATTTTTGATAATTTCTATAGACCCCATATAAAATATAAATGAATAATTCCTTATATACTATATATTACATGAATGATTTATGAAGATTTCTTGAAAAATGACTCAAATGTCTTTTGTTTTTTGTTGAAATCAATTTCACATTGAATCTCGTCTCTAATTTTCCTTATCATTGTAAGAACTTCTTATGCTTGCATAATGCTCTTCGAATCTCATCCGTCATTTTTTATTTCACACCTTTAAAATGGGAAGCCATGTTGTGTATGATTTGTTTGTGTTAACATATTTTTATCTTGTATCTATACAAAAATATTTTTTAATGTTCATAAGGTGATACATTAAATACAAGAAGCAGGCGAGAGATTGAAATGTTCTTTCAAATTGAGCCCTTCATTTGATATACGTACATGCATTGTACAATAATTAAGTGAAAGTTTGAAAGGTATTTGTACATTGAGTATTTCTTTATAAATTAATAAAATATTAATTAATATATAAATTAATAATTATTAATTTATCGATTAATTAATAACTCTTTTAATTAATAAATTTTGGTGGTTCCATGAGTATTAATTTATAGAGTTTTTACTGTATTTGTGTATGGCTGTTATGGGAGGATTAAAAAGTGGGTGCACCCAATATCATAAATACCCTTTCAAATTATTGTTGGTGTGTCACCACCATAAATAAAAAAGCCGATAAATTTAATGGTCCCAATTGCATTATTGGGTCATGTGGTTCGGGTTGACCTGGCCCATGATTAGCTAAGACTTGTCACATGCCAGCTTGATAAGCCTTAAGTCAAACAAGCCTTGTTGACACCTTTATTGAGATGTAAATAATTTTATGTTTCGGGTTTCATTTGTTCGACAAAAAATTGTTTGTATTTACGAGTTATTACTGCGAAAACTAATTTAATTAGGATAATTCATGTATGGTTGATAAATAGATGACAAATAAATAGTAGTAAACTAGCAATCGACAAATAAGTACATACATTTTCGAGAAAATGAATCATTTCGTGTTACAAATGTGGATACAAACCAAGCCAAAGAACTTATAGGACCCTTTCTAGAATATTATTAGACAAATGGGTATAAACTCAAATCAAATAATTCATGTAGCATTTTGCCCAACAATCTTACCAAGGATCTCACACATGGACAAGTGAGATGAGCCACCATGACTTAGAGCATTTGTTGCACTCATTTTCAACTTCTTAACCTTATCCCTCATTGCTTGACCTATTTTGTCTTGCATTATTGTCCTCACCAATTTCTCCATCTCTTCCCTACCCACTACTTTCTTCGTGGGCAAAACCTCAGGTCGAACCGCCACACCAAGCTCCTCCACCAGAAAGGCGGCATTCAGCCTTTGCTCTGAGTAGAGCGGCCATGCAATCATAGGGACGCCACTGGTAATACTTTCCAGAATTGAATTCCAACCACAGTGCGATAAAAACCCGCCAACTGATGGATGGTTCAGGATTTCGGCTTGTTGGGCCCACATGGGGACCAATAACCCTACTTCATGGGTACGGGTCAAAAACCCTTCGGGCAAATAGTCTGGTGTGCAATCAGAGCCGTCGGTTTTGCTGAAAAACGCATCATCCACGCGGCCATCCGTTGGGGGACGAACCACCCAAACAAATCTTTGACCACTCAATTCCAATCCCCAAGCTAGCTCAGTGCTTTGCTCTTTAGATAGCATCCCACCACTCCCAAAGGATACAAACAATACTGATTCATTAGGTTGCCGGTCCAACCAACTTAACAAGTCACTCTTATCTAAACCGGCCGCTTCAACAGGTCTCCTTAACGGACCAATGGGGTAAACCGGAACCTTCACTATTGATTTCAAAATTTCATTCTCCCTAAAAGCTTGGAGTGTTATGGGCTCCAAATCTTCCCAAGAGTTGACTAAAATCCCATCGAATAAAGGTATCTCTATTCCCATCCTTATGTATTCAGTATACTGCTGATCAGACCGGTCCAGCATGGGGTCCACAACATCATCCGGTCGAACCGGTTTGCAACCCGGGATTTTAAGATACTCTACTTGATCAACGTATTGACCGTTGATTTCTCGATCAAGAATCGGAGAGTATGTAAACAGGGCCGTAAACCATGCAGTTGAAGTAATATATACGTACTTAGGGATATTAAACTCGGCGGCGATCGGAAGGGTCTCGGTGCCGAATAAGTCGGCGATGAAGGCGTCGGGTCGACGGCCCATGGCGGCGACGGCGGCGCGGATGAACGGCAAGGCCTCGCGAACCATCATACAGATCTGAGTCACGACTTGGGTCGTGGGGCCCACGAGGTGTGAGATGTCGACGGGTGGGAGTGGGATGATAGTGACTAGGGTTTGGTGGGTGGGGAGGTTGAGAAGCTTGGCTTCCGGCGGCGAGACGGAGGTGGTGACCTGGAGGACGGTGGTTCTGACGTTGTGTATGGCGGCGAGGCGGTTGGCGAGGACGACGGCGGGGATGAGGTGGCCCATGCCGGGGCTGGCGAGAATGGCGATGTGAAGATTGTTGACGGAGCTCTCCATGGCCATTGATTTCACCAATGATAGAGGTGATATATTATGATGGAAGTAATGTGTTAAATAATAGTGATGAAGTTACGTACGTGTGTTAAAAAATAATTTATTATTATTAGACAGGTAGAATAGATACGAAAATTCAATTATTCAAAGACTGATTAAGTACTAATATGGGAATATAAAAAGTGGGTGGTTGGAGTTGGCCAGTTGGGTTATAGTAAATTTTTCATATAATTATATTTTATATTTATGTTTGACTAACCAAGACAAGTGTTTCAATTTTACTTGTTAGCAAACCATAATGAAAATTTTCTAATTTTATATATTTAATTTCCGATCGACCCAACTTTTTCGCAATCCTTCCAACATTTATTTCATAATAAAATGCGAAATTCATACATGTAAAACATTCAAAAAAATTAGTTGTTGCGAAGAAAAATACCAGCATTTTCACTAACTGCATTATGCAAAATTGGTCACTGAAAGTGCAGATTGGGGTGAGAGCATCTCGAGTATGAAAACAGTACAGAAAATTCCAAGGCATATTCATGAAATTTGGCAGAAAAAGGATTCTTGTGTGTGAGAGAGACGGGACCATCACCAGAAGAATTAGTACATAAAAAGTAAAATTCGCCGTTGCCGGGGATCGAACCCGGGTCACCCGCGTGACAGGCGGGAATACTTACCACTATACTACAACGACTTTGTTGGATTCTGCAGAATTATTCCTATTATGTCTCAGTAATTGTTATTATTGTGATCCATGAATTTTGGAGCTTGATCATATTATTCTGGCGGAGACAAGGGGTTTTGGGGGGGCGGCCGCCCCCCCGAATTTTAAAAATTTCAATTCCTGGCTCCGCCATTGTTTATTCATAACTCATATTGATAAATTCACAAAAGTCGTTCTTAAAATATATCTCCCTGAGAAGAAGGGAATTTGAAACCTATAAACCTGTCAAGTTTCATCATCTTCATTCTAAGTGAGAATGTAGTTGCAAAATTATCACTAATAACCATTGCTAAGCATTAGCTCAATTATGTTGGAAAGCCCTTAACTCTATTTCTTGAAAAAAAAAATTTAACAAAATAAGTGGTGTTAAAAATGTATTTGAATTAGTATTTTTAGAGAAAAACTTGTAATGAATATAGTTGATATGATATTATTCTTTTGTGCATGAAGTGTTTCAATATTATTTTTCATAAATATATTTTAGCAAGTTGATTGATTTAAACATAAAAAATAATTAAACTGAATCTTATTTCAAACCCCAATTTATTTTAAATCAAAATACGTGATTAATTTAACTCTAGATATTATCATATTAACAAACATTCGGACCAAGCTGCTTCACCCCCACCACCCACCTACACACGCTTACACCGTCCACCAAAAAATCAAAGCCCACATTTCATAACCATTTCAGATTAGCCGACCACAAAAATCAATTCAAAATCCAATAATTTCATCTCTATGCTTTATTTATATATATAGTACACAACATACCCTAACCTTCAATCATCATACAGTCAACTTACTTCTGCAAAATCAAACTAAACTTTGAACTCTGTTCTAAAACAACAGCACAACTATGGCTACTTCATCATCCCACGCCATTCTCAAAGCCACCATCTCTGCATCTTCAGCTAACCTACGCCCTTCCATTGCCCAAAAGCTTCTTTCTTTTACCCCCTCTAAAACCCCTTTCATCTCTCAACCAATTAAACTCTCCGTCCCCAAAGGTGTAGTCACTAGATCTTACTCATCCATGATCCAGAATCAATCATCAGATTCAAGATCCAGTAAGTTATCACATCAATTTCTGTCTAATTAACGTCTGATTCTTCCATCTATTGATTGGGTTTTTCTGGGTTTCAGCTAAAGTTCAAGAACTGAATGTGTATGAGATCAACGAACGCGATCGTGGTAGCCCTGCTTACCTTCGATTGAGCCAGAAATCTGTCAATTCCCTAGGCGATCTCGTCCCTTTCAGCAACAAAGTAACTAATCTTACATTTTGTAACAAAAAAACCCAAATTTACAACAAATCCTATGTTATCTGTACTGATATTGCAAGTGTCTGTTTTTTGGTTCTTTGTGTTGTATAGTTATATACCGGAGACCTGAAGAAACGGGCTGGAATAACCGCCGGACTATGCATTCTGATCAAGAACGAACCGGAGAAGAAAGGTGACCGGTATGAGGCCACCTACAGTTTCTACTTTGGGGACTACGGCCACATTGCGGTGCAGGGTCCTTACTTGACCTATGAGGACACGTGGCTGGCGGTGACTGGTGGATCCGGAATATTTGAGGGGGTGTACGGTCAGGTGAAGCTACAGCAGCTCATTTTCCCTTTTAAGCTGTTCTACACTTTCTACTTAAAGGGCATACCGGATTTGCCCGCGGAGCTGCTGGTTGAGCCGGTGGCGCCGTCGCCGGCGGTGGAGCCCACGGCGGCTGCCAAGGCTTGTGAGCCCGGGGCCACCCTCTCGAATTTCACTAATTAGGTGGCAGTTTTCTAGTCTTTAATCGAAGTTCAATGTATTTTAGTGGTCACTTTCGTGTTGTGTAATAAATTATTTTATGATGTTATTTCAGGAAAATTTAAATAAATAATACAATTTTAAAACAAAATTCAAAAAATAGACCACATTTAGAAATGTATAGAAAATAGGCCTATGCGCCTAGTAGCAAGGCGCATCCAGCATATATTTTTTATTTTAATTTATAATTTTTTTTTGTTCTTTTTAGTTTAATTATTTTGCAATGTTTGATCTTATTTTTCTTGTCTTTTTATACTATTTTGGATCTAGGGTTCAACACGAAAAATTTAGTTTCATATATAAAGTTTTCAACCACACAAAAATTAGTTTATTTTGATGTCAGAATAAAAAAATATGATCAAAACAAAACACTCTACTTGAACATTTTTTTAAATTAAAATCACTTTTTTCTTATTTCAGACTTAATTTTCATCATTTTCTATATTCTTTTGGAACTCGAGTTCTACATAAAAAATATAATTTGATAAACAAACTTTTCAGT
This sequence comes from Verbascum thapsus, assembly GCA_963669365.1. Lineage (NCBI taxonomy): Eukaryota > Viridiplantae > Streptophyta > Magnoliopsida > Lamiales > Scrophulariaceae > Verbascum > Verbascum thapsus. Next base: position 2,979,118 of record OY770117.1, read on the forward strand.
GGCATAAAATTTTGTTTATTTCGATAACTGGATAAAGAAATACGACCAAAATAAAACACTACATTAAAACATAGAGTTTTTTCTTATTTCAAACCCGTTCTCATTTTCTATGCCCTTTTGACCCTCGAGTTGAACACGAAAAATATAGTTTGAGAAATAATATTTTAAATCGGGTAAGAATTGATTTATTTCGATATTCGGATAAGAAAATACGATCAAAATAAAACACTACATTAAACAAAATATTTTCTCCCCCCTTATTTCAAACTCGTTTTTCTCCTATTTCTATGACGTTTTAGGCCTCGAGTTCAACACAAAAAATGTAGTTTGACATATAAATTTCACATCCACATAAAAACTGGTCTATTGCGATACCCGATAAAGAAGTACGATCAAATAAAATAATATATGTCAAACTTTATATGGCAAAATTTATATGTCAAACTTGATCGTATTTCTTCATCGGGTATCGAAATAGACCAATTTTTATATGGATGTGAAATTTATATGTCAAACTACATTTTCTATGTTGAACTCGAGACCTAAAACGCCATAAAAGTAGAAGAAAAACGAGTTTGAAATAGGGGGGAAAATATTTTTTGTTTAATGTAGTGTTTTATTTTGATCGTATTTTCTTATCCGAATATCGAAATAAATCAATTCTTACCCGATTTAAAATATTATTTCTCAAATTATATTTTTCGTGTTCAACTCGAGGGTCAAAAGGGCATAGAAAATGAGAACGGGTTTGAAATAAGAAAAAACTCTATGTTTTAATGTAGTGTTTTATTTTGGTCGTATTTCTTTATCCAGTTATCGAAATAAACAAAATTTTATGCCACTGAAAAGTTTGTTTATCAAACTATATTTTTTATGTAGAACTCGAGTTCCAAAAGAATATAGAAAATGATGAAAATAAGTCTGAAATAAGGAAAAAATAATTTTAATTTAGAAAAATGTTCAAGTAGAGTGTTTTGTTTTGATCATATCTTTTTATTGTGACATCAAAATAAACTAATTTTTGTGTGGTTGAAAACTTTATATATGAAACTAAATTTTTCGTGTTGAATCCTAGATCCAAAATAATATAAAAGAACAAGAAAAATAAGATCAAACATTGCAAAATAATTAAACTAAAAAGAACAAAAAAAAATTATAAATTAAAATAAAAAATATATGCTGGATGCGCCTTGCTACTAGGCGCATAGGCCTATTTTCTATACATTTCTAAATGTGGTCTATTTTTTGAATTTTTTTTTAAAATTGTATTATTTATTTAAATTTTCCTGTTATTTCATAATAAGGAAAAGAAAAGAAAAAAACAAATCTCTCACGTTTTTTTCATCTTCTATATAATGATATTTTATTCCAAAAAATTTGTTCTGTTACGTATTTCATTTTACATATAAATATCATGTGATTAATGTTTATGTTGCTCAAGCAATAATTGAACATACATGATGTGTATCTAAATGAATAAAATGTAGGTGGCAACCCCTGGTAGAGTTGGTAAGGACATTTGAACTTGTGGCCTAGGTCACGGGTTCGAATTCCACTGTGGGAATGTCTATTTGCCTTCTCTACTGTGAGCCTGTCAGCTATGGACAACCTAGGCTGGTTTACCTCTCTTGTGTGGTTTGCAGGCTATTGCACAAGAGCGGGGAATGTCTATTTGTGGCCTAGGTCACGGGTTCGAATCCCACTGTGGGAATGTCTATTTGCCTTCTCTACTGTGAGCCTGTCAGCTATGGGCAACCTAGGCTGGTTTACCTCTCTTGTGTGGTTTGCAGGCTATTGCACAAGAGCGGGGTTTACCCAGTGCGCACCTAACGGTAGCGGCTGCGGGTTCCCTTGACATCAAAAAAAAAAAAAATGAATAAAATGTAACTACAGATGAAGCACTATTATAATTTAGTTTTCACAAGTCAATTTGACTCTAAGGTACAATTAATTTTTCTCATATTGTATTATGTCAAATGTTCCTTTGGAAATTACTCAGATATGCACTATTGACCGCTACTATTGTCCAATGATAGAAATAGATGGACTAACTTTTGGTTTAAATACATGCATGGATTATACGGTACAGCATGTAAAAATATATATATGAAATGGTTCTATTTCTGGGTGCACTTTGAATAATGATCCTAAATTTTATTCTTTTAATATAATACTTGAGTAAAGATAGCTCAACATTTCAACCAAGTCGTTGTAGTATAGTGGTAAGTATTCCCGCCTGTCACGCGGGTGACCCGGGTTCGATCCCCGGCAACGGCGAGTTACTATAACTTTTTAATTTATTTTTCCTTATGGACTTGGGCCTTTAAGGTTCTTGACTGGAGTGGGTTTGTAGCCCATCTAGAAAGAGAGGCCATTTGGACCTGATTTAATTTAGAGATTTTTTATTTGGTCCTCTATTTTTTGGGCTTTAAAGATCCATCTAATGAAGACTATTGATGAAGGATCAATTCAATTATAAATTTTAAAAACAAAGCATTATTTGAGAAGTCGTATTATATTCTTGATAACAAAGTTATACCCTCAATATAGCATGTGGATTTGATGGTTTATCATTTTATGAAACATTAGATAATGTAGACGTCCTTAATGCTTTATATAAATCTCAATGCTTCAGTTCAAACTAGAATATTATACAGTCTTTAAATCATGCAGCTCATTTACGTATACTCCCAATCGAAGTTCAAGGTCTAATCCGCCATTGATGCTCATCTCCATTTTCTCCTTCTTTTCACTAAAATTTTCGACTTTCCTGTGAATGTTCATGTGCCCTCTTAATGGATCCCTGAGACAGATCGATCCACACAGTACATGTTTTAATGGATCCTCATTTAGGTCCATCTTGTAAAATCTTCCGGCCAACGCCTGGATAATATACTCCAACTCAGCGCTATTATAGTGTTGAGGGAGATTTTTGTGGCGTTGGGTTGTAGCGCTATGATAGCGCTGGGGAAGATTTTGTGGCGCTGGGGAAGATTTTGTGGCGCTGGGTTGTAGCGCTATGATAGCGGTGGGAAGATTTTGTGGTGCTGGATTGTAGTGCTATGATAGCGCTGGGGGAGATTTTGTGGCGCTGTTAAAAAAAAATGTTGCCAAAATGTCTTGATCCGCTGTATATATGTATATATATTATATATATATGCGCACACTAAGAGAGTAGTGGTGCTAAATAAAATCTTTTGCTCATTTTGATTTGCTTCCAAAATTGGAGTATTTGATCCAAAAAGTTGCACCTCATGTACAAAAATACCATAAAACCCGATACCTAACTACGAAGTACCAAAAGAAGCAAACGTTCCATGTAAATTTCTACTTTATAAATTATACTGAAATCCTTCTAACATATAACCTCTCTAACCCTATACATACAACAGTACTCCTACTCCTGCCCTCGTCTCCTCTTTGCTCCAACCTTCTTTCCTCTGCAAATTAAAAGGATTTTCATCGTTTATGGAGTTCAAATATAGACATTTCCTAAATCAAACTCATGCACAAATATTACAAAAGTGCTTACTTTGAAGCACTAATATGCTTCTCAATTGCTTCTTTGCCTTCTTCGTCAATGGCATACCATGTCTCGTTTAATGTGAGACTATCACCTTGTCCAATATCTGTTATAATCGGATATGTAGAAGGCTACTTAAATACACAATAGCTAGCAAAATAAACAAACACGTGGGATTAACTTACCTTGACGAAGAACGTTGGATTTGCCTAAGCAGTTTAGCTTCCAGAAAGCATGCCCACGATCCCCCATGAAGAAGGGCTCTGTTCTTACAGCATCCGATGTTTGACCATCTGTAAATTGTGCAACAAACAGTTCGTTACTTGTACATTCTTGCACATATAGAAAATAAAGAAAGTTTAAAAGAATTGAAAAAAAGTTGAACAAATATTGAGCAAATATTGCGCCTCATAGATCTATAACATGGGTGTATTAATATGTGTTACAAATATTACACTAAGACGAACAAATAGACACACCATTTTCTGAGTAATTTCATCAGATTCAAAAGATATATAATTTAATAAAATCAATCAATTTAAAGCTCTCGACATTGGAAATTAGAGTTAGTTTTAACGACTTACGCTTCAAAACGATGCCCTTTGACTCGAGCACCTTGGCATGAGCAACTGCCATGTCAGCTTTAAATCGAGATACAATGGCTTCATGCTCAGAAACTGAAATATCACCACCATGACTAGATGTAACTGCTTGGGCAATGTCATTTTTGATTTTCTTTCTCAAATTCTTCTCCTGCATGAATAAAGGTTTCAATCGGTAAATTTCATAGATAACACCCCCAGATTTCAGAAATTATCACAATCTCACATGTTTGTAAGTAAACATATCACAATTCCACTCAATGTAAGCAAAAAAGTAAATTACAACTTTACACCAACTTTCGAAAAAACCTTGGGAGTCTCGTGACAATAACCATAAAAGTGAAGGAATGCGTCTATAATTATTATCCCATTTTCACAAAAGGGAAAAACGAATGAAAAATATTTGCCCATAACAGGAAACTATATCTATAGTGTATATATACTTTACCTCGTCCCTTGAAGCAGCAACTTCTTTTTTCGCCTCTCTGATCTTTTCAGCATGTTCTATATTTTGGTCATTTATCCAAATCCTCAACTTCCTATTCGTGGAGAAAACAGAAAATCTAAGTGAACAACTTCGAAAAACATAACACGTTGAAATTTCAAAGATACTTACTCAGTTTCGAGAAGTTCATCACATAGAATGTTTAGGAGTAGAAGCTTTTGTGAAGCATCTAATGCTTCATAATTATTCGTTGTCTCTAAACAATCGAGTCCATTTTGTGTAAGAACACTTGGAGACAGGGACAAGCATTCTTTTAGTGTAATAAACCAATCTTCTTGATGCGATGGACTTTCTCTTGAATTTCTATAAAGAACAAACGAGAGAATTGTTAATGCGCTAAAAGTGAGTTAATTGACTTGCATATATGTAGTGGTTTAAGGGTCATACTCTTCTCCTTCTTCTTCTTCTTGTAATTTCGATAGCAAATGAATATGAAATCGGGCTGTCAAAGACAACTCTCCACTCTCTCCAGGTTTGCTATGCAGCAAATCCTGAAGAATAAGCTCCGGTTGTTCATTCACCTCGAGAATCTGTCGATCAAAAGCCAAATAGATTTATTATTCATTTGTTGTAAGATATTATATTTTTAAGTGGTTTCCATTTATTATTTGATTGTATGATAAGTAAAAGCAAATACTACTAATATTCTATAACTAGAGCAGAGGAATCCAAAACAATGCTTTTGATTAAACAAGTCGAGAAAGTAATCTACGTTAATACTACATTAAATCACTTTTGACTTGTGATTTCATTACCATCGAAACAATATGCACGTTTTAGATGTTAAAACCTCGTAAGAATGCGATATTATAAAGATGTAATAAAAAAGTACTCGCCTCTCCAAAAGCAGCACAGAATTCTAGAAATTGTAGCGCACTGCCAACATTTTGTGCAGGAACGTCTATTCCACACACATTTCGCATCTCTATTCCAACGGGTAGTGGAAAGTCGGAATAAAGATCGGATTTTTGGAAATCCAAAACACTACGATTGAGATCAATCCCCGTTATCCCGGGCGTATCATGATCCTCGAGCTTTCTTTTCTTCGTTTTTATATCCTCCGATGAGGTATCGTCAATCTTTTCCTTCCCCTGCTTTCTCATAAAAAGGACCCGTTAATTTTAACAACCAAATAGCTTAAGACAACCAAAGTTACTAAGATAACTAGACGAAACCCACATTCGTTGTAATACAATCTATTACAGATAGAATATTAAGATTATGTTTTATTTGAATAACCCGGTGACCCACCAATTGTAGAAGTAGGATTCTTTGAAAGCAATTAGCACTTAAATAATACAATTCAAGTGTACCATCTTCTTTCTCATTTCGAGGAAATTGATGTAATCACTAATTTGACATAATAAGTATTTGTTTGAATAAATATTGGTTATATCTCATCCATTTTGCTTGATGTGGATACAAAATTTGTAAGAGATGCTTGAACAAAATTTAATTGCACTATCTTATATATGGCGCAGGGTTGTAGACAATTCAGCGCCACAAAATCTCCAGCAGCACTATAATAGTGTTGGGTTGGAGTACAAAATCGACCCAGCGCTATGGATTGGAGTAGTATATAAATAAAAAAATATTATATAAATAATATTATAATAAACATATGTAAAAGTTCTCTTCAAGTAATCTAAAAGAAATTATAGGTGCCCTCTCAAATTAATATTTTGTCAAAATAGGGATATTTTCTATTGTTAGATATAAGTTAGATACAATTTGACATGCCATCAAGTTTGTTTACTTATATATATATCTATGATCACGTTATAAAATACAAAACTTCATACTAAAAATCAATATAAACATAGTAGACCACGCGAGACGCGCGTATATTTTACGAATAGTTTTTATGGCACGTGTGAAAAAAAATTAAAAACTTTTACTTCTTGCTTTAAGGGTGCTACCTTTTCTGACGGCGCACAAACGTTTTCGCCATTTAAATGCTCCGTCAGCCTCTCAATACCAGATGAAACCCCACTTGCCTTTGCTGTCCGGGTAAGTACACCGGTTGGTCTTAAACCCCTTCTTTTCCTGTTCAATCCACAATTGTATGTATGTTATGACAAAAAATGAGGAAAATCACTCTGAAATATGTATATGTTATTACAAAAAACGAGGGAAAATCACTATGAAATATGTTAGAAGACTTACATGCAAAGGCTACAATTGCAATCGTCCATGCACTTATGACAACACCAATTCCCTAACGCAACTAATTCTTCAGCCTTTTCGCCATACCTAACTCGAAGAAAACGACAAAACAAGAATCTATAATTATCCAATTTAACGGTCAACTTTTAAACAAGAATCTATAATTATCCAAATTAACGGTGAACTTTTAAACAAGAATCTATAACAATCCAATTTAACGGTTAACTTTTAAACAAGAATATAGTAAAGAGAAAACAACAATAACCTGTTGAATAGGCACTTATAGCAATACATGGCAGTGCAGGTCTTGTTCTTCTTCAAATTTGTGCAAGCGACAACAAAATCCCTCGTCTTTTGGCGGCACTACAAAAGGTCGAATATTAAATGCGAATCGAATCTAAGTAACTTAACATATGCAGATATATATAACGACAAAACGGTTATTTTTCCTTTTCCGTTTTTCGTTATGGGCCAATAAGATCACATCTTATCAAAACCTAATGCAACAATTTACATATATAACGAGGTCGAAGGTTTCTGTTCACAGAGCCCCAATCCCGACATATGCAATGGTTTAAATAAGAGTTAACATAAGACAAGAACATAGCATTTGCTTATCGAGCTTCATTGACGTATAAGAACGAGGAGAATGAAAAAAGATCGACACTTTGAGTTTACTCCACAATTAATTTTTGTTTAACTTCACATACTCAAATTGTTTCTAAATCATATTCTTACCACTTGCCCTAATGCCAGCCCTAACTAACACAAACTAAATAAAATTGGATTTCTAAACATAAAGATCTGATTATTTGTGCTTCATTTCCAATTAAAATCTGCTCAAAATCAGTTTGCTTACATACAGTACACTTAACTAACAAAACCAAAATGTTAATTAGCTAGAGTAATTCAAAGAAGAAATTAACAGATCATAACAAGAAAACATTAGTATCATTGCTTCATTTTACTCCCAAAAAAATTAATTCAAACAAAAAAAATTAGGGTTTTATTAGAAAAACACATATAAACACCTGATGGCAGGTCTTCCCGTGGACTGGATCATAAACTCGGGCACCCGCAACCCTCATAGCAGGGAATTTATTCCGTTTTGATCTAGGGGGGCTAATATCAGGACTCTTATTTAAGTCAATTACACCTCTTTCTGAACCTGATTCAAGCGCCATTGAAGTAAATTTATCAAACACTCAGGAAAGAATTTTCAGAGTAAATAAAAAAAAGAAATTCTCTTTTTTTTATTTCAATTTGTGAATTGGGATTGCTGTAGAGCTTTCAATTTCGTCTTTGCTTCCGAGGGTTTATAGATGCTGTGCTGTTGAGTGTGAACTGTCAAGGGTTAATAAAGAAGACAAAATTGCAAACGATATTGGGGTGGGATAAAAAGACAATGCCTCCATTTATTGTGGCTTTATGGGATGGGATTAGGGATTAGGATTACAGTAATGAGGCTTCCGGGTGGATTGAAACCAAACCGCCAACTGGATTTGTTTACCATGGTTTCTGGTTTTCCATTCTTTTCCCGCCATTAAAGTCACCATTTTTGCACTTCCTGAGAAGGAAATTTGCTTTGCTCCCTGTTTGGATACATAATAATATTTCCTTTTAATGGTTTTGTACAATGCATATTGATAAGTCCACTAAATTCGTTCTTAAAATATATCTCCCTAAGAAAAAGGGAATTTGAAACCTATAAACCTGTCAAGTTCATCGTCTTCATTCTAAGTGAGAATGTAGTTGCAAAATTATCACTAATAACCATTGCTAAGCATTAGCTCAATTATGTTGGAAAGCATGCTCTTCCCTTAACTCTATTTCTTGAAAAAAAAAATTAACAAAATAAGTGGTGTTAAAAATGTATTTGATTTAGTATTTTTAGAGAAAAACTTGTAATGAATATGATTGATCTGATAATATTCTTTTGTGCATGAAGTGTTCCAATATTATTTTTCATAAACATATTTTAGCAAATTAATTGATTTAGATATAAAAAATAATTAAACTGAATTTTATTTCAAATCCCGTATTATTTCAAATTAAAATACACAATTAATTTAAATGTCTATTTTGACACAAACATTCGGATCAAGCACACGCTTACACCGTCCACCAAAAATCAAAAGCCCACGTTTTTGGAATAAGATTTTCTGTTCCAAATCCAATCTCCTATTCCAATAATGTAGATGTGTGACACGTGTAATTCACGAGGGATGTATTAATGTGTAAATATTTTTACACATGTCACAATTACCTTTTTGAAATAGGAGACTGGAACAATAGAGTAAGCCTCACTCACCAGTATCTGAGCAATTCTCAACAGAACTTCCTTCTTGTATCAGCAAACCATCACCCATTAATACAACACCAACATTATTTGATTCCAAATTCAGAGCAATACATATTGTACCTTCTTCAAATTCGACTAATTCACCCGCCATTACTTCATCAAGACCATGAATACGAGCAATACCATCGCCCACTTGAAGTACGGTACCAGTGTTTACAATCTTGACTTCTCTATTATATTGTTCAATACGTTCACGGATAATATTACTAATTTCATCGGCATCCCCACATTTCATACCATTTCAGATTAACCGACCACAAAAATTAATTCAAAAATCCAATAATTTCATCTCTCTGCTTTATTTATATATATATAGTACACAACATACCCTAACCTTCAATCATCATACAGTCAATTTACTTCTGCAAAATCAAACTGAACTTTGAACTCTGTACTAAAAAAACAGCAAAAGCTATGGCTACTTCATCATCCCACGCCATTCTCAAAGCCACCATCTCTGCTTCATCAGCTAACCTACGCCCTTCCATTGCCCAAAAGCTTCTTTCTTTTACACTCTAAAACCCATTTCATCTCTCAACCACTTAAACTCTCCATCCCCAGTATCGGCCTTCCATTGCCCTTTATTCCCCACAGGCGTAATCACTAGATCTTACTCATCCAAGATCCAGAATCTATCATCTGATGCAAGATCCAGTAAGTATTCGCATCTATTATTGCTGCATATTGTCTGATTATTCTATCTATTGATTGGGTTTTTCTGGGTTTCAGCTAAAGTTCAATAACTGAATGTGTATGAGATCAACGAACGCGATCGCGGTAGCCCTGCTTACCTTCGATTGAGCCAGAAATCTGTCAATTCCCTTGGCGATCTCGTCCCTTTCAGCAACAAAGTAACTAATCTTACATTTTGTAACAAAAAAAAACAAATTTACAACAAATCCTATGTTATTTGTACTGATATTGCAAGTCTCTGTTTTTGTTCTTTCTTTGTGCTGTATAGTTATATACCGGAGACCTGAAGAAACGGGCTGGAATAACGGCCGGACTTTGCGTTCTGATCAAGAACAAACCGGAGAAGAAAGGTGACCGGTATGTTACAAGCTGTTTTGAAGAGTACAAAAACGTAATAAAATAAAAGAACACTTTTGTAAGTGAAGATGCGACTTTCATTCAAACAAGCAGATACGAAGATGAAGATCAAATCTCAGCTGAAGTATTACTTAAGGTTATATAATTAAGGTTAAACAACCCAAAATAGAAGGTTACTAGGTTAGCTGAATTTACGCCCTTGTAATCATCTCTTTCCTCTTTCATTTCTGTTATAGCATTCGGTTAGGATCACGCATGCGTTTGAGCGCATCAATTTCGGTTGTAACACAAACTATTGTATATATTGAAAAAGTATGAATAAAAAAGGCAGACGAGTATTTGTGCCAAGAATTCTCTCTTCTTTCTTCTCGAGTTTGATATACGAATTTAGGTGTTGAGCTATCATCGGGATCGATTCATTGTTTCGGTTCCCTGAAGTTTAACTGTGAAATCTCCCATTTGATATCAACCGTATCAGTGGTATCAGAGCCGTCGATCCTCGGATTGGCGGCTGTGGTTCCGATGGCAGATGGAACACGAGGTGTGGAGCTGCGTCGAGAAATGGATGGGCTAAAGGATCAACTGCGCGTGAACTCCGATGAAACCAGAAAATCGATTGATGAATTAAGAAACATGATCGCGGCGATTGCAACGTCAGTAAGAGATATGCAAGGTGGATCTTCAGGGGAAGGGCGGAATGGAGGAAGTGGGACTGAGGAAATTGAAGTAGAACCACACATGACGAGGAAGACCCCGTGGCACCAAACGTACCAGGCCCCCACTAGATTTGCACAAGTTGAGTTCCCTAAATTTGGAGGTGACGATTTGCGGGGATGGATTTATAAGTGCGAGCAGTTCTTTGAAGTGGACGATACACCCCCGGAAGCTAAAGTCAAGATAGCCGCTGTGCATTTGGAAGGTAAGGCATTACAATGGCATCAAATCTTTATGAAAAATAGGTTAACTAGAGAATTACCACATTGGGGGGAGTATGTTCGGGCGCTAAATGAGAGGTTTGGGGCGTTGTTATATGAAGATCCCATGTCAGAATTAGTAAACCTAAAACAAACGAATTCGATACAAGACTATTTAGATCGGTTTGATGAGCTTGTGAATTGTGTGGAATTACCCGAACCATACGCCATTAGTTGTTTTCTTGGAGGGCTTAAGAATGATGTTGCGATTCATGTGAGGATGTTTAAGCCGAGAACCTTGCAAGACGCCATCAGTCTTGCTAAGCTGCAGGAGCATGCAAATAGCCTATCAAACCGTAAACAACCACCCTTGTTTCCTAACCGTCCCACACCCATTAAAAACCAACACTACAGCTACAATTCAAAATCTGATTCTCCTCCTTATAATCAGAAACCAAATCGAGGCCCTTACCCACCAACTAAACCTACAACCAACCCTATAATTCCATCCCGAAGACTAAGTCCACAGGAGTTGGATGAAAAAAGAGCGAAGAACCTATGTTTTTGGTGTGATGAACGATTCATACCAGGTCATACATGTGCTAAACGCAAGCAACTCTATATACTGGAGATACCGGATGGTGAGGCAGTAGAGGAGGGATTCGAAGTCTCGGAAGAAGGGGAAATTAATGATGGGCAAGTGGTAGAACCGAGTGATGAACAATTGAGCAATTACCATGTTTCAATGAATGCCATGACCGGAGTGCATGACTTTCGAACGATGAGAATGACGGGCACTTCAAATGGGTATCCTGTACAGATCTTAATTGACACCGGGAGTACGCACAATTTCTTGGATCTCAAAGCAGCTAAGCGATTAGGGTGCAAACTTGAGGGTACGAAACCATTTCTGGTAGCGGTTGCGGATGGCAGCCGAATCTACAGCTCTCACGAATGTAGGGAATTTACTTGGAGAATGCAAGGAGTTTCGTTTACTACCAACATGATGATATTACCTTTGGGAGGATGTGAAGTCGTGTTGGGGGTGCAATGGTTGGTTACTCTCGGAGACATTAAATGGAACTTTAATGAACTGAAAATGAACTTTACGATAGATGGCAAGAAAGTGTCGCTGAGGGGTAAACAACCACCTACGGTAATCACCGTGGATTCACAACAAATGAGCAAAGACTTACAAAATTCTGCTCAATTGTCTCTATTGCAGGTAGGGCTGATACACTCGGAAGGGACACAACCACCCTGTATGTTACAAATGACGGAACAAGACGCAATATCAGAAAAAAAGGAGCTTGAGCAGTTATTACATGAATTTCAGGATATCTTTGAGACACCCACTACTCTTCCTCCATCGCGTATGCATGATCATTTGATCACACTCAAAGAAGGAACCGATGCAATTAATGTTAAGCCGTACAGATACCCTTCTATACAAAAAAATGAGATTGAGAAAATCATACAAGAAATGATAGACAGTGGCATCATCAGGGATAGCAACAGTCCGTTCTCCTCACCGGTTGTGTTAGTAAAAAAGAAAGATGGTAGCTGGCGCATGTGCGTGGACTATAGAGAGTTAAACAAACACACAATCAAGGACAAATTTCCAATTCCTCTGATTGAAGAGTTGTTGGATGAACTTCATGGAGCTAAATTCTTCACTAAATTGGATCTTCGCTCGGGGTATCATCAGATACGTATGCGAAATGAGGACGTGCATAAGACAGCTTTTCGGACTCACCAAGGACATTACGAGTTCCTTGTCATGCCTTTCGGCTTGACAAATGCACCATCGACATTTCAAAGCCTCATGAACAAAGTTTTTCAGCACCAATTGAGGAGGTATGTTCTTGTCTTCTTCGACGACATTTTAATATACAGTGACACATGGGATAAGCACATAACACATTTGAGGGACACATTTACGCGGTTAAGACAAAATCAACTTTATGTTAAGCAATCTAAATGCACATTCGGGAAAAACAATGTGGAATATTTGGGACACATCATCACACACGATGGGGTGTCGGCTGACCCTAATAAAATCCAAGCAATGAAGGAATGGCCCCGACCAAAAACGTTGAAGGAACTAAGGGGTTTTCTGGGTTTAACGGGGTATTATCGGAGGTTCATTAAAGATTATGGTCGAATTGCGAGAGCACTAACCAACCTCCTGAAAAATGATAGTTTCAAGTGGGATGATGCGGCTACACAAGCATTCGAGTTGTTAAAAGTTGCAATGTGTGAAGCACCTGTATTGGCATTACCCGATTTTTCTAAGGAATTTGTTATTGAGACGGATGCCTCAAGTAATGGCATTGGAGCAGTCCTCTTACAACAAGGGAAGCCTATAGCTTTTATGAGTAAGGGTTTAGGTCCAAGGAACGCAGCTTTATCCGTGTACGAGAAGGAAATGTTAGCCATTGTCACTGCAGTTCAGAAATGGAGACCTTATCTTATTGGCCGACACTTTACTATCAAAACCGATCATCAGAGTTTGAAATACCTGTTAGAACAACGAATCTCTACGCCGTGCCAACAGAAATGGCTTGCTAAGTTAATCGGATATGACTATGACATTTCCTATAAGAAGGGTAGTGAGAACGTGGTTGCCGACGCATTATCACGAGTGTCTATACCTCACGAGGCACCAGCAGATGTTTTCTTATGGACCCTTACTGGGGTGACGTCCACATTGATGAGGAGAATACAAGAAAGGTGGAATATAGATGACAAACTTAAGGAACTGATACAGAAATTAATCACCAACCCCGATCATGATCCTAAGTATCGATGGAAGGAGGGAATATTAACGAGAAAGGGCAGAATAATGGTAGCCAAGGATCAAGTATTGAGAGTAGAATTGCTGAAATTTTTTCATGCTAGTCCAGAAGGAGGGCACGCGGGAATTCATCGGACAATGCAACGTATGAGACAGATTCTATATTGGAAGGGTTTAAAAAAGGATGTCCGAAATTTTGTACGAGAATGCGACGTGTGTCAAAGGAACAAGAACGAGAATGTAGCTATACCAGGTCTTCTTCAACCATTACCAATTCCGGATAGAATATGGCAGGACATTTCTATGGATTTTATCGATGGGTTACCTCTTTCGGGAGGAAAGGATTCTATATTTGTGGTAGTGGATCGGCTCAGCAAATATAGTCATTTCATGGCTCTAAAACATCCTTACTCAGCTGCGGTAGTGGCTCAAGTATTCTTCGACAATATTTACAAATTGCACGGGATGCCGAACACGATAGTCAGTGATAGAGACTCTATTTTCCTTAGCAAGTTTTGGCAAGTGTTAACGTGTATTTTGTACACGTTTCGTATGTTTTATATTGCATCGTTTGTTATGTTTTTAGCCCATATCTCATAGGTTTGTGCTTCTATTGTCATGTCTAGGTGTTTATATGAGAATGAAATGAAAAGATGGCAAAAGGGGTGAAAAACGAATAAGATTGACTTTGCAACTGGATGGAAGCAGAAAGGTTACCAGAATTAAGCGTGACCAGATGGTCACACCCAAAACATGCGAGCTTTCTGTCCTGGGACGAAGAAAAATTCAAGATTTCGACTTTTCAGCTGGATTTGACTTTGGATGCACGTTTTTAGTTCCCTAATATGTTGGGATTTATTTTCCTTTATGTTATGAATTTTATTTCCTTGTTTTGAACAATCCTAGTTGAAATAGGATTCTTAAAATCCTATCTTTTATTTGTTTCCTTGTTTAGATAGGATTCTCTAGCTTTAAATAAGTGGAATATTATTCCACAAGACCTACCTTATCTTTTATTTACTATTCACGTTTTTATTTCTCTGGGGGATTTCGAATTCTTCAACTTTTGTAGACGATTCTTGATTATGTGTTGCTAAACACATAATTCTAGTCAAAGGATTTTAAGGTTTGATTTCTTTTAAATTTCGTGAGATTGCTTGTGCTTTTATCTTCATTATTCTTTGAGTATTTACTTTTTCTCCGAGCCTTGTTGATAATATGTTTCAATAGGTTAGATAACCTGATCAATTATTTAATCTTTGAAATCGTATTTAGCTAATTAGGACCCAAATCCGTAATTGTTTGGTAAACCCTAATATTCGTAGCAGTTAGCGACGTTGATTATGGACAAGTTTTCGATTAGTCGTTATGGGAATTAGTGATCCGGTTTAAATAATCCGAGCTTGTGTGTTTATTGATCGGAATTAGTGTTTTTCTAGTGCTTGAATGCTATCGGTAGATTAAATCCTAAGAGCTTGTTTAGGGTTGTCTTATTGATAAGAGTAGTAATCAAAGAGCTTGTTTTGATTATCGAAGACGTAAGGAAAAACGAGGTCGTCAGAGCTTGTTGACGACTATAGCTAATTTATTTAAGAACATTGAATTATTTTATTTGCAATCGATGATCGAATTATAGAATCAATACCGAAATATCCGAAGACTAGAATCTCATCTCTCATTGAATTCGAAATTTACCTTTTTGCTTGCGTTTTAATTTACGTTTAAATTGTTTTCAAATTATTTTTAGTTAATCAAAATCCAAAACCCCTTTTTAATTGATATTAGTAACTTAGGAATTATTTCTACACCATTCCCTGTGGATCGACCCTACTTGTCACTATTTACAAATCTTTTCGAGTAGGTTATTTATTTTTGTTGGATTCGACACCCACCAAATTTTGGCGCCGTTGCCGGGGAACGGTGTTATAGATTTATTTCTTTTGTTACTAATATTTTTGTTTAGTTTTTTTGTATTATTAGATCTCTTCATATAGGTGAATCTCAAATTGAGAAAAGAGCTCAACGTCTACAAAAAGAGATCTTGCAACATTCTTAGATGCCATGGCTACAGTCGAGAGGACTTTAAAGGAGTTGTGGGCTATGCCAAACATTAATGAGCAATCTTCTTACTTTCAATATCCTACTTTTGAAGATGATTTTGAATTAACATATGAATTTATTCGCTTACTTCCGATTTTTCATGGTTTTGTAGGAGATGATCCTCATAAGCATCTAAATGAGTTCCATGCGGTATGTTCAGTTATGAAACCAAGGGATGTCACTGAAGAGCAAGTAAAGTTTAAAGCCTTTCTTTTTTCTTTGGCAAACAATGCTAAGGATTGGTACTACGATTTATCTTTTGGTTCAATCAAGACATGGACTCAACTGGAAGCAAAATTCATAGAGAAATTCTCCTCTGCCTTCCGTGTTCAAAAGCAGTCGTATGGACAAGCTTATGATGGATTCTGGGGTGTTCCGCAGAGTAATCACAATCCATATTCCAACACTTACAATCCAGGATGGAGTTATCACTCCGATCTGAGCTACATTCCACGACCTCCTAGCTATTACGAGCAACAAAGCCCATTGTTTCCTCAACAAAACCAACCGTCAGATATGTCTTTGGAAGATATGATTAAAGCATTAGTCGCTCATACTCAACAATTCAAACAGAGCGTACAAAAGATGCAACAAGAAAATCTTACCAAGAATTTGGAGAAGCAAATTGGTCAAGTTGCTACGACCATGAATGAGTTAATGTCTCAAAATTCCAGTAGACTATCGCCCCAGGTCATCATAAATCCAAAAGAGAATGCAAATGCTGTAACTTTGAGGAGTGGGAAGGAATTGAAAGAACCCGAGCGAATCTCCAGGAATGAAGAGGAAAAGGAGTTGGAAAAAGAAGAAGAACCCATAGTCAAGAAGAAGCCGATGACATTTGTGATACCTGCTCCATTTTCTGGTCGTTTTGCCAAATCTAAACAAGTGGTGGATATAGAGGATGAATCTCCAACATATGAGAAGGAAGTTGAAAAATATAAGATTCTTAGAGAATATGAGATTTTTGGGGAAGATGAGCTTCTTAGAGAATATGAGATGTTTGAGGAAGATGAGATCAGTGACGATGAAAAGGTGGAAGGTGAGTCGGGAGAAAAAAATGTGGACCATCAACTCACAAAACCAACGGAAACTCTTACTAAGCAATCTAAAGTTATTGAGATCACTCCTCTAAAATATGAGAATGAAGTCAAAGAATATGAAATTTTTGGGGAAGATGAGATCAGTGACGATGAAGAGGAGGATATGGAAGGTGAATCTCCAACACTCGAAAAGGAATTAATTTCAAAATGCAAGGACCCCGGTAAGTATATTATCTCTTGTAGGATAGGTGATGTGCAATTCGAGAACACTATGATAGACCTTGAACATTCTGTAAATATCATGTCCCGTTCTATTTATGAGTCTTTGAATGTGAAAAAATTGAGAAAAACGGACATGATTATACAATTAACTGATGGGTCTAATGCATCTTCTAATGGCTATCTTGAGAACGTATTGGTTCATGTTAATGACTTAGGTTTTCATGCTGATTTTTATGTTGTTGATATGGATGAAGATCAATCTAGTAAGTTAGCCCCTATCATTCTTAGAAAACCATTTCTGAAAACATCTAGGGCTAAAATTAATGTGCATGATAGAACTCTTATTATGGAATTTGAAGATGAATTTGTGATGTTTAATTTATATGATTCTATGAAGTGTTCTACCAATGGTTGCTATATGTTTGGTTTAGATGCTACTAACTTTGTGATGCAGCGAATTTTTGAATTTAATGATGATCCACAAAAGGTAGCTTGGCATAGTGATGGTTTTGAACCTCCGACTTAAGCCACTTGAGGCATAACTACGTCTAGCCGACGACGTTAAAGAATGGCGCTTCTTGGGAGGCAACCCATGCTCGTTTTTAATTTTTCGCATTTTAATTTTAAGTTTTTTTCATAAAAGCAGAAAGATCACCAAAATTAAGCGTGACCACTCTGGTCACGCCTAAAATTGGTGAGCTTTCTGCTTCGTCCCCTGTTTTTCTTAAAAAAAAAAAAAAAAAAAATCCAAAAAAAAAAAAAATTCGAAAAATAAGGAAATAAATATATTTATATATATATTTCCTTATAACAAAAATATTTTCCCTAAACCCTTTTATTTCAAAATCTTTCATAAACACAAAACCCCCAAATTTCTTTCCTAACCCTAATCTCACGCCACCACTCTAACCCATCTTCTCCATTCAAATTTTTTGCAGCAACACCTCTCGCCGCTCTTCACCGCCGCATCCACCATCTTCTCCGGCATCATGGGTCACACGAACAAGACCGAGTCGAGACCGACGTCGAAGAGGAACCCAAACTATCTTCCGACGACTCTTCGTCGGAGTCTTTAGCCGAAATCGATTCATCCTCTTCGCCGCAGTCATAGCTCCACCTACACCTCGGCATCACGACCGAGTGATGCCCCAGGGAAGTCACCCTTTCATCGTTTTTCACTTGTATGCATTGTCGATTTCTACATGCTTTACATTGAGGACAATGTCTACTTTAAGTGTGGGGGGATGATTTCCAATTGCTTTGCATGTTCTCTGGTTTTGTTTAATTTTGGGCATATGTTCTTTGGTCGTTGTTTACTTTTGGCGCAATAAAATTTTTCAAAATTTCTTTCGCTTTGTGATGGTTGAGTATAATTTTCGTTAATTGGTTGACCGAGTCTAGTTTGTTTGATTTGACCGTGTGCTTGTTGATGGAATATCGTGTCGTATGAATTTCAATTGCTAGCATGACTTTGAATGAGAACGATAGAATTGCACGTTTTAGTTCGACCAACCCCACCATGTGAGCTTTTTGAAGCCTTGATTTGATTGCATATCCATGTAAATTTTTCTTTCTTGTGTGAATCTTGCATGATTAGTACGTGTTCTAGAACTTGCTTTGAACCATTTCGAGGTTACATGATTGTGTGCACATTTGAAAGTGATAAAGGCATTAGGATTTAACCACTTAGCCATATGAGCCTACCTTTTTATTTTCCCCTAGTGAGCTCACTTGAGCCTATTAGCCTATTTGTTGTTTTGAAAACCCGAACTTTGAGCATTCACCGTTTTTTGTATACCTCTTTGTTTTACCCGTCCACAAAATGAGTCGAACATCGAGAACATTATATTTGTTTGGGAATTAAGGACGACATTGTGTTTTGATTAAGTGTGGGGGACCTCGGAAGAAAAGAACAAAAGAGAGTTTATCGAAAAGAAAAAAAAAGAAAAAAAAAACTGAAAGAAAAAAAAAATCGAACAAGTTCGAACAAGTTCGAAGAAAAAAAAATAGAAAAAAAAAAAATTTGAGGAAAAAGAAAATGATGAAGCGAGTCGCGAAAGAGGATGAAAATAAAGGTATTTGAGTCCTTATTGCTAGAATTACCCAATAGCGTCTTGATGTTCTTCGAATTTATGGACTTAGCTTTTCATTACCTTTTTCCTCCTACCCCGAGCCCTAAGCCCCATTACAACATTGAATAAAAGACCTTTTGATTCGTTTGTGCATACTTTCGACAGTAGTGGAGATTTCGGTGTATAAGCAAGCCTATGGGATCGTATTAACATGTTAAGAATTGAGCGATACACGAAATAACCTATACACGAGCGATTGGAGAGGATTGTGAGAATGGTCGTCTAATTTCGTGCATTTTTATTTTTCAAAGTAAGATTGTTGTGTTGGTTTTTGGTTTTCATAGTGGCATTGATTTCCTTGATATTCGCATGTGTCAACTTAACATTCTCGATTTTGTCCTTTGGTTCATATATCTCTACTTGATCAAGTGTTTGAAGTTTGTTGATTTTGCGTTGCCCAAAGGTTAAACATTGCCCGAGACGTGCAATAAGTTAAGTGTGGGGGTATTTGTTAACGTGTATTTTGTACACGTTTCGTATGTTTTATATTGCATCGTTTGTTATGTTTTTAGCCCATATCTCATAGGTTTGTGCTTCTATTGTCATGTCTAGGTGTTTATATGAGAATGGAATGAAAAGATGGCAAAAGGGGTGAAAAACGAATAAGATTGACTTTGCAACTGGATGGAAGCAGAAAGGTTACCAGAATTAAGCGTGACCAGATGGTCACACCCAAAACATGCGAGCTTTCTGTCCTGGGACGAAGAAAAATTCAAGATTTCGACTTTTCAGCTGGATTTGACTTTGGATGCACGTTTTTAGTTCCCTAATATGTTGGGATTTATTTTCCTTTATGTTAGGAATTTTATTTCCTTGTTTTGAACAATCCTAGTTGAAATAGGATTCTTAAAATCCTATCTTTTATTTGTTTCCTTGTTTAGATAGGATTCTCTAGCTTTAAATAAGTGGAATATTATTCCACAAGACCTACCTTATCTTTTATTTACTATTCACGTTTTTATTTCTCTGGGGGATTTCGAATTCTTCAACTTTTGTAGACGATTCTTGATTATGTGTTGCTAAACACATAATTCTAGTCAAATGATTTTAAGGTTTGATTTCTTTTAAATTTCGTGAGATTGCTTGTGCTTTTATCTTCATTATTCTTTGAGTATTTACTTTTTCTCCGAGCCTTGTTGATAATATGTTTAAATAGGTTAGATAACCTGATCAATTATTTAATCTTTGAAATCGTATTTAGCTAATTAGGACCCAAATCCGTAATTGTTTGGTAAACCCTAATATTCGTAGCAGTTAGCGACGTTGATTATGGACAAGTTTAGTCGTTATGGGAATTAGTGATCCGGTTTAAATAATCCGAGCTTGTGTGTTTATTGATCGGAATTAGTGTTTTTCTAGTGCTTGAATGCTATCGGTAGATTAAATCCTAAGAGCTTGTTTAGGGTTGTCTTATTGATAAGAGCAGTAATCAAAGA
The DNA here is from genome assembly GCA_963669365.1 of Verbascum thapsus. Taxonomy (NCBI): domain Eukaryota; kingdom Viridiplantae; phylum Streptophyta; class Magnoliopsida; order Lamiales; family Scrophulariaceae; genus Verbascum; species Verbascum thapsus. Next base: position 2,999,967 of record OY770117.1, read on the forward strand.
GCTTGTTTTGATTATCGAAGACGTAAGGAAAAACGAGGTCGTCAGAGCTTGTTGACGACTATAGCTAATTTATTTAAGAACATTGAATTATTTTATTTGCAATCGATGATCGAATTATAGAATCAATACCGAAATATCCGAAGACTAGAATCTCATCTCTCATTGAATTCGAAATTTACCTTTTTGCTTGCGTTTTAATTTACGTTTAAATTGTTTTCAAATTATTTTTAGTTAATCAAAATCCAAAACCCCTTTTTAATTGATATTAGTAACTTAGGAATTATTTCTACACCATTCCCTGTGGATCGACCCTACTTGTCACTATTTACAAATCTTTTCGAGTAGGTTATTTATTTTTGTTGAATTCGACACCCACCAGCAAGAAATGTTTAAACTTCAGAGGGTTCAATTATGCATGTCAACCGCCTACCATCCGCAGACGGACGGCCAAACGGAGGTAGTTAACCGCACCCTTGAGGGGTACTTGCGGTGTATGACTGGGGATAGACCCAAGGATTGGGTGCATTGGTTGGCTTTGGCCGAGTGGTGGTACAACACCTCTTATCACTCGTCGATTCAAGTCACTCCGTATGAGGTTGTTTATGGTCAGAAACCACCTCAACACATATCATATGTTGCATTCGAGTCTAATGTGGAGGCAGTGGATAGGAGCTTGCAACAACGCGAGGCAACCATTCGAATGATAAAGCAACATTGGCTCATGCTCAAAATAGGATGAAAGTACAAGCAGATAAATCGCGTTCAGAGCGGGAGTTAGCAGTTGGTGACTGGGTGTTCGTCAAGTTACAACCATATCGACAAACGACAGTGAGAAAACAACCGTATCACAAGCTATCACCACGGTATTTTGGACCATTTCAAATCATTCGGAAAGTGGGTCAGGTAGCTTACACTTTGGATCTTCCTCGGGATAGCAAAATACATCCTACATTTCACATATCACAACTCAAGAAGAAACTTGGACCATTTACTTGTCAAACACCTCTCCCTATAAATAACACCGCACACGGGCACGTTTTGTTGTCTCCTGAACAGGTTTTGGATCGGCGTTTAGTCAAACGTGGACATCGAGCAGCAACGCAGATATTGGTCAAGTGGTTCAACGCTCCATCTGAAGATAGCACCTGGGAATACCTTACCGACATCCAGCAGCAATTTCCGGCGTTTAATCCTTGAGGACAAGGATTCTTGAAGAGGAGGGCATTGTTACAAGCTGTTTTGAAGAGTACAAAAACGTAATAAAATAAAAGAACACTTTTGTAAGTGAAGATGCGACTTTCATTCAAACAAGCAGATACGAAGATGAAGATCAAATCTCAGCTGAAGGATTACTTAAGGTTATATAATTAAGGTTAAACAACCCAAAATAGAAGGTTACTAGGTTAGCTGAATTTACGCCCTTGTAATCATCTCTTTCCTCTTTCATTTCTGTTATAGCATTCGGTTAGGATCACGCATGCGTTTGAGCGCATCAATTTCGGTTGTAATACAAACTATTGTATATATTGAAAAAGTATGAATAAAAAAGGCAGACGAGTATTTGTGCCAAGAATTCTCTCTTCTTTCTTCTCGAGTTTGATATACGAATTTAGGTGTTGAGCTATCATCGGGATCGATTCATTGTTTCGGTTCCCTGAAGTTTAACTGTGAAATCTCCCATTTGATATCAACCGTATCACGGTATGAGGCCACCTACGTTTCTACTTTGGTGACTACGGCCACATCGCGGTGCAGGGACCTTACTAGACCTACGAGGACACGTGGCTGGCGGTGACTGGTGGATCCGGAATATTTGAGGGGGTGTACGGTCAGGTGAAGCTACAGCAGCTTATTTTTCCTTTCAAGCTGTTCTACACTTTCTACTTAAAGGGCATACCGGATCTGCCCGCGGAGCTGGTGGTTGAGCCGGTGGCGCCGTCGCCGGCGGTGGAGCCCACGGCGGCTGCCAAGGCTTGTGAGCCCGGGGCCACCCTCTCGAATTTCACTAATTAGGTGGCAGTTTTCTAGTCTTTAATCGAAGTTCAATGTATTTTAGTGGTCACTTTTGTGTTGTGTAATAAAATCTTTTATGATGTTATTTCATAATAAGAAAAGAATAAACAAATATCTCACGTTTTTTTCTCTTTTATATAATGATATTTTATTCCAAAAATTTTGTTATGTTTCGTATTTCATTTTACATATAAATATCATGTGATTAATGTTTATGTTGCTCAAGCAATAATTGAACACACACATGATGTGTATCTAAATGAATAAAATGTAACTACAGATGAAGCACTATTATAATTTCGTTTTCGCAAGTCAATTGACTTCAGCCCATTGTTCTTAATTGAATCTAAGGTACAATTAATTTTTCTCATATTGTATTATGAATCATGTCAAATGTTCCTTTGGAAATTACTCAGATATGCACTATTGACCGCTACTATTGTCCAATGATAGAAATAGATGGACTAACTTTTGGTTTAAATACATGCATGGATTATACGGTACAGCATGTAAAAATATATATATGAAATGGTTCTATTTCTGGGTGCACTTTGAATAATGATCCTAAATTTTATTCTTTTAATATAATACTTGAGTAAAGATAGCTCAACATTTCAACCAAGTCGTTGTAGTATAGTGGTAAGTATTCCCGCCTGTCACGCGGGTGACCCGGGTTCGATCCCCGGCAACGGCGAGTTACTATAACTTTTTAATTTATTTTTCCTTATGGACTTGGGCCTTTAAGGTTCTTGACTGGAGTGGGTTTGTAGCCCATCTAGAAAGAGAGGCCATTTGGACCTGATTTAATTTAGAGATTTTTTATTTGGTCCTCTATTTTTTGGGCTTTAAAGATCCATCTAATGAAGACTATTGATGAAGGATCAATTCAATTATAAATTTTAAAAACAAAGCATTATTTGAGAAGTCGTATTATATTCTTGATAACAAAGTTATACCCTCAATATAGCATGTGGATTTGATGGTTTATCATTTTATGAAACATTAGATAATGTAGACGTCCTTAATGCTTTATATAAATCTCAATGCTTCAGTTCAAACTAGAATATTATACAGTCTTTAAATCATGCAGCTCATTTACGTATACTCCCAATCGAAGTTCAAGATCTAATCCGCCATTGATGCTCATCTCCATTTTCTCCTTCTTTTCACTAAAATTTTCGACTTTCCTGTGAATGCTCATGTGCCCTCTTAATGGATCCCAGTTTTCTGAGACAGATTGATCCACACAGTACATGTTTTAATGGACCCTCATTTGGGTCCATCTTATAAAATCTTCCGGCCAACGCCTGGATAATATACTTCAACTCAGCGCTATTATAGCATTGAGAGAGATTTTTGTGGCGTTGGGTTGTAGCGCTATGATAGCGCCGGGGAAGATTTTGTGGCGCTGGGTTGTAGCGCTATGATAGCGGTGGGAAGATTTTGTGGTGCTGGATTGTAGTGCTATGATAGCGCTGGGGGAGATTTTGTGGCGCTGTTAAAAAAAAAATGTTGCCAAAATGTCTTGATCCGTTGTATATATGTGTATATTATATATATATGCGCACACTAAGAGAGTAGTGGTGCAAAATAAAATCTTTTGCTCATTTTGGTTTGCTTCCAAAATTGGAGTACTTGATCCAAAAAGTTGCACCTCATGTACAAAAATACCATAAAACCCGATACCTAACTACGAAGTACCAAAAGAAGCAAACTATCCATGTAAATTTCTACTTTATAAATTATACTGAAATTCTTCTAACATATAACCTCTCTAACCCTATACATACAACACATACAACAGTACTCCTACTCCTACCCCCGTCTCCTCTTCGCTCCAACCTTCTTTCCTCTGCAAATTAAAAGGATTTTCATAGTTTATGGAGTTCAAATATAGACATTTCCTAAATCAAACTCATGCACAAATATTACAAAAGAGTTCTTACTTTGAAGCACTAATATGCTTCTCAATTGCTTCTTTGCCTTCTTCGTCAATGGCATACCATGTCTCGTTTAATGTGAGACTATCACCTTGTCCAATATCTGTTATAATCGGATATGTAGAAGGCTACTTAAATACACAATAGCTAGCAAAATAAACAAACACGTGGGATTAACTTACCTTGACGAAGAACGTTGGATTTGCCTAAGCAGTTTAGCTTCCAGAAAGCATGCCCACGATCCCCCATGAAGAAGGGCTCTGTTCTTACAGCATCCGATGTTTGACCATCTGTAAATTGTGCAACAAACAGTTCGTTACTTGTACATTCTTGCACATATAGAAAATAAAGAAAGTTTAAGAGAATTGAAAAAAAGATCTCATGTTGAACAAATATTGAGCAAATATTGCGCCTCATAGATCTATAACATGGGTGTATTAACATGTGTTACAAATATTACACTAAGACGAACAAATAGACACACCATTTTCTGAGTAATTTCATCAGATTCAAAAGATATATAATTTAATAAAATCAATCAATTTAAAGCTCTCGACGTTGGAAATTAGAGTTAGTTTTAACGACTTACGCTTCAAAACGATGCCCTTTGACTCGAGCACCTTGTCATGAGCAAGTGCCATGTCAGCTTTAAATCGAGATATGATGGCTTCATGCTCAGAAACTGGAATATCACCACCATGACTAGATGTAACTACTTGGACAATGTCATTTTTCATTTTCTTTCTCAAATTCTTCTCCTGCATGAATAAAGGTTTCAATCGGTAAATTTCATAGATAACACCCCCAGATTTCAGAAATTATCACAATCTCACATGTTTGTAAGTAAACATATCACAATTCCACTCAATGTAAGCAAAAAAGTAAATTACAACTTTACACCAACTTTCGAAAAAACCTTGGGAGTCTCGTGACAATTACCATAAAAGTGAAGGAATGCGTCTATAATTATTATCCCATTTTCACAAAAGGGAAAAACGAATGAAAAATATTTGCCCATAACAGGAAACTATATCTATAGTGTATATATACTTTACCTCGTCCCTTGAAGCAGCAACTTCTTTTTTCGCCTCTCTGATCTTTTCAGCATGTTTTATATTTTGGTCGTTTATCCATATCCTCAACTTCCTATTCGTGGAGAAAACAGAAAATCTAAGTGAACAACTTCGAAAAACATAACACGTTGAAATTTCAAAGATACTTACTCAGTTTCGAGAAGTTCATCACATAGAATGTTTAGGAGTAGAAGCTTTTGTGAAGCATCTAATGCTTCATAATTATTCGTTGTCTCTAAACAATCGAGTCCATTTTGTGTAAGAACACTTGGAGACAGGGACAAGCATTCTTTTAGTGTAATAAACCAATCTTCTTGATGCGATGGACTTTCTCTTGAATTTCTATAAAGAACAAACGAGAGAATTGTTAATGCGCTAAAAGTGAGTTAATTGACTTGCATATATGTAGTGGTTTAAGGGTCATACTCTTCTCCTTCTTCTTCTTCTTGTAATTTCGATAGCAAATGAATATGAAATCGGGCTGTCAAAGACAACCCTCCACTGTCTCCAGGTTTGCTATGCAGCAAATCCTGAAGAATAAGCTCCGGTTGTTCATTCACCTCGAGAATCTGTCGATCAAAAGCCAAATAGATTTATTATTCATTTGTTGTAAGATATTATATTTTTAAGTGGTTTCCATTTATTATTTGATTGTATGATAAGTAAAAGCAAATACTACTAATATTCTATAACTAGAGCAGAGGAATTCAAAACAATGCCAAACAATTTTGATTAAACAAGTCGAGAAAGTAATCTACGTTAATACTACATTAAATCACTTTTGACTTGTGATTTCATTACCATCGAAACAATATGCACTTAAAACCTCATAAGAATGCGATATTATAAAGATGTAATAAAAAGTACTCGCCTCTCCAAAAGCAGCACAGAATTCTAGAAATTGTAGCGCACTGCCAACATTTTGTGCAGGAACGTCTATTCCACACACATTTCGCATCTCTATTCCAACGGGTAGTGGAAAGTCGGAATAAAGATCAGATTTTTGGCAATCCAAAACATTACCATCGATCCCCGAAATACCAATTTGTGTAATCTCATCCATATCATGATCCGCGGGCTCTTTTCGCTTCATTTTTATATCCTCCGATGAGGTATCGTCAATCTTTTCCTTCCCCTGCTTTCTCATAAAAAGGACACGTTAATTTTAACAACCAAATAGCATTAAGACAACCAAAGTTACTAAGATAACTAGACGAAACCTATCTTCGTTGTAATACAATCTATAACAGATATAATATTAAAGTTATGTTTTTATTGATGTAATCAGTAATTTGATATGATAAGTATTTGTTTGAATACACATTGGTTATATCTCATCCATTTTGCTTGATGTGGATACTAAATTTGTAAGAGATGCTTGAACAAAAATTTAATTGCACAACTAATAATAACATATATAAAAGTTCTTTCCAGGTAATCTAAAAGAAACTATAGGTGCCCTCTCAATAAATATTTTGTCAAAATAGGGATATTTTCTGTTGTTAGATATAAATTAGATACAATTTCACATGCCATCAAGTTTGTTTGTTTATATATGTTCATGATCCATGTTATAAAATACAAAACTTCATACGAAGAATCAATATAAACACAGTATACCAAGCGAGACGCGCGTATATTTTACGAATAGTTTTTATGGCACGTGTGGAAAAAAATTAAAAACTTTTACTACTTGCTTTAAGGGTGCTACCTTTTCCGACGGCGCACAAACATTTTCGCCATTTAAATGCTCCGTCAGCCTCTTAATACCAGATGAAACCCCACTTGCCCTTGCTGTCCGGGAAAGTACACCGGTTGGGCTTAAACCCTTTCTTTTCCTGTTAAATCCACAATTATATATATATATATATATGTTATTACGAAAACGAGGGAAAATCAGTATGAAATATGTTAGAAGACTTACATGCAGAGGCTACAATTGCAATCGTCCATGCACTTATGACAACACCAATTCCCTAACGCAACTAATTCTTCAGCCTTTTCACCATACCTAACTCGAAGAAAACGACAAAACAAGAATTTATAATTATCCAATTTAACGGTTAACTTTTAGACAAAACAAGAATCTATAATTATTGAATTTAACAGTTAACTTTTAAACAAGAATATAGTAAAGGGAAAAGAACAATAACCTGTTCCATAGGCACTTATGGCAATACATGGCAGTGCATCGCTTGTTCTTCTTCAAATTTGTGCAAGAGACAACAAAATCCCTCGTTTTTTGGCGACACTATAAAAAGTCGAATATTAAATGCGAGAAAGGCTGTAATCGAATCTAGGTAATTTAACATATGCAGTTATATAACGAAAGGTCGAATATTAAATGCGAGAAAGGCTGGAATCGAATCTAGGTAACTTAACATATGCAGTTATAAAACGACAAACGGTTTTTTTTTCCTTTTTCGTTATGGGCCAATAAGATCACATCTTATCAAAACCTAATGCAACATTTTACATATATAACAAGGTCGAAGATTTCTATTCACAGAGCCCCAATCCTGACATATGCAATGATTCAAATAAGAAGTTAACCTAAGACAACAACATAACATTTGCTTATCGAGCTTCATTGACGTATAAGAATGATGTATTTATTGTCTTCAGACAAGTAATCCAATTTCAAAATTTTCTGCTAGACTTTCCAAGACCACCTGTACTATAATAACCTCTCATAGCATGGATATTCTATTCAGCAGAACGAAATAAAGATCAGCACTTTGAGTTTACTCCACAGTTAATTTTTGTTTAACTTCACAAATTCAAATTGTTTCTAAATCATATTCTTACCATTGCCCTAATGCCAGCCCTAGCTAACACAAACTAAATAAAATTGGATTTCTAAACATAAAGATCTGATTATTTGTGCTTCATTTCCAATTAAAATCTGCTCAAAATCAGTTTGCTTACATATAGAACACTTATTTAACAAAACTAAAATGTTAATTAGCTAGAGTAATTCAAAGAAGAAATTAACAGATCATAACAAGAAAACATTAGTATCCTTGCTTCATTTTACTCCCAAAAAATAACTTCAAACAAAAAAAAAATTAGGGTTTTATTAGAAAAACACATATAAACACCTGATGGCAGGTCTTCCCGTGGACTGGATCATAAACTCGGGCACCCGCAACCCTCATAGCAGGGAATTTATTCCGTTTTGATCTAGGGGGGCTAATATCAGGACTCTTATTTAAGTCAATTACACCTCTTTCTGAACCTGATTCAAGCGCCATTGAAGTAAATTTATCAAACACTCAGGAAAGAATTTTCAGAGTAAATAAAAAAAAGAAATTCTTTTTTTTATTTCAATTTGTGAATTGGGATTGCTGTAGAGCTTTCAATTTCGTCTTTGCTTCCGAGGGTTTATAGATGCTGTGCTGTTGAGTGTGAACTGTCAAGGGTTAATAAAGAAGACAAAATTGCAAACGATATTGGGGTGGGATAAAAAGACAATGCCTCCATTTATTGTGGCTTTATGGGATGGGATTAGGGATTAGGATTACAGTAATGAGGCTTCCGGGTGGATTGAAACCAAACCGCCAACTGGAATTGTTTACCATGGTTTCTGGTTTTCGATTCTTTTCCCGCCATTAAAGTCACCATTTTTGCACTTCCTGAGAAGGAAATTTGCTTTGCTCCCTGTTTGGATACACAGGGAGGATCATAATAATATTTCCTTTTAATGGTTTTGTACAATGTATTTGGTTTAGGGGACGAAATCTATTTTGGAAATTAAGTAATTGATAATTTGATTTTCCAATTATCTAATTATATAATAGTGTGGATTTTCAATTATGTGATTGTTTAATATCGTAGATTTCAATTTTACTATTACATAATAGCGTTTGGTTTAAATTGGATAATTGATTTTTTTTACGTTTAATTATTGCAAATATTTTTTAAATTTAGTTAAAGTTTTGTAAGAAATGAAATACAGATTTTGATGTAGCGGAAGCAATAGAATTAAGAATTTTAAAGAGCACGTCCTTAAAACTTAAAGATTATGTAACACTCACGGAAAAAAACTAAGAACTTCAGAATATTATTGATCAAAATTCTGGGGAAAAACAAACATAAGCTAGTTTAAATAAATAAAGAACTAGAGTCCTATTCTAATTGAACTAGGAAACCTATTCACTTAGGAATTCCAACTAACTACTAATACTTAATTAATTAGAACTGCTAAAACACTAGAACTAATTAAAACTTAACAAACTCTAAATAAACTGAAATATGAAAAAAAAACAGTAGACGAGCTGAACAATGCCCTTATTCTTCACTTTCCCCTTTCAAACCCTTTTAGAAATATATTGGCTTCATGTTCTACATCAATCTCCCCGTCCGGATAAGAACTCGTCCCCGAGTTATATTCCGGGTATAACAATTCATCCGATGGGTGATACTCGGAAAGATCCGCAACGTTGAAAGTCGATGAAATGTTCATGTCTTCAGGCAAATCAACTATATAGGCATTGTCTCCTACCCTTTTCACTATTCTACACGGACCAATTTTTTTCTTTTTTAACTTGTTGTAGGTGCCTACTGGAAATCTAATTTTTCGTAGATGTACCATAACCAAATCACCTTCTTGAAACACCTTCACCCTACGATGTTTATCAGCGGCAGTTTTATAATTCTTGTTAGCAGCTTCCAAACTTTGACGTACCTGTTCGTGGACATTGTGAACTCGATTAGCCATATTATCCGCAGCAACACTAGATCCGGGCAGCTTAGGCATAGTGACAAGATCAAGATGAAGCTGTGGGGTCTTAGTATACACAATCTCAAATGGTGGTTTTCCAGTTGAACGATTTGTTGTGCTATTATATGCAAACTCAGCCTGAGCTAATGCACCATCCCATTGCTTTGGTTTATCTCCTGAAATACATCGAATTAAATCCCCTAAAGAGCGATTTACAACCTCTGTTTGACCATCCGTTTGTGGATGACCTGTGGTACTATACTGTAACGAAGTATCAAACCTCTTCCACAAAGTTCTCCAAAAATGGCTCAAAAATTTCACATCCCGATCAGATGTTATTGTTTTGGGAACACCATGTAAACGCACAATTTCTTTGAAAAATAAATCAGCAACATGACTCGCATCCGATGTCTTCTTACAAGGAATAAAGTGCGCCATTTTTGAGAATCTATCAACAACAACAAACACCGAATCCATACCTCGTTGAGTCCGCGGAAGACCCAACACAAAATCCATTGATAAATCCTCCCAAATATTCTCTGGAATGGGTAGTGGAGTATATAATCCAGTATTTTGCGATCGCCCCTTTGCTGTTTGGCATATCGGACAGCGCTGCACAAATTTTCCGACATCCCTCTTTAATTGAGGCCAATAGTATCGGGCCTCAGCTAATTGAATAGTCTTGTCGCGGCCTACATGTCCTCCGAGGCCTCCTGAATGTAAATCACGTATGATCTTTTCCCGCAAAGAGGAACGTGGAATACACAATTGATTTCCTCGAAATAAATATCCTCCTTGTACATGGAAATCCTCCACCGATTGTTTTGACTCAAGCTTTTCCCAAATATCTTTAAAGTCATCATCATCTACATATAGATCCTGAAGATAATCAAATCCGGTTATTTCAGATTTTAGGATAATTAGTAATTCACTTCTCCGACTCAAGGCGTCGGCAACTCGATTTTGTTGTCCAGATTTGTGTTTGAGTGTGAATGTAAATCGCTGCAAGTATTCGATCCATCCCACATGCATCTTACTCACATTTTTCTGACTATTAATAAATTTCAGCGCTTGATTGTCACTAAATAACACAAAATCGCGTTGAATCAAGTAATGTTCCCAATGTGTAAGTGCTCGGTACACAGCATAAAATTCCTGTTCATAGGTACTCCATTTTTTTCGAGCCTCGCTTAATTTTTCGCTGTAAAATTCCACAGGCTTACCTTCTTGAGATAGCACTGCCCCAATCCCGATATTCGATGCATCACACTCCACAGTAAACAACTTATCAAAATCCGGTAATGCTAATATAGGAGCACTACACAACTTTTCTTTGATTAAGGCGAAACTTGTGTCGGCTTCTTCTCTCCATTCAAACTTTCCTTTCTTGAGGCATTCTGTTATTGGAGCCATAATAGTGCTAAAATTTCGAATGAACCGGCGATAAAAAGTCGCAAGTCCATGAAAACTTCGTACTTCAGACACGTTTTTAGGAGTAGGCCACTCTCGTATTGCCCTAACTTTAGACTCATCGGTGCGTACACCTTCAGCGCTAATTACGAACCCTAAGAAGATTAAATGCGAAGTCATGAACTCGCACTTCCGTAGGTTGGCATATAGTTGATTGTCTCGCAGCGTACAGAAAATAATTCTTAAGTGTGTAATGTGCTCTTCTTCGGATTTGCTATAAATTAAAATATCGTCAAAATAAACAACGACAAATTTATTTATAAACGGTTTTAAAACCTGATTCATGAGCCTCATAAAAGTGCTGGGTGCGTTAGAAAGGCCGAATGGCATAACCATCCACTCGTACAATCCCTCCTTGATTTTGAATGCAGTTTTCCATTCATCGCCTGGCCTAATTCGAATTTGATGATACCCACTTTTCAAGTCCACGTTACTGTAAATGCAAGAACCAGCAAGTGCATCTAGCATGTCATTCAATCGTGGAATTGGAAATCTATACTTTACAGTTATTCGGTTGATGGCTCGACTGTCTACACACATCCGCCAACTACCATCTTTCTTTGGAGTTAGTAAGGCTGGTACTGCACACGGGCTCATACTCTCACGAATCTTTCCCGTCTTCAATAAACTCTCAACCTGGTTCTGTAAAATCTCATTTTCTTTGGGGCTCATTCGATAGTGCGGTAAGTTAGGTAAACTAGCCCCGGGCACGAGATCAATATGGTGTTGAATACTTCGCATAGGCGGTAATCCGTCGGGTAACTCCTCCGGAAACACATCCCCAAACTCTACTAACATAGATTGTACCACTTTAGGAATTTCAGATTTTTGATCCTCTATTACGCCTTTAACAGCCAACACCATGCACTCATTAACTTCTTTCATATCATTCACGAATTCACTCTCAGAGACAGTTAATAAACTAGTCTTTTCTTTTACAGGAGTTTTTTGTGCTTCTTTACTTTCAACTAGGGGTAATAGAATAATACGTTTCCCACAAAAAGTAAATTCATATGTATTCTTTTTACCATCATGCACAGTCCCTATATCAAATTGCCAAGGTCTACCCAACAAGATTTGGCACGCATCCATATCAACAACATCACAAATAATATCATCTTTATAGTGTTTACCAATAGATAAAGATACTCGACAAACCTCAATAACTTTGGTCTCGGTGCCTTTCTTAATCCACCCAATTTTGTAGGGAGATGGATGTTTTTCCGTCTTCAACTGCAACTTCTTTACTAATGCTTTGGACACAATATTTTCACTGCTACCACTATCAATGATCACATTGCATACCCTTTGATTGACAAGGCAGCGTGTACGAAAAATATTATGTCGTTGTGGGTCTTCTTCTACTTTTGGTGCAAATAGTAAACGTTGGATCACTGCGACAGTCTCTTCATCCGCATCATCCTCTTCGGTGTATTCTGCCGTCCATTGGACATTTTCTGCCATATCAAGAGGATCCACTAACTCGGGCATAGCTTCATTATCCTCCTCCCGTTCAGCCATATTGACCTTCCTGTTTCGACAATCATTCGAGCGATGCCCCGACTCTCCACACTTATAGCACCTGTTTCCAAAATTCTTAGCATAGGGATTGTTGTTTGGTTTAGTATAGTTAGGGGTCTGCTGCTTATGGGGATTTTGGGTAGGTTGGAGTGGATTTGGTGCCGTGGTGGTACTTTGAGATACAACTGGGGATTTTCCTCGGGTATTTACGGGCTGGGTATTTTCTTGATTAAATCGAGTAGGTTGATTTCTTGTGGTATTTCGGCTGAGTTGGGTTTCAATTTTTCTTGCTAAGTTGATAGCATCATCAAGGCAATCTATATGGTGAAGACCAATTTGGTCTTGGATATTCAAGCGTAATCCGCCAATAAAACGTGCTACCTGTTGGTTGTCTGATTCTGCTAAATTATTACGCGCATTAAGTCTCAAGAACTCGTTACTATAGTCTCTGATCGAACGCCCACCTTGCCTACAATTCTGATATTGATGATACAATACTTGTTCATAATCTTTAGGCAGAAATCTTTTATGTAACATCTCTTTCATATCAGACCAACGTCGTATCAGTAGCCTTCCCTGTCTCCTGCGATTTTCTTGTAGCTGATCCCACCAAACTGAGGCTCCTCCTGTCAGCTTGTAAGAAACATATTGAGCTTGATTTTCCTCAGGAACCCTCGTGTAATTGAAAAACTTATCAACAGTCGACTCCCAATCAAGGTATTCCTCAATTTCAAAATATCCATCAAAAGGCGGAATATCTATTTTGAGGCGAAAATCTGTTGCCTCGTTATCATCTCGCCTATCCCCACGACGAAAATTACGAGGGGGTTCACGAGCAGGAAATTCGTAATCATCGAATTCCTCGAATTCTTCGTCATTAAGCTCTGCATGAGCACGTCGCCCATACCGTCTTGCATGACCAATTGCTACAGCAGGTTGGATCGGGGGAATACCCCTATCGCGTGCCTGATTGTTGTTCCTGTTCGCACCGTTTATCGGATTCCAGGCGTTGATCATACGGGTTAGGCCCGCCAACTCACCACGCATATCCTCCATAAATTGATGCAATTCCGTTCTGAGTTCTTCGACTGCAGTACGGGTGTTGCCTTCACCATCATTAGCCATCATCTCCCCGGGAAAACCGAGGCTCTGATACCACTTGATGTAGCGGAAGCAATAGAATTAAGAATTTTAAAGAGCACGTCCTTAAAACTTAAAGATTATGTAACACTCACGGAAAAAAACTAAGAACTTCAGAATATTATTGATCAAAATTCTGGGGAAAAACAAACATAAGCTAGTTTAAATAAATAAAGAACTAGAGTCCTATTCTAATTGAACTAGGAAACCTATTCACTTAGGAATTCCAACTAACTACTAATACTTAATTAATTAGAACTGCTAAAACACTAGAACTAATTAAAACTTAACAAACTCTAAATAAACTGAAATATGAAAAAAAAACAGTAGACGAGCTGAACAATGCCCTTATTCTTCACTTTCCCCTTTCAAACCCTTTTAGAAATATATTGGCTTCATGTTCTACATCAGATTTGATGGCTTTTTATTAAATAAATGTACTTTTTATTAAGTTATTTGTGTACGTTTTGTCACCTACGTCTATGTGAAGTATTTGTAGTACAAAAATTTGAATACATTCGATGTACTGACTGTTTCTGACTGTGCTTTTGTAATCATATTTACTATTTAATTACTACAATAATAAATTAATTTGACCATGACACATCAAGGCACTAAATGGGTCTAGATTGTCCTCTTAATTTAGAGCATCTACCTTCAAGATTTTGAAATTTTCACAAAAAGGTATATTTTAAATGTGAATCACAAATATTATTAATTTCTTAAAAAGAAACCATACTAGATTTTGACTTTTGAGAGAAGACGACTCTATCTCATTTTTAATATATTGGGCAAGCAAAAGTGCACAAGCATTTATTCAAATATTCTACTTAATATTTATTTTATAGACATTTTTTCCACAAATAGAAAAAAGTTAAATTATAAATATTGTAAATATCCATATACATACATCTATAATATATATTATATATGTAAAACAAATAAAAATTGGCTTATGTATATATTATATTTATATATGTCTACAAGTACATCACAATATATATTGATTATACAATATTTTTACTTATTGTTAAATGATATAACTATCCCTATAATTTGTGCATATGAAATACATAATATAGAGGGTATATTACAAGTGAATTGCAATACCACTAAGCTAAAACTTTGGTGGTCTATAATTTTTTCTCAATAATACATTTTTGCTTCTCTTTGGTGTGTTTTCATCTCTTTTTCAACCGCCATTTTTAAAAATAAATTGAAAAATATTTGAATTATAATTGAATATTCAAACTTATTTTAATTAAAATTGAGTTTTAAAATGTGTGTTTTTGAGCTTATTTGATTATTAATCATAACATGAGCTCATCTTACATGTTTTTTTTTATTTTTTAATTTTCGAATCGAGCTTAAAACCCCATTTAGACTATCTCAAACCAGCGCCACACTTTTTGGTGTCGGGGTGCTCTAATTCGGCCCCATTCACTGCGCCAGATATGGCGCAATGAACAGTGTTGCGCCATCTACGACGTGGATATCCTTTTTTCTTTTTCTTTTTTTGCCTTTTTTAAGTCCTTTTTCTTTGTTTAGGTTTTCAATGTAGTGTCTTTATAAGTTTGAATTATTTTCAATTTAGTTCTTCAATTTATTTTTAGTTATAATTATACTTTATTTGTTATATTTTATCCAATTAAACATTATGAAGTATTTGTAGTACAAAATTTAAATACATTCGATATACTGACTGTTTCTTACTATAATTTTGTAATCGTATTTGCTATTTAGTTATTAAAATAATAAATTAATTTGACCATGACACGTCAAGGCAATAAATGGGTCTGGATTGTCATCTCAATTTAGAGTATCAACCTTCAAGATTTTGTGATTTTCACAATTTTTTATTTAAATGTGAATCACATATATTATTAATTTCGTTAAAAGAAATCATACTAGTTTTTGACTTTTGAGAGAAGATGACCCTATCTCATTTTTAGTATATAGGGCAAGCAAAAGTGCGCAAGCATTTATTCAAATCTTCTATGTAATACTATTCTATAGACATTTTTTCCACAAATAGAAAAGGTTAAATTATAGATATTGTAAATATCCATATACATACATCTATAATATATATTATATATGTAAAACAAATAAAAATTGGCTTATGTATATATTATATTTATATATGTCTACAAGTACACCACAATATATATTGAATTATACAATATATTTACTTATTGTTAAATGATATAACTAATCCTATAATTTGTATATGCATAGGAAATACATAATATAGAGAGTATATTACAAGTGAAATGCAATACCACTAAGCTAAAACTTTGGTGGTCTATAATTTTTTCTCAATAATACATTTTTGCTTCATTTTGGTGTGTTTTCATCTCTTTTTCAACAGTCATTTTAAAAAATAAATTGAAAAATAATTGAATTATTCAAACTTATTTTAATTAAAATTAAGTTTTAAAATGTGTATTTTTGAACTTATTTGATTATTAATCAAATCAACATGAGCCTATCTTACATGTTTTCTTTTATTTTTAACTATCAAATCGAGCTTGAAAACTCATTTAGACCATCTCCAACCAGCGCCAAATTGGCGCTGGTTGGCCCACTTTTTGGCGTCGGGTGCTCCAATTCGGCGCCATTCACTGAACAGTGTTGCCACCTGCGCTATTTCTGGCGTGGATTTCCTCTTCTTCTTCTTTTTTCCTTTTTTTAGTCATTTTTATTTATTTAGGTTTTCAATGTAGTGTCTTTTATAAGTTTGAACTATTTTAAATTTAGTTCTTTAATTTATTTTTAGTTATAATTATACCTTATTTGTTATAGTTTATCCAATTAAATATTATTTCAATGTATAAATTAATTATAAAAAAAATTGTATTATAACTTATATAAAATGCATATTTTACAATTAGTTATATTATAACTATAGTTTAACCACTTATTAAATAATATATATAGTTGTTGATTAATTTATTAAATATCAAAATACAATTAAAATAATTTATAATTATACAATAATTTTATTAAAAAATTATTTTTTTTTTTTATGAAAGTGCATAATTCGAAAAGTGTTGGGTTTATTTGTGAAAGACTGTAAGATTATAAAAAAGATAGAAAAATGGAATATTCGTAAAATTCTTTTTTGGTGCAGTGAATAGTGGTACGCGTTGAAGTGAATTTATTGTAGCTGCGCCAAATTAGTGCAATTTTTGCACCAATTTGATGCAAAATGACTTTGGGTTGGAGATGGCCTTAATTGTTCAAGTTTAATTTGATTTGGTAACAAAATAAGATCAAATGAGTTTTAAGTGATCGAACTCACGTCAAGTAGTGAGTAGTTTTGTTTGTCTTTTTTACCCTATTCAAGCGTCTCTATTTATAAGGTTAGAGGTGTAATATTATTTCCAAAAAAAATATAAATCCTTATAAGGTTAGAGGTGTAAAATTATCTTCAAAAGAATTAAATCCCGTGGTATATTTGTAAAAAAAAATGTCTAGCTTTGTGTAATTTGAAAAAACTGAATCTTTATGTAATTTCAAATAATTGAAGGGATCTATATGTAATTTAAAAGAAAGGAAGATGAAAATAATGAAATCAAGCAATTCAGTACAGGAAGCAATTAATTTTGGGAGGCAAAGAAATACACGCAGTAGAGAATTGAATTTGGGATCGAGATTTGATTTGATAAAATGGGATTTGTAGAAGAAGCTAGAGAGAATCACGTCAAGAAGAAGGTAAAACTCGCATCATAAAACCCTTCTTAAACCCTATTTCCTTTGCTTCCAATTTTGTCGACAAATCAAAAATTTATGAAGGCATTATGAACTGATCAGTTTAGGTTGAATCAGAATAGTGAGGCATTTTGCACGGATTAATTCTTGTTAAACCAAATGGTAATCCAATTTGCTGGATTTTTTTTTGGACATATTACAAGTCTTTGAAGAACAGATGTATACGGTTTAAAATTGTTACTCTTATTATAGATCATTTCAACTATTGCTCTTAGCCATTTGAGTTCCCTGTTTGAAATCATACTTTATGCCATATTTTATCAACTCTCAAGTTAATTTTTGAAACATATATGCTCGTAAAGTTTTGTTGTTAAAGAAATATTTCTTCACTCATCGGTTTGTACTTCAATTTCTGTAAGGAACAAAAAAGTCCCATAAGTTTCCCAGGTCACTTGCAAAGATAGAAACTATATCCAAGAGTAATGGCTGCAATTTCTTGAATTACATCTCAGTTTTAAGTTCATCAGTCCTTCGTTCTCGACAGATTGACACTCTGTTTTCTTGTAGTGTATAAGTTGAATAATACTAACAAAAGGGTTTCTGATTTGTATATATACTTTTGTTGTAGCACAAACGACACTGTCTTGGAACGAACGAAGAAAGAATACATGCTCCAACAGCAAGGATAAGGGTCTCTAATATTAGTTTGTTTTTTACACACTATAATTTCCATTAAAAATTAACAAAATTACACCATCTCATATAGTTAACAGAACTATAATAGACAGCAATTGAGGAGATGACCATGTTAGATCATTTGTGCCATTTTACCTAGTAACAATGTCAATTTACACAATATAGATAGGGAGGTTTCAACTAAGAAGCACCTCATACTAATCAACATGAAGAAAGAGTTAATTTCATTATAGTCGTGTATGCTAGCTTCAAACGAGACATTCTCAAATTATACTGTCTGAACATTCTCAAAGACAATTCCTAACGAGCGCAAATTCAAGGGTCAGAACAAAAAACCAATCAAAATTTATGGAACACAGTTTAGAAACTACTAGGAATTATGAACCCTCCACCCAAATTACGATAAAACAACAAAAACTAGGGCACATACAAAAAGTGAAAGATAATTAGGTTGGTTTCCGCATGTTACGACCAGCACGAATAACTTCATCCACAAGTAGCAGCTGAGATGTAATCACAGGGCTGCAAAAGATATGATTCTTCTTAGGAGAGCAGGAAAGTTGAATAGAAATAAAATTGGCACAAGAAAAACTATAAAGATAAATGCAGATAATAAATCTCCCTAGAAAATTTGAATTTGGTTAATGGGCAAAAATTGTTAAGAGTCAGAACTATGTATCTTAGCTTGTGAAACAAGAAGACTTTTGACATACCCTGAGTTTATAATCTGACGCTTGACAGAGTAATTGTCAAAAATACCCTCCATTTGAGGATCAATAGGCTCTCCAGTGTGTAGATTAAGTCCAACTATGTTTCCCTTGTCATGTTCTCCCTGTACAGGACAGGCCAATATTTACATGACATGATAATAAGATGATTCAGTAGGTTCGTTGTCCTGGGAAATTAGTAATTTAAAAATAAGATATCAAATTTACCGTGAGTTCAATAATGACGTCCTGAGTATCAAGGCCAGAGTTTTCAGCAAGTGTCTTTGGAATCACAAGAAGGGCATTCGCAAAGGCTTCCACACCAAGTTGAGCACGCTATATAATGTTTCCCACATCACACCAGATCCATGAAAATATAATAAATGTTTAGATATCCAACTAATAATCCTGAACTCGGCAGTTTAAGAAAAGAGTTTAACAATTGCATGCTAACTCAAGATACATTAACACATTTACATACCCCTTTCACAGTTTTCTTCACTTCATTAACTAGGTATTGTCTGGCCGCTAACTCAAAAGCCCCTGCACCCTGTTGTGTGCATAAAAATGACTTGTTACGGCAACTAACAAAACCATATTTACCAAATGAAAGTTCAACTGAAAACAGAGTGGAAATTGTTATCTTCTTATATTTCATAAGAGATTATCATAAGCAGATAATATATCTCAAGGAATTGCGGACTTGGACAACCATTAATATGCAAATGATTTTGACAAAAACAGATGATGGGCTTGCAAATATAACTAATAACACCTCAAAACACAGTAGGGGTTTGACTAAGCTAAGAAAAACTATGCCAAAATTATGTCAACAAGAAAACTTCGGTATCACCATGATGGAAAGTACTTACCAAATCTGAAGCACTTATATATTGTAAGATTAACAAACTACAAGATCACTGAAAAATAACAAAAAAATTCAAGACATGTGATAACTCACTAGTACAACAGCTTCATCTTCAATGGTATTCTTCACTGCCCTCAAACCATCACGAATAGCATCTTTAATCTGAGCAATTGTATGATCATTAGGCCCTGCGCAAAGCTTGCAGGTTAAATTAATGGAAACAAAATTAACCAAATGGAACCCGCCAAGATTGTCCATAGGTTGAAATAATCCATGCCAGTACTGATAAAGCAAAGTATACCATCCAACAGGTATAATTTTCAAGAGACAAAAAGTGACGCAATCAAATAAACAGTTGGTAAATACCTTTAATGAGAATTGTGCAGGAGTTTGGATTTTTCACATTTTCCACAAATGTATACTTCTCTTCTCCAAGAACGTGCTCATAGACCAGTCCAGCCCAACCAAGGCTGTCAGGGGTTAGGTCATCGACTGAATTGACAGCTTCTCCACCACAAGCCAATACCAATCTCTCCATGTTTCTCCTTTTCGCCCTTCGCAGGGCAATTATCTACAAAATTATTACCAAAATCAGAGTAGAGTAGATATATAGAGTATGATAATAGAAAAGTCATGATAGAATAAAATTATTAGATTAGTCAATACAGATACGAAGAAGGAAAAGTACCAGTTCTAAAAGTTGGATAATCCAAAGTAGCGAAAAAAGGATCACAATAGAGTATGTATAATTCATAGTGACATCAGAAAACTATTCCAAATATTGAACAAACACAATAGACTATGTATAGCATAATGAAACTACAGGAAGTCTGCTGGTGGTGGGGTAATTTCAAGACACTTTAATAGTAAAGACAACTTACTCCAGCTCGAGCAAGAAGATCCAACGATGGAGGATCAATTCCTTTTTGATTAATGACAACAAAATTGTCATCAGTTCCAGCACACAACTGCAGTAACACAAAGGATTATTAGCTATGAGCAGAAAAAAACATGCAAATGAGTGATCGACCCTTACCTTGTTCTTTAAATCAATAATCTTCTGGACTCTTTCATCAACAGATCGTCTTTCTGCTGCAACCATTGCTTCTCTCTGTTCTGCATTTGAGTAAAAGAATCCTGCATTTACTTCACTGGAAAAAAAAATGTTAGCCGTGTCAAGAGAAGAACAATAAAGCACAAGCTGGTACAACATTCTACCATTTATTACCTCTTCTCGTACTCCAATGAGACGTTACAAGTCAAGATATGACAATTTTCAGCTCGACGTTTCATATCTGGATGCCTTGAACCATGGTCAAGAACAAGACCCTCAACCTAGAAACAGCAGGAAAAAAGTATGTACGGGTCAGTAAGAATATATACTCATACTTCATTGAAGACGATGCCACCACATGCACATAATCCAAAACAATCTGTTATGAAGTATATCTTCATTTTTAAAATTTTCCCATTTGGGGGGGGGGGGAGGTTGATTCCCAGAAAAATTTCAAGGGCTTGTAGATTTTCATAGGCTTTCACGAATTCCTAAATAACGGAATGATCTGTTTCGCTCAGCAATTCTTCAGGTATACTTACAATAGACCAAACTCACAAAATGAGACAAACCAGCATTTAGAAGCAAACACCTAACTGGGAAAAATTCAAAAAAAATCGAGAACAAAATCACAATTAACCAAATTGACATACCAGACGAGTGTCTACATCAAACTTGTGGCGCATGTGCATTATTTCAACCATAAAAAGATCTATAGGCTCCTCGGGCTTGCGGATGCAGAGAACCTACACCACAAAGTAACAGAACGGCACTTAAAAATAAAAGATAACAGTTTAATACTGAGTAACAGAAGGAAAAGTTAATGTCACATTTAAGTGCATCACTGCTAGTAAAACTTGGTAGAATTATCATATCACACTGTACCACTTACAGAATTTACAACAATTTCAGTTAGTTGATCTGCCAATGCCTCGTATAACTGCAAAGGAAGAAAGACAAATCCAACATGTAAGAACATTATTAAAGAGATACATGACTCAGAAATTACGTGGCTGAAGAAACCTTTGTCCTCAATGTTGTTCTTGCAACCATCTTCAGTATCTCTTTATCAGGTTCATCACCCATCACTACAGGAGTCTTGAACTTTTCAAGAAATTGGAGTGTTGCTCTTTTCGCAATTTCAAATCCATCAACTAGGACACGTGGATGCATTCCTACAAGGTGATGGAACTTCAGTTTCAAAGCTAACAAAACTCACAACAAATATCAATGTACCGCTCATAACATAAAAAGAGAAAGCATAAGACTCCAGTTATGTAGATTTTCTTAAGAAAGTTGGCTCACCTTCGTCAATGTACCGCTCTGATTGCTTCATGAGTTCACCAATAAAGATGACAGTAGAAGTAGTACCATCACCGCTTGTATCATCTTGAGCAACAGCAGTACGAGCAATCATTATTGCTGTAGGGCTTTGAATTTGCTGTCATAATCCAGAAAATCAATATTCTGAGAATGATACCATACATAGACATCCTTGTCCTATTTGTATGTAACGTTGTGCTTATACTACAAGTTGAAACTCAATTTTGAGAATACTTTTATATGCAAAGTGAATGAAAACAAGATCAAAATCAAACAAACATCTAGATAAAAAGATTGGACAGATTATTTCATCTTCAAATTAATTCTTTTCACCAACCCGTAATATCACAAGAGCCCATTTCATTAACCAATAATTCTAGACGCGAAATAGAAAGACAAAAACTGGAAAACAAAGAGAATCTAACCATCTCTTTCAAAAGCGTGTTCCCATCCTTGGTGAGTTTGATATCACCAGATCCACCAACAAGCCTGTAAAAAATGAAGATGCAAAATAATCAACTACAAACCCTAATAAAAGACAACGAAAAAAACAGTAAAACTATATCGAAATCAAATACATACATCTTAATAGTGCCCTTGGGGCCGAGATTAGTTTTAAGAACATCGTGTAAGCCCTTAGCGGCGTTGATGTTCATGTGAAGTGCATGTGACTTGTTTATCACCTCAGCGTTCGGATTCAACACCTTAATCGACATTGTTTCAGACGATTAAATTAAACAACGTGTAGTATGGATACGGAGCGAATAAGATTACTGGATTTGAAATGAGGAACTATAGATCGGGGGTTTCTGAAGGCGCAAAGTGAAGTGAAGTGTGGGAAGGAGGGCTTTTAGGGCTTTCGATAATGCACTCTCTCCAGAAGGTACGGTGTCGTTTATAGTTAAGCAAAATAAACTTTATACCCTTTACTATTTATTTTATCTCATTTAGGTTCCTAAATTATAAAACATATCAAAAACGTCCTTATCATAATTTTTTAATTGATAATTAGATTGACATTTATCTCATTATACCCTAAAATTATTTACTTTATACTTGGTCAAAATTAATTTTGTATCTAAAAATATTCACTTTATCTTATTTAGATCTATAAAACGTATCCAAAAAATTATATTGTCCTCTTTTTAAGAAATAACTCCATTGTATATTCAGTTTCTGCTTTTTTTTTTTTTCCTATTTCGCACTTATTTTTTATTCAAAATCACATGTTTTATAATTTTTTATTTTAATTTCATTTTTCATATTTTTATTTGTTTGATTATGTTTATTGTTAATGATATGACTACTTTTCTTAATTTTTATACTTTATATTATATTTACTATACAGATTTCTTCCCGTTTTCGTTGTGAAAGAGGTGTTCTTTGATTGCACTAGTTCTTTCGGTTATTATTTACAATTTTTTGCCAATGCTAATGGTCAAACTAAGTTCCAAATATTTCATTTTCTCATAGTCTTGTTTGTTTATTTACGTTTTTTTGTTAGATGATATGATATAAATATTTTATTTCAAGACATATCATTCATAATTTTATGTATTTCTTCACAATTTTAAGAATCTTATATGTTTCTTTCCATTTTCTATAAAATGATACGACATGAACTTATGACTTCTAAATATATTATTGTTCAGGTGATTCTATCATGTACCGGATAGATTTTTCCATTGTTGTTCATAACTTTATTTGTTTAATTGTTTCTCTACATTTTTGTGGTAATTTTGTATACTATTAGGTCTTAATTAATATTTGAAAACATATAATAGTTTCCATACTTAATTACTTATGCACAAATAATTGTAATTAAATCTCTGAAACATTTGAAGAATCTATCACTTAATCAGCCACAAAATCCTTGTCTTCGTATAGCTAACATTTGATATGTAATAATCTTATTCATGAAATACAGTTTGCACGGTCCATTTGAAGTTTGAACACACTAAAAGCAACCAGAAAACTGATGCTGATACAAAACAACCTTAGTAGTGAACTAAGGATCAAACACAAACGATCGATTCAATGTATTCAAACGTGTGTGGCAAAGATGATGACTGAACCACAGGCCGCCCAAAATCATAGATTTCTTCAAGTGTACCGCAGTTAAGATCAAAAACTACAACCTTATGAGAAATCTGCAAAACCAACAACAAACCTTCATCCTCGTCCCTAACGACAGAAAAAACCGAAAACCCATAGTAAACTCTGCATAACAACACATTACAATAAGCCAGATTTGGGTAAGAACCAAACAGTATTGTGAGATCAATTCGATGTTTCACAAACCAGTCTGAGTAATCCCTCTTCATTTCATACACATTGAGTGCTATTTTCGTATCACGGCTTCCAATGATATGCAAGTGATCACAAGATTCACCGAAATAATAAACATCTCTTATCTCAGAGGTTAATGGCATTTTTATTAACCTTTCGGTATCAACATTGAAATACAAAAGCTCTTTAGGCTGATAACTTATCCAATGAATCGAACCGTTCCAGTAAACGCCATAATCGAAACGGGCTCTGGATGTAAATGGTTCACCAGAGACTTTCCAAGCACCTGAATCAGAGGAGTATATATCGACTTGGGAAAGCCCACGAGCAGATTCAGATTCTCGAACACAAACAGCTTTGTAAATGGGAGATTTTGTATGATCAAATGCTAAGTTTACTCCATGAACGATTTTTGGAACTTGGTTCAAAACACCTGGTTTAGGAAGTTTATTGAAACAGTTTGTGGTAGGGTTATATACATAGCAGTTACGAATCGGGGACCTACTATAGCTGCTATTCGAAATCCCAGAACTACAACAAAGAAGTAATCCATTACACGATTGTTGAATCCAAAATGCAGAAGGGTCCTCTGAGAAATTGAGTTTTTGAAATGGCAGATTGGTGGGATTTTTAACATCTAAATGAATGTACTCGAATTCGGAGATTTTGGGACTGGGATAAACAAATCCTATTGCACGATTAGGGTCTGGATTTCTTAGAAGTGAAAAACGGGAGCTGGTTATCACAGATTTCCAGTGTTTGGACACACACTTGAAGCGCATAAGTGATTTTACAGGTAAACGCAACAAGATTTGCATCAAGAGATCGATTATTGAATCTATAACCTCTGCTGATGTTGATGTAGTGATGTGATTCTGAATCGCCATTGTTAGCTTAACGAAGAAACTGTAGATTCAATTCAAGAGCTTATTATCGAGCATATTGCGATCAATTTGATAAACAGAAACCAATGAAAATGATGAGCCCAGATGAAATCATGAAGAATCAAAATCAAAATCACTTCGAATAAGAGTAATCGTACATGATGATCAACGCCCTCCTGAAGATTTGTGTGATCTAATGGAGTAAAAGGGTAACATAGGGGGAGGTTTTCAGAATATATATATATTATATATATAAAATTATATAATAACCCCATTTGTTAATTTCTTCTTGTCCGGAAATTACCGCGCAAGTTCACAGAACATTCAAACCTGTTTATTTTTGTTTTCAATCATTTTTCTAACCAAATGGTGACCCCAACTCAAATTTTATGTCAGATTTTTATCTTTTATTTTCTCTAGTAAATAAACTAGGGTTCTTGCGTTTTGGTTTCTTATTTGGTTGAACTAAACATAGCGTTAGTGAAACTGAGTAACAGTATCACTGACCACATAAATTTATATCTAGAAGGTAAAATTCAGTTTACCAGTGGTTTATATCTAATCTAGAAGGGTAAAAGTCAGTTTATTTCATCTTTTTCCAAGGCTTTCAAAAACCTGGAAAACAGAGATTGGATTAGGTCTCTCTAGCATAGTAAAGTAAACTACTGGAAATGCTAAAAAGAGTAACTTTACATATAAAGTAACTCTTGAACCCATTCATCTCAATTTTCCTACACACACAAAACAAGATGCTATCAATGGGCTTTCAACAAGGCACAGGCAATTGTTCTTCAACTCTTTCACCCACTCCAAAACTACCGAAAAATCCAATCTTTCCTTCACTAAAGGCTCCAATTTTCCCCCTTTATCCACTCAACCAAAGAAAACTCAAACCCATCAAAATCCCTGCTTCATCTTCCTCCCTAACCCAACAATCATCAACTTTGGACAGCAAAAATGATAGTGAACAAGCAAAAGAGAAGTTGGGAGTTATAGTGAAGCCAGTGGAGAGACCAAGGCTTGTATTAAAGTTCATTTGGATGGAAAAAAACCTTGGAATAGCCATAGACCAAGTGATTCCAGGTGGCAATGGTACTATTCCTTTGAGCCCATATTATTTCTGGCCCAGAAAAGATGCTTGGGAAGCGTTGAAGGTTATGCTTGAGCGTAAGCCATGGATTTCCAAGAAAGAGATTGTTGTACTGCTGAATCAGGCAACTGATATTATCAATTTGTGGCAGCAGAGTGAAGAGGACTAAGCCTAGTAAGATTTCTTGTCGTTTACTGATGAACTATATCTGTTTGTTTATTCTGTTTTTGAGTAATTTATTATGAATTGTGTATTATGAGTATTTGTGAGAATGATGTGATGTTATTTGTGTTTCTTTATGTTTTTAGAAAATGAGTGGAATTACATGAACAATCAAATGTGGTTTACTGGTTGAGTTCGTTAAAAGTAGTAAAGAAAGAGAAGAAATAATAGTTGTAATGGCTATGGATGGTTAGAAATAGCATGAAGTGATGAACCTAGTGATTAATATCTAGTTATATAAAGAAAACTAAATGTAAATGCAAAGTTGAAAAAAAAACAAGTTTTTGAAAATGGGTTGTGGTTGTAATTTTTTTAATTTTTTTTTTAAAATGGCAATCAAAACATTCTTGTTTCTCTGCCCTTGTTTTTACCCTCTCTTGCATTTCCACTCCCATGCTGTATTTAGTTAGTAGTTAGTACTCTGTTTCTTGAAATGTGATTGATTGGAAGTTCTCAAAATGAATTTTTGGACTAGTTTCTTATCATTACCTATATTTTCCTTCTTTCTGCTATTTTGAGTATGATTTAGTGCATAACTGATGGTTAATTAGGAAACTTTGAAGCTTGACTATCTTGTTTCATGTTAAAACATGTTTTAATACGGTGCTGTTTAACAATACTAGTTTTTACGGTGTGAAAAATGTTAAGTGCTAGACGGAGTCGATTGAAATATGAAAGAAACAAAAAGACGCATTATAAGAGCTGAAAAGAAGCTTTAAGCTTCTCGAATCGTAGTCTATCATCTGGATGAAAATGAAATCGACTGTTATTACTTCTATTCGCTCGTCCAATTCATGGCAATGTTTTGAAACCCAACCCGGTCATCGAACCGGAAAATTGACCAGGTCACGGGTCACTGGTTCAACCGTTGGGTCAATACCGGTCGAACCAGTAATGTCACAATTACACAATAAAATACTAATATTTATTATAAAATTTTAAAACATAAAAATTTGATATTTCCTATTTTCAAAATCATTTTTAGTTCATATATTTATAACAAAATCATGAAAAAAATTGAGAGTTTTTTTAAATAAATAAGCAAAATTATGTTCAATTGATATAATTTTCGAATTCATGGAATAAAAATCAAATGTACATCACAAATGACATAATTGCTACATCATTGTATAATAAACCAACAATTTTGAAGAAAAAAACTTAAAAGCTTTAATAATTTACAGACCAACAAAAATTAAAACGAAAAAGACTAGAGTTTTACAAATAATATATTTTGATTTGATTTGATTTGTTCGAATGAAAAATTTTCTTGAGAAATTTTCTTTGAATCATGTTGGATGAGTAAAATAATAGAAGATTGGTGATTTTTTGCGAAAAAACTAAGTTTTAAGCTTGAATTTTGGTATTTATAAAAACTGAACGGTTCGATTGACCTGGGACCGGTTTTGCCGGGTCACCAGTTCGACCGGTGGGTCGAATGGTTTTTGACCAAATTGACCGATTTTGAGCCAAAAACGATTTTATGGGTCTGATCGATTCATTTTAAGGACCGGTTCCAGGTCAAACCGGTTAAACCGGACGGGCCGGGCTGGGTTTTAAAACCTTGATTCATGGTTTTTGGTACTCATACTTTTAACCATCGCATTTTCGTTAGGGCCTGTGTAAGATGAAAAATGACCATATGAATGGAGCTCTTCAAGGTAGAACTTCCTTGTAATGATGATTTGTGCATTTCCGTTTATAAGAAATGAAAAATTATATACCATCCAATCGAGGCCATAATCTTCAAATCCTTCAAAACATACCGCTTCATTTGACGAGTTAAATAAAAAACCTGTCCAGTCAAAACAAGCCAGTAAACATAAATTACATTGGCCTACAGTGGCTCCCAACTTTTATACCAAAAGATCGAAATTCCAACTTAACAACAGATAAAGAGGCAAAACTAAACCCATATACACCAAGGAAATAAGCAACAGTTTGTAAACTGAGATGTAAATTCCATTTGAAACTATCCGTTTGAAATTAAGATCAATAAAAAAGAAAATTAGAGAATTTTACGGGACAATAAATATTAAGAAAATTCGACCTCGTGCATCCAAATAACACTGTTTGTGAAAGCCACTGTCAATAATTGAAATCGATCCGCATGGCAAGAAAAGCATTCATAAAACAAATTAAACCGGAGAGTACTAAAGGAGCCCGGTCAAATCGACAGATACTTCAATCATCAAACTCGTTCATATGATCTAAGAGGTAATTAGCAGCCAGCTCCTCGTTCTTGTTGCAAGCAAAGAATACTTCCAATACCAATGCTCGATCGAACCCCATTGCTTCAAGCTGCATGTGAAATTACATGTAAACCCTCTAATTGAATCAAATTAATCACAGTGGCATTGCTAAGTTTTAGCTCAAGAATCATTAATACACTCACAAATGGTCAAAATACATGAAATTTCAACCTACCACTCAGGTTTTACCCAAGCTGAGTTGTGAACCGTTGGATGATAATGTGATAATGCCATAAAACGAGACAATGATATCACCATGTGGGATCAAATAATTCGGTCTCACTTAGGAAAAGGGCCATAATGGGACGGGAAAACTTACGCGTTCAATTGCTTCCCGCTCTTCTGGTGTAACGGTCACAGCCTGTGGCATTGCTTCACCGAGTTGGCCTAAGATGTTCCTGATTTATTTTTGTGGTATTAAGTGGCAAGAAGATATTCAGGAAAAAAAACAACTGAGAAAGTAACAAAATGTGATATTGATTAAATCCAATTTCTCACCCCTCGCCCTCGACAGGTTCATTTATCAGGCGTAAGAAGTCTGCCTGATGTTCTTGAATTAAACGTACTAGTTGTGGATTTTGCTTTCCCAGTTCTTGAAGCATTGGCTGCAGATACAAAACAAATTGGGCTTTGTCATTTCCTTTGATGGGATTATGATCCAAATGATTATTTGAAAGAAATAAATTTTATGTTGATTAGTTAGCCTTTGGACAGTAATGGTTGTTAAAATAGTTAAAGATGTACAAAATCATTTGAGATGATGTGTATGTTTTATTGCACATCTCTTGAGCTAGATTATATATCCACCATCATTGTAATTATGTACCGAGCCGTTTCTTTATCAAGCGAATTTATGGGCTTCTATAACTCCAAAAGAACATTGGATTAGCCTGTATCAGATAATATATCCTTACAAATCACCCAAGGTGAATGAGGTCTGATAGTATTCACTATGCATAAATACAACACAGCATAAATAGTTACAACTGAAATATGTACCTGCAAGATTTGGGGGTTGGCTTGCACCATAGCTCGTAGTGCTTGAAACTGAAGGAGTTTTAACAAAATAAAAGTAAGCAGAAATGGTGAAAAATATCAAAACAATATGCTTTGTTGTAGAAAACTTTTTGTACCTGTTGACTATTGCGAAGAAAATCTAAGGTGCCAGCACTTGCATTTGAACCCATATTAGGGAGACCCTGGATCCAGGAACATAACGTCAAAGAAAAATGCATTTACATCTCTCTAAAGAACATCTAATTTGTTCCTTTATGTTCAGTTCTTGGAAATTGTAAGGGAAAAGGAAAAATCGCACAAGGAAAACCATTTTCCTTGTTTGGATACTTCAGAGAAAATAAAAAGAAAAAAGGTTGAACTATGTGTGAGAGGTTGATATACCAGAAAAATTCATACCTGTGGAAAAAGATCTAAAGGATTGGCATTGGGTCCAGCTGTAGGTGCTGCTGGTTGTGCAGCCTGGGGCACAGGCTGCCCCCCAGCAGGAGGTTGAGCAGCCACAGGAGGCACTTCTGCTTGCTCCGGAATACCCTGAAATTCAAAATTTCCTCCAAGGTTATTAAATAATGCAACTGTGGATAAAAATAAATCCGCAAGAATATTAAAACATCCTATTAAAATTCAGATAATTACGTGCAGGCCCTTTACTTATTGGGTAAAACTTATGAGGCTCCCGTGGTTTTGTATCGTAATTAGGCTCACACATATCTATTGTCTATGTAATTTATCTTTAAAATTCGATATAACCTCTTTATGAACCAAAAGTGCAAGAAATTGCCAAAAAAGAACACATCCACGATTTCGGGAGAAAACTCACAGAATAGAGGTATTCAACAGCTCTCTCTGGATTATTAAATGCTGCTCTAAGTGCACGAACTACTGTATCTCGATCCCAGCTTCCTCCACCCATATCAAGAATCTGTTGAACAGTGGACTCCAAATTATTTCCAGCAACAAGATTTGATGCTGCTTGATCGTACACATCAGGTGATCTGTTTGAAAACAATTATAGATAGGTTAATGAATATTATATAGCAACAAGAGCAGCCTCAATAAGAAGATAATCATAACATTATCACGGTAATAAAGAGATCGAAGGAACTCACGAAGCAATGGTAGGAGCAGGAATTGCAGCAGTTTCAGGAGTTGATTGCAGACTGCGAATGCATTTAACGGAAAAAATCTAGATAAGAATATAGAATAGGGACAAATTTTTATTAGCTCATACATAGCTGAAAAGCATCCATATAAACTTACGGTGTAACAGTTGACGCGGGTGTTGGAGCAGCAACTACGGGTTGTGTTGGCTGGGATGTATTACTTGCAGGTTGGGTCTGTAGAAATCCAATCAAAAGAAATCGTACCATTAGATGGTTTGGAGAATATAAATACCAAAATTATATTCTTAATTCTTATACAAAATACCAAAACCAAGTACACTAAAAATTATTGAATTGGTAAACTCAAGTAAGATGTAATCTTGCTAAGAAAAATATGCATGTCTGCATACCTTAGCCAGGACTCATGAGATGAACACCCAAAAATGGTTTCAAATTTGGCTAACGAAAGATGTACAAGTATGAAGGTGCAGGAGCTTACCGTGCTCGATGGTGCGGCAGATGCAGTTGCAGCTCCACTCGAAGATGCCTTGTTCTATAAATTTTGCACAAATCAAATACAACGCATAAATTTAGTTGTTAGGAGTTTCCTCTCCGGAGGAAGCATACTCACTACGAAGAATTAAGCCAGACACAATATAAACACTACTTTCATTATGGTGATACATGTATTCTTCATCAACACCCGAGTAAATTTATATACAGTGCATTGTGATAATTTGTTTGCACCAAAGCAAAATGATTCAGAGGTACAAATTCCATGGAAGGCGATTAGACATAGACGCAACGAGGTGGAAAAACAGCTTTTCCATATGACATGACAAAAAATTACCTTACTCAACATAATCACAACAAAAGTTTTATCAGCAACTTTGTTCTCCTCCAGTGTAGTCTCATCCTTGAGAACTTTTCCTTGATGGATAAGCATCTGCTGACCAGCTGGGTAAACATCAGAACCCTGAACTGATTCAATATTCTTCTTCACATCTGCCACCTGATAAATTATCAAGACGGGTGAAGGAAATACTAAGAGAACTGTAAGCGTGGATTGAATTAAATGTACCACAATAATGGATATGGAAACTTCTGAAAGTTTGTCTTCCATGACAATTAGTTAGTAGTTTAGTACTTTTGCAGCAACCCATGTCAAATAGCAAAATCAAGGTGGATTATATGCATATTACATATTAAATTAACGACCAAAAATATTATGAGAAAGCACGTTTAACTTAAAGGGATGATTAACATCATGCAATCCAAACTAAATCATCTAGCATGATAAACTTTTCACAATGACAGCGAGGCCATTCCAAGCCAGACCAATAGGAGTTAGATCTGATTTGCAATTACAGACATTGGAAAAGTATTCAACTACTATATTAATAGCTCCACGGAACTGACACAGTCTATAATAATTCAAATGAAAAGTTCAAATGAAATGACCAGCCAAGACCTATTCTGAAAGGGTCTATTACCAAATTAATTGGAGCAATCTATAACTATTCCTAGGTAAAGATTATCAAAACTTATTCTCAGTAGTCGATGAGATCTTAGGTTTCACTTCTTCCCCCAGCCCCCACCATCTTCCGCTAACAACGAACGTTCAGCTTACAAATATATGGAGTAAAACAATCCTCCCCACCCCTAGGAAAAAAAGACAAAGTGCATACACATGAAAATTCAACAGGTTATGAGTGCTGTGGCATGAATATAAGTTAACAAATGGCAGCCACATAGAGCCACCAACCAGTCTCCCCACCAGCCGCAACTTTAACTTTATTATTGGTCATTGGTTTCTACTGAGTAGAACTACAAAAGAATTTACAACATCTGAAATAGCAAACGTTTACTAATACCACTGGCATTGAACAATACTGTGAAAATTCTAGCTATTAGTACCAGGTTCAATTACTCCACTGTTGGATATGTCCTCTATTATCTAGCAATGCATAAAACTCATCCTTAAAAGAGAAAAAAGATTCAAGAGAAAAGATTCAAAATCAGAACCACAAATTCAATCGAACGATATAATCTCAGGGAGTAAGAAAATAAACAAAGAATTCAACTTTATGAAGCAACAGAAATTAAATCCAAATAAAAGAGACCTAAAGCAAGAATTCGGGGGAAAACCATGACAATTCAGAAACCCTAATCACTCCCCAATTACACAACAGATAAACTTAAGCATATAAAAACAAATTCAGACGAGATATTTCACATATGTAGATAACGCTATAAGGGGGAGAGTTCATTACGCTGTCTTCGGGCTTCACTTCGATCTCAAAGTGCGAGCCTTTCAGTGTCTTCACAAAAATCTTCATCTTCTGTTCGATTTTCGCTTTGCCTACGTCAGTACGATTACTCGACTGCGGCGTCTCCGATCCCCGGTCGCCGCCGGCGATGTATATATATATATATACGTATAGATTTAGAGAGGAACACAAAGAGAAGAAAAACGAATTGTCTTTTCACGAGTTTTATATGTCCTGGAGTGGTAAGTATTTAGTAACAGTACGGTACACATGAAATTTTTTAACCCAATTAATGTGTGACGTCATGATGACCTAAACCAGTTTAGGTTATTTTTAAAAATTAGGTAAAAATTAGAAATATGAAAACCATGAGAGATACACCAACCAAAACTTTTTCAAGACAGCCCAATACCCTCCACACAGCATAGGCCCAAATCAAAGCCGAAAATTATTTGAATTTTGTTTAAGCCCAAATCATCATGGCCCAGCCCTCAAACAGAACAGTCAAACCCAAATCATTATTAAGGCCCTAAAGGCCCCAAGCAAGATATTATGCTTATCCATTCTTGGAACTGCCATGGGCTTGGAATTTTCATGGGCTTTAAAAGCCCATGTCAAAAATCTGTCTCTCCTCCCTGGTCCACTTTGCATGGGCCCAAAAATTGGCCAATGATCGGATACTTGTCGAACATTAAGAAATTGATTGTGCTATATAACAATTATACTGTAAAAGTGTAAATTATAATAATATATAGTATCATTATGTTCATTCAATAATTTTATTCATTATTTTCTCTCCTAATTCATTTTTACAAGTTGGTATGCCAGAATTTGTTGGCTTTGAATAGCATGTAGGCCATATGATTGGAAAATTCTGGTGTGCTAAAGAGTCACCATTTTGCTTGCCGTCCAGTTTAATTTTTGGGTCATTTTCCTATTTATTATGATCTCAAATGTCATTAGCACTATTAATTAGGTTGGTGTGGTGCACTGCATGTGGTATAAGTGGGGTTGCCAACTGGGCCAGGCTTGTTGGGCCTGATCCAAGTGTGAGATGGGCCTGTACTTTTGTAGGGCTTGTTCGAATTGAGCTCGATACGAATTAGCCAATAGGGTTGAGCCTTGGTTTTCCCTGAACTCGAGCCCACTTCATTCAGAAAAAAACTTGCAAGCCTGACTCGTGAGCTTTTCAAGATATATTAATAAATATATATAAAATAATTAATAATTTTTTTTTAAAAAAAGTCAGATTTCAAAATCCGCTATAATTTTAGGGTTGCGAATCAGGCTCGAGCTCATGAACTTAGGCTAGACTTGAGCTGTCGAGCTGGAGCTCTCAAATTAAGCTCGACCTCAAGCTCGAGTTTGGAATGGGTGCGACCCATTTTCAAAGCGCAAACGTAACATAGATTGGTCATTTTTTTCGATATAAAAATAAGAGATTTTAAAAAATTAATCGTTAAATTTGACAAATTAGGGGCATCTTGCAAAATCTTTGTATATTTTCATTCCATCAACTTGATATTGGGTAGAAGTAATTGCAATTGTAGCTCATTTAAATTTTTATTTTTCAATAACTAAATGAATAAGTTGTGATGCCTATTTAGTTTAGCGAAAATATGTGTAACCCTATTATATATATTGGAAGTTTTCGGCTTCAGTTACGTGGTTTTTCTCGATTGAGATTTTTTGACCTAAAACTTGTGTTTAATTTCTGTCTCCGTTTCGCCATACATTTAAATATTTCTGACTTGTCCCCATTTTTATTCTATTAGTAGAAAATAAATTTTATCACTTATATTGCGTCCGTGTCATTTTGTAATAGCGACATCCTTTCCTAACATTATTGTCATCTACACTTTCAATCAAACAGTACAATAATGCATTTGTTAGCTTTCTTATTGATTGAAAATAATTAATTTCATTAAATCTTCATTTTATTAAAATTTTAGATGGTGAGATTTTTTAGTTATATAAGTAAAATTTTGGTAATATAAGTAAAAGATATATATATATTTAAATTGGGGCATTATTTATTTAGTGTCCTATAATTCATGTGAACAAAGTGTGTTTAATTTTTCTATTTATAATGATACTAACACACGCAAATAAATAAATAATAATAATATAATAAATAAAAGTAGGAGTTTCGATTACTTGAAAGATATAAGTAACAGTGTAACACTTGTCAGGCCGGCTAACCCTACACTAGTCGAGCTGCATTTAATTAATTACATTAATTGTTGAATGAAGTAAAAACCTAACTCTCAATAAGGCACCCTAAAATCATCACATTTTGCTTGTAGTCCCTTTAATTTCCCTTCTAATATATTCTTACACGTGTACGTAGAGATGGCAATGGGGCGGGCCCGAGGCGGGTAATATAAAACCCGAGACCCGCCCCGGTCAGGATTTTTAGGACTCGAACTCGCCCCGAACCCGTTAATACCATGTTCCGCCCCGGACCCATCGGGTACCCGGCGAGTCCGGGTCCTACCCGATGGACCCGATTAAAACATTTAATTTTGAACTTTTTTCCAATTTTTTTATCACAAATACACTTAAAACTAATATAAATAATACAAAAACAATATAAACCTAAAATACATTAAAAAATAATTAACCACACTTGAAAACAAATTTAAATAGGTAAGGTAATTCAAGTTTACTCCAAATTTGAAAACAAATCAAATATTAAATAAAGATCAATGAAATAAAAATCAAATATATGTGATGAATATGGTGAAGGGTTTTGTTGAATTTGGAACTTTCAAGTACACTACCAACTAAAAATCTAAAATTAACTATTAATTTTAATATTTTAATTTTGATCATATTATATTAATAAAAAAATATAAATTATATAAATAAGCAATCGGGGCGAGTCCGGGTCCGAGTTCGGGACGGGTATCTGTTGGACTCACTACCCGCCCTGGACCCGGACGGGTCTTGGTTTATGATACCCGGGCTCGGACCCGATCCTATTTTTTTGGACTCAGATCCGGCTCCATTGGGACGAATTCAATACGGGTATTTACATTACCCAGCCCCATTGCCATCCCTACGTGTACGTGTATAGAAATTAGGTTCATTAACATTAGAACTACTGAGAGATATTAATTTTTTTATTTCCTTAATTTGGTAAGAAATTATTTAAAAGTTAATTAATTTTAATAGATTTATTACAGTCACATTCTTAAAAATATTTTGGGGAGTTTGTTGGTTTTTATTTTCTGGCTGTGAAAATCAAGAACTCAAATTTTGATCCACCGATTTTAGGAAAAAAAAACATAAACCCTTATTTTAATTTGTGTGGAAATTAGGAGAAATGTAGAAAATAAAGTTATAATAAAAAAAATTATTTGATAAAAACTTGTCACGAAACATTAATATTGACGAGTTACATATGGTTACTTGATAAGTATTATTTTGATTTTATGAACAATCTTAGCCCTACTAATTACTTGAACTGGAATTAAGTGGGATATATTAACTTAAACAACATAAGCAGTCCCAATCGCTATATTAGATTAAAACAATTTTTTTAATGATGAGGGAAAACTCATCGTCGTTATTCTTAGATTGTACACTGAATAAAAATTAAAAATATCGCCTAAAACAACCAACAAGAGTATATGATACTTTATTACGATTATTTTGTTTTATTAGTTGCACTACTATTTATCTTCTCCTCGTAAAAAACATTAGCATATATATATATATATATATTTGAGCTTTATTTATTTATTAATTTTCAAGCACTATTTTTCGCTTCCTAATAGTTTAAAAATATATGCACTCACAAAATGTAACTCAACCAATATTCACTAATCAGCAAAAAAAATTAATTTAGAGGTTAATTATTTTCAGATGACTAAATCTATAATTTTTTCGGTTTTGTATATATGTTATTATTATTATTATTATTATTATTATTATTATTATTATTATTATTGTGTCTTAGGGTTGGTATACTTGATATAGGACAAGGAATTTAAAAATATTGCCTAACCCATACTGGAATTAGGGAAGAATTTAAGACTGGCGTTGGCCAAAACTAGCTTGAGAATCTAGAAATATTGGTGGCAAATTATACTTAATTATATACTATATATTTAATGTTAATTCATAAAAATTATTACTACCCTATCTATTATACAATATGTATAGTATTGAGAGTGTAACATCAATATTCAATAATGTTGAATTATTGTGTGGAAAGCTGTCACATTATAGTCGATTAAATTTATGAAGTTTAAATATGCAGTTTTTAATTTTTATATTACACAAGCTCATTCTAGACCACATAGTTGTTGAAAGATCTTGAGGACAAAAACAAGATTGAGACAAGTGATATTATTACAATGTTGAAGCTATTTCATTTCTCATGCATGCACGTAAACGAGAATATATATTAATGTAATATATATAATATTGATATAAATATATCAATTATGAAAAAAAAAAAATATGATACAACATGAGAGTACTGATATGCACATTTATGTAAATCACTACACGAATATGCTTATACATATTAAATATAACATGAGAAGAATATAAAATAAAAATATATCAAATCATTAGATGTATTGATATAATATACATATACATATTGCATGCAGGCGTAAATCAAATAGCTATGAGTTAATTAAAGGCTTGAAACCACATATAATTATTATAATTAAGTCTAATGCAATTTTTGCTTTCGTTGTGCATGTTTAAATAATATAATTTTCGAGTTCCAGATACGATAAATTATAAAAATTGAAATAAATTAGGAATCCATTCACGTAACATCTATCGTTTTTATAATTTTTACAAGAAACATTTTTTAAAATATTTTGACATAAAAATATCAACATTTGTTTATCTGCATGGCAATATTTCATTGAGGAAGTTAGGTATATTCAATTAATTGGTTCTACAGCTCAAGTCAACTACCCCAATCAGTCACTATAAATCTAATTTAAAAAGTCGAACTTATACACTACTTAGTAGGATTAAATTTTGGATTAATTAGTTAGTTTAATTATAGTTTATATAGTACTTTATTATATATGTCAACTTGCTTTGCAATTAATCGTCGGTTTTTATCAATAATAGCACTTTTATTAGACTTTTGAGACGTGTATTAATTTTAATTCTCTATTATGTAAAAACAAAGAACACAATTTTTAAAGAAAATTGCAAAAAAATTGATTTAAAAATAAAGGAAAGAATAAAGGGTTTCCTATTGATGAGAATTAATTATATGTCCCTTTCATTTATAGGTTATAGTTGGGTTTATATGTTTCAGCATCTAATAAAGGAAGTATGAGCAATTGGTTGTGGAAACATGATTTTCTTGTTCACACTAGCAAGCCTGGCCCTACTGCTTACTCAACATATATTTTGATAAAATCCTATATAAATTATAAAAATAAATAAATTAATATATAATATTTAATAGTGACAGGGTGGTAGAGAAGAAAAGCAAAGAAGTAAAAAAGAAATTCAATATTTCCAAAATTAATAGTTTCAGGTTACTAATTATGTGATGGTGTGATAATTGTCGAAAAAAAATTGTTTTAGAAATTAAAGAAGTAATAATTATATATATATATATATATATATATATATATATTTACTATTTTCAAGTCAATATCTATTAATTGTGCAACTAAATATTGGTGGATTGGATCTGCAAAAGTTGGCATTTATTAATTCATGAGTGATTTTATAATCACTTATTGATGAAGACAACTGAATATTTTTGGCTCATAATAAAATATCTATATATATATATAGCTCTTAGATTTTGCTTGTATATGAATCCAAAATAGTCAAAAATTTAGTTTCTTCAGGTACTGGGAATGACAATCAGTAGTCAATATAATGTGATCATGTCTATATGTTTTGTACATTTTGATTGTTAATTTATCCAAATAGTATGTAAAATGAATTGAAGGGCTAACCAATTATGGGACCTTGATAATTTATTGAATAACATTTAATAGTCTCAATTTAAATCACAACTACCCCAACTGTAAGGCATCCCCAGATTATATAAAATAAAATATGGTTAATAATCCTAAGTTCATACACAACTTTTTATTTCTTTGTTCTCTTAATTTTAAGATAATGTTAAGTCCATATTTTTTTTTAATTATTATAAATTACATTTTATTTATTCAACTAAACAAGATATATTAAACACTCCTTAAACAAATGTGATATATCACTTATTCCCTGAAAAATAAATTTAAACATAAAACATAAAGTATATAGTTCTAGTCAAAGCGTTCATAACATAACTCAATTATCATCGTCTTCAACAATTTTTTTCTTCTAATTTATTTGGATAAATCACAATAATATTTATTAAAGGAGTGTCTGGTAGATTTTATATAATTTAAGGAAGAAAACACATTATTTAGTAATAAAATAAAATATAAGACTAATATTGATTAAATAAAAAACTAACACTTTGACCTAATCAAATTATTGTTACTATTCTCAAAATTTTATAAAATGTGAGACTAAATTTAAAATTTATTTACAACTAAACATCTTTTTCACATTTTTTGTAAACTTAAGAAAATACAATTTCAATTACCTAAGTGAGAATTAAAAAATAAAAAAAAAATTCAACTGGCAGCAAATTTTTCTTTCTTCAATTCAATGACAATAATTAATATGACATCATCAGTAAAATTTATATTATACTGACATGAGACATTCTGATCATATTACCATGCATGCTCTTAATTTTGACTAATTTCTAGAAGTTAATTGTTCAATGCATTGCGGTCCACTCTCGAACTTGCCCACTTTATCAGTTTTTTTGTTCTTACTTAAATAATTATGTTGGGAAAAAAGAAAAATTGAGATCCAATCATAGAATAATGTAATGAAATTGCTTCGACATAAACTAACATATAATTCTTGCCAATTTGGACGAATAGAATTAAGCAAGTGTTTCTTCTTTAATTTTTATATATGAATCTTATATGACTTTTTCTTAGATATATGCAAATAACATACACTTTATATTGTTATGGTCTTTCTGCAAAATAGAATATGTAATGATATGTTATTTTAAAATAGATATTTTGCTAACTAATTAAATTGTGTATTACGTGCTAATTAATTCATTAAAAGTAAATGTTATGCTCTTATTATTCAGTAATTAAATCATTTTTGACTTGACCGCAGGACAAAACCAAAAGGAAAATCTTAATTTTGACTCTACACGCGTGCACATATATGTATATATATATATAATCAGATGTAAATCAAGATTACCTCAAATTAATAATTATAGGAATAATTGCAAACATTTGCTTTAAAGAAAAACCCGAAATGTAAATCACAAAAACCATATTGCCGTGGAAAATAAACTAAGAGAATGAATTTTTTCATTGATTTATGATTACCAAACTTAAAAAATAGCACCACATGGCTTCATATATCTATAATCAGTTTAACCTAGCTAGGAAAAACTCAAAGAGACCTATTTCCACCTTAAGAAATAAATGTCATTTTAAATATAAAAATATTTCGAATAAATTAAAAATATAGAATTCGTCATTTTATTTTGCAATCAAATTTATATATATATTATTAACAAATAACAGAAAACTCCAGCTAAGGCTACGAGAGAGAACCCTTGTGGTGCCTTGAAAGTTGCTTCATTAAATCCTCTTCTTACCTGCCTTCATTCATTAATTCATCACTCTTTTCTTCTCTTTTAAAACCCCTTCATTTCTCCTCCACCTTCCTCTTCATACCCCTTCCTCCACCCTCCGCCGTCGCGCCACCACCGGAAAAACCCAAAACAATGCCAGAAACACCGCCAACCTCCTCGAGCTCCGCAAAGCTCAAATACGTCAAACTTGGCTACCAATACATCGTCAACCATATCCTCACCTTCATTCTCATCCCAGTCTCGATAGCAATCTCCGTCGAGATTTTCCGGCTATCCCCCGACGAAATGCTCGATATCTTGACGTCAATCCACTTCGACCCGATCCAGGTTTTGTGCTCCGTTTTCGTCGTCGTTTTTGTGGCCACTGTGTACTTCAAGTCGAAGCCTCGATCGATCTATCTCGTCGATTACGCCTGCTACAAACCGCCTGTTACTTGCAGGGTACCATTCTCCACTTTCATGGAGCACTCACGTTTGAACCTCAAAGATAACCCTAAAAGCGTTGATTTCCAAATGCGAATTCTCGAACGATCGGGCCTTGGGGAAGAAACGTGTTTACCTCCGGCGATTCATTACATTCCTCCGACGCCGACAATGGAGGCGGCGAGAGGTGAAGCAGAAGTCGTCATTTTCAGTTCAATCAATTCTCTGATGGAGAAAACTGGACTTAAGCCCAAAGACATCGATATTCTCATAGTAAATTGCAGTTTATTTTCTCCTACACCATCACTTTCCGCCATGGTTATTAACAAGTACAAGCTCAGGAGTAATATCAAGAGTTTTAATCTCTCCGGCATGGGTTGCAGTGCTGGGTTAATTTCGATCGATTTAGCTAGGGATTTACTCCAGGTTCATCCTAATTCAAACGCACTCGTCATCAGCACTGAAATTATCACTCCGAATTATTACAAGGGTTCTGAGAGAGCCATGCTCCTCCCTAACTGCCTCTTCCGCATGGGCGGCGCCGCCATCCTCCTCTCCAACAAACGCCGTGACAGCCGCCGCGCCAAGTACAAGCTCGTCCACGTCGTCAGAACCCACAAAGGCGCCGACGACAAAGCCTATAAGTGCGTTTTCGAACAAGAAGACCCACAAGGTACCTAAATTTCATTATGATAAATCGTAAACTTCATGATTTTCACATAAACTTCATTTTAATGAACCCCATTTATCAATTTCTCCCAATCCATCCATTCTCCCAAACCAGATAGAACAATAACATGAAAACTAATACTTGGGTCATTTTATTTCAGGTAAAGTAGGAATCAATCTCTCAAAAGATCTCATGGTAATCGCCGGCGAAGCCCTGAAATCGAACATCACCACCATCGGCCCGCTAGTCCTCCCCGCATCGGAGCAGCTCCTCTTCCTTTTCACCCTCATCGGCCGGAAAATCTTCAACCCAAAATGGAAACCCTACATTCCTGACTTCAAACAAGCTTTCGAACACTTCTGCATCCACGCCGGCGGCCGGGCTGTGATCGACGAGCTACAGAAGAACCTCCAGCTGTCAGCGGAGCACGTGGAAGCTTCTAGAATGACCCTCCACCGTTTCGGTAACACGTCATCATCTTCTCTGTGGTATGAAATGGGTTATATCGAAGCTAAAGGAAGAATGAAGAAGGGTGATAGAGTATGGCAGATTGCATTTGGGAGTGGATTTAAGTGTAACAGTGCCGTTTGGAAGTGTAACCGGACGATCAAAACGCCGACAGATGGGCCGTGGCAAGATTGCATTGAAAGGTACCCAGTGCATATTCCCGAAATAGTGAAGCTCTGATTAATTATAATCAATATAATTAATATTAGATCTATATAATATTTGTATTTTCATAAATTCACAGTCCTCAGGTGCTTTAATTTCAATTGTTTCATGTTAATTTTCAAGTAATTTAGATGTAGATTTTTTTTCTTTTGTTTGTTTTTGTTTTTCCATGGAAATGTGTATGAAAAAGTCTGCATGCATTTACTTGGATAGGTTGCATGAAGTGAATATGTTGTATCATTTGAGGATATGCTTATAAATGAATGAAAAGATACAAAATTTATTGTTTCTTGATAGTAATGTTGGTTGGTGAATTCTTCATTGACAATTTATATTCATTTTCTTTTTAGCAAAAAGCATTTATATTCTTGAGTAAATTGCTAGAAAACAAATCAAAACAACACGTAAATTATAAATTGATTGACGTATAGTACTCTAAAAAGAATTATCAATTTGTAATCATAAATTTAATATAACCGTGAAATTTAATAGGGTTTGACCAAATTAAATCCAACCAAACATTTTCTATACACTTTAATGGCACGAGAAAATGTTGTATCATTTAATATTTCTCATCAATATCTCTCTCTCAGAACAGCTGTAAGTAGATTGCAGAATTTAAAAGCTTGCGACAGAGGGTCATGAAATCATGTTCATAAAAATAAAAATTGATTTTTAAAAAAAATAAATAAATAAATATAAAGGTAGTTATAATTCTACTTCAACCAGATGGGGACTATATATATTGATGGAGCTCAGAACAACCACTCATGGAAATTAATATGTATTTATGTTGCTTTCAAAATGCATGCAAATAAAAGGGTTTTGCAGTGATTGACTTATTCTTCTTGGTTGGCCATATTTAATTAAATGCTATCACCAACCATATTATATATAATTAAATTTTAGCAATAAGAGATAAGAGGCTCTTAATTATGGGAAAGAAAAGGGGCCATGAAAGCATGCATGCACTTATGACTTATGGTAGGAAGAGGAAAACGCCGCCCTCAATGGCGTTCCCTTTTGTTGAAAGTTTTTTCATATTGAATGTGATAATAAGAATGTGAAATGTGGAATGGGAAACACG
Organism: Verbascum thapsus; assembly: GCA_963669365.1. Classification (NCBI taxonomy): domain Eukaryota; kingdom Viridiplantae; phylum Streptophyta; class Magnoliopsida; order Lamiales; family Scrophulariaceae; genus Verbascum; species Verbascum thapsus. The sequence continues at coordinate 3,043,875 of OY770117.1, forward strand.
ACAAGAAAATAAGGTATTGGTTATAAAATGTTGATTTATAATTTTAAAGTTGTCGTTTATAGCCCCCTCATAATTCGAATTCTCAATCCCACCTCATAATTAATCGAATTCTTAATCCCAAAATACATTATCTTTCTCTTCTATTTTTGAGTTCTAAGTTTGTGAATTAGAAAGTTTTTCTCATGTCTTTTAATGTTTGAAAATGAGAGTTTATAGAAAAGTTTGTTCGATAAATTCGTGAATTTGAAATGGGCAGCCTATTCTCGTCTCGATGTCGTTATATTTTAGAATACAAATTGATAGAGCTCATCACGCCCACAAGCGAGCCCATATTGTGTTATAGAAATTGAGTCTTTAAACTCGTGCCTCGACTTACCAAAACTGATTTTTGCATACATTTGCAAATAGAGGCTGATTTTCATATCCCATAAATGAAAATAGTAACTTGGGCCCAAATATGGGTTATGTGGTCCAATTAACACAATATTGGCCCAATATAAATGGACCTTTTGATGAATTAAGTCATTAAAGCTTTCGAGAGTACTTGGGCTTCTATAGCACAATTCTCTGTCTGCTTGTCACCTGTGCCCAATTGTCCATACAAAACATTACATAGAAAATTTTACAAATAATTCAGAAAATATCTTTCACCAAAAGAAAATACACACAATTGTTGATTGCTAATTCAAATTTCAGACCAATAATATATAATCCCATAAAGTCTGCACAAAGGAATGGTCCCAATTTAACTATATAGGGTCCACAGAGAAAAAAAGGAGCCAAAATAAATCAGAATTAAAATCAATTTTACCCACCCAAATTTCTGTCCTCCCATTTCGTTTCATGATCAGATAAGATTAAATGGGTTCTTGCCACGTGTCATATCGATTGTGGAGCCTAACGATAAGGCTAAGCTCGAAGAACATTTTCTACCACTGAAAGGGTTGTATGGTGTCATGAGCCACATAATCTGACGGCCAATAAGGCTCCAAATATGTCAATTTCAATCTGGGCCATTGATGCAAACATGTCTAAGATGTACCATTATATATGGGGAAATAGAGCAGTTTGGAAAGACAACAGTTGCACAAAGTATATTGTAGCAATGGCCTCTTCAGTTATCTCCTCCGCCGCCGTCGCCGCTCGCGCCGCCCCAGCTCAGGCGAGCATGGTGGCGCCTTTCACCGGACTCAAGGCGGGTTCAGCTTTCCCGATCACCAAGAAGTCAAATGACATTACTACCCTTGCCAGCAATGGTGGAAGAGTGTCATGCATGAAGGTATGTCGATATTTAACTCAAGAATGTGATTTTGGAGTAATAGAAAATAGAGTTAATAAGGAGTTGAATTATTTTGAGAATACATGGATGTAAAAGGAATACTTATATTGATGGTGCATGCATAAATAACAATTATGATACATGATTTGGTGTGTTAGATTATATAAGACGAGATGCTATATATCCAATAATTATTAAGTCATATTGTTTGTTAAATCAATTACATATTTTAAAACCGGAGTGTTCTTATTGAATGCATTACTTGGGAGTAGTATTATATACATGGATAGCATATTTTTATGGTTAGTTCCTACTTCCTCCTTACAAACAAACACTACAAAAAAATTATTATTAGTGATAATTGCATACAAACTGGGGTATGTCAACTTTAATACAATTATTATTTATTACTTATAAATCTGTAAAATTCATGTTTGTGACAAAATCATATTATGGCTAATTCTTGAATGTGATGATTTTTTTTTTGCAAAATGCAGGTGTGGCCCCCACTTGGGTTGAAGAAGTACGAGACTCTTTCATACTTGCCACCTCTAACCGAGGAGCAATTGCTCAAGGAAATTGACTACCTTCTCCGCTCCAAATGGATTCCTTGCATTGAATTCGAGCTCGAGGTTATTTAAACTTTTTAACGTGTATATTATTATATTTGCTATATGATCGAAATGTATATAACTGAATAATCTAATATTGAATTTGGGTATTTGTAGCACGGATTTGTGTACCGTGAGCACCACCACTCACCAGGATACTATGATGGACGATACTGGACAATGTGGAAATTGCCCATGTTTGGGTGCACTGACGCAACACAAGTGTTGGCTGAGCTTCAGAACGCCAAGAAGGAATACCCTAATGCATTCATTAGGATCATCGGATTCGACAATGTTCGTCAAGTCCAGTGCATCAGTTTCATTGCCTACAAGCCACCTGGCTACTAAGAGAGACTTATCCTATGAGGGGTTCAATTTGTTTGGAATTGTATCTTTTTAACCTTCTCTATTTGGCATTTTATTGCTATTATTTTTTCGTGCTTCTGTCACATTTGGTGTATGTTTCCGGTTATAGAGACAATTCTATGAGATATTGAAATAATATTTGCTTTGGTATGAAAACACAATGGTCTTCTAGGGTTCATTTGGGGGTAGATTGGTCTGATTTTATGTTTATTACTTGACGAGTAAATTATATTGTATGTAAAAGATGTATTTAAATAGAGTGATACATGGAGCGTTAGTATCATTTCCTTGAATTTAACCTAACAATAAGGATTGATCCCCAAATAAAAAAAATGCCAACACCCAACTACACCACAATGTAGGGGCACATTGTTTGATTTTTGCCAATATTACAATATTTTACGGTTTAATACGGTCGATATCATAAATATCCCCCATAAATATTGTTTTTGTCATTATTTTTTACAAGTGGTAGTTTTAAGCTTATCAAAATTGCACTGTCTTATTTGGTTCTAGTTTTCTTTGTTTAAAAAATGGTAGACTCATAAAAGATAAAACAAAAGCAACCATTCTATAGGTTAGTTCTGATAGAGCCACTATAGATTTATAAACGTAAAAGGCTCTCTTAAATTTAAATGCTCTCCAAATGATTATTGTATAGTTATTGAAAAGATAGTTATAAGCTAGAAATTAGAATAAATGTTGGATCAATCGTATAACAATTAACAACTATGTGTAGATTCATTCCACCAGATGTGGAAAAGGTAAATCATAACTCTTTATTATTGTTATTATTATCATCTTAGTTTTCTTGCATTAATTGTTCAATAAAGTGGATAGCACATATGTGCTTGTGTGAAAATTGGACTAAAGTCGATCAAGTATTTTTTTATTTTTATAATAATAATTCCTAACTGTTCATAATAATTGCTATTATTTTTAATAAAATTAATTTCACAAAAGAAGATTTATTGGAAAAACTCTGAATTTCATTGACCAAGTCAAGCAGTCAACCCTAGACTAGTATCACAGTTTGTACACCTCTTCTCATGAAGGGCATATATGTAAAAACAAACAAAAATATATCATTTCTATCCTTAGAACAAACGGAAAAAAAAATGAAAAATGAAAAAAAGAACTTTTGATCTGAGCCGTCAAAACTGATCATCCTAGCTACTCCTCACAAAGTCATATAATCAAGCCCTAGCTCCATTTTACACAGTCTACCGTCATCAGCCGGCTCAACAGCTCCGCTCGGCTTCACTTCTTTCGGCTCCAAACACCGTTTAATCGGCTCGAAGCCGAGAGTCAAATCCAGCTCAATCTCCCCATCAGCCGAATACAAATTCGGCTCAACACCGACTACTTCCGGCTCGGCTGTCTCAGCCGAGCCCAAACTTTCACTCAGCTGACTCTCCCTCTCCATAATCGGCTCAGTCGTCGCAGACTGGTGGCTCAAAGACGACTCGTGGCTAGGTGACCTGACCCGATCCTGACCCGGCTTCGACTTTGTTCCAGTTCGCTTGAATCGGCACCGGTTACGGACCCGCTTCAGATCGTTTGACCCGGAAGAGTTATTTACATGCCTTATATCACAGCTGGCCTTTAATGGAGGCCCATTTTTGGTCTCGTCGGTTGGCATTTGGGTTATCGGAGCCCCATTTAGAACCGCTTCAACGGCGTCGTTGCAGAGCTGCCAATTTCCGGACCACATCAACCCGACTGAACCGTATATCGGGTTAACAATCCGGCCGCAGGCTTCGTATAGCATAGACCTAAATATAGCTGCATGCAAAAAAGATCAAAATTATTTGTTAGAAATTAATTCAGAATTTTCCACCTAATTTTGATAAAAATGGGTAATGGGACGATGGGTCTTTCTCTAGTTTATTGGTAGTAGAAAATTAGCAAGTTGATTTAATTGACACATATAACCAATTTCTCTGAAAATAAAGTGTGGAGAAAAGAGGGGCGGCGCACGAACCAGGGCGGAGGTGTTGGGGGCCGGCGTCGATGAGGTTCATGAGGCCGGCGCGGCCGTAGAATTTAGCGAGGAAGACGGTGGCGTGTGCTTGTGACTCGGGGCTTTTAATCCACTCCAAACAGGGCCTTATGCTACAGTTTTCGCTACAACCTTTTCGCAGCACTCGACATCCATTACAACTCATCCGCATTTTGATCAATCCAATTCCAGAATTTGTGTATGTAGTTAATTGAGCTTTTAAGAAAAAAAAACTTGAGAGAAAAAGATGATATGTAGTCTGTAGAAGATGATAAGTGAGATATATATGTGTGTATATATATATTGGGGAAATATGAATACTAGGGATGAATAAGATAATACAAAGATCAAACTAGGGTCGGGATAAGTAGCAGTTTGATTTGGTGGCAGAAATAGGAAAAGCGGTATTTGAAAAGGGGAAAACCAGGTTTCCACATTCATGGAAATGGGAGGTGAATCGCTACTGAATTTCATTAAACTATGGTCCAATAAAATGTCAAACATTGATAACTGAAATCTTCACGCCTCACGCCTATCTGTGACGCGTGAAGCCCACTGCTATTGGAAGGAGGAAAAAGATATATTAAATTACTAGAATCTCGCTATGTTTGTCACTTTGTTTATGTTTTTGAATTTATAATTTGAAATACTTTTGTTGTTTTAAAAGTTTAGGTGATAATGATTATATTTTAAGTCATTTTTTATTAAAAAGATGAAACGATATTTTATTGAATTGGTTTTTTTGAAATTCAACCTGAATATTAACTCAAAATATTATCAAGTTCACAAGTTACTGATTTAATAGTTAGATTAACCATGATCGAACATGTATCACTATAGTAATTAATAAAAATAATAATTATGTTTCAAGCGTTCACTCTATATTTATACATATTTATGTCAATAGTAGTATATATTAATATAGAGTTGACAACAACGTGAATTTTATGAAATCTTTAGGCGTGAAATAAAGGCGGAGGTCGGAGGAGAAGTGAGAAAAATATTATTTGCCCTTAATTTATATAATTTTAAAATTCAGTCGATTTTCTCTAATTATATAAATTCGACAAGTCGAACCACAGAGCTGCACATATTTTTTTTTTTAAAATAATTAATTTTCACATCTATTTCAGACCGATTTAAGAATTGAGTCACAATTTTACTGAACCGGGTTGAATTGGATTCGAAACAATTAATCGATTTGATTGCTCACCCTTAATTTTTTTTTGGTCGGTTCTCACCCTTACTTAATTATCATATAGATACGTGTATATATATATATATAAATATTACATAAATAAATAATAATGAAAAAAATGATGATGAGCACTAGTTCCATGCAAGCAGGGACACGTATGGTGCGCGTGGGTTTCACATGGAGGTGTCAGGGTTCGGTCGAATCGCCACATATCGTGGATACCAATGGGATAGCGGGCCCCACTTCCACACTCCCGGTTTTCTGGAGTTATGTTCATACGAAAACCACTAAACCCAAAACAGGCTGCCGGTTTCTGGTTTTGGCCCATTTGAATTCGGTACTGTGGGCGGGTCTGGTTTTGAAGTTCTATGGGCCACAAATAAAAAGGAGTCCAAGTATCCCGGGTCGTCACGTCACTCATGCTTATCCCCATAAGCTCGGATTTCTTCTATTTTAATTTATCCACTAATCTTTTCAACTTTTTTTATAATTATCTTTTCTAATCTACTTGGATAATTAAAAATTGAAAGAAAGTTACGGGAGGATGTCTAGAAAAGACAAAAGAAAAGTTGGCGTTTATTTATTAATTAATTAAGTTTATCTTTACATGATGATAGATTTTTATAATAGACTTAGGTGATGCTTGGATTCGATTATAATTTTTTTTTATTATTATTGAAATAAAATAGTAAAGGGTGGTTGCCCTTATTTTAAATTCATTAAATCATATTTTGTAAATTGAAACATTTACAAAATATGAACCTAACCTATTAATTACTCTTGTTATCACGGTGAATTTAAAAACGCAACTTTCTCATTTTTATTATTGGAAAATAAGAATTCAATGCACCACTTGATTTATTAACAAAAAATTATAGAGCAAAATTCAGAATTTTCTTATAATTAATTATTATTTATTCAGGTATGAACGTAAAAAAAAAAAGAATATAGGTACACTTGCCAAATAGATTTATTTTTTTGAGACATTTTGACATGTGGGCTGCCGCTGGATTTGGAGGAAAGTTACCTAAAACCAACCAGCAATCACATGGAATCAAATTAATACTATTGTTTATCTTATTAATATTTAATTTAATTTAAAATGTAATTGATTTATTCTTAGTCTTTAGCTAATCACAGTCAAAGAATGCATGGCTTATGCTTTTCTTCAAGGGTTATTTAATTCTTGCCCCCATTTGAATTTGTATAAAATTTCTTCGACTGTTTCTAAATTCTAGTATATCTACATGGATTGACGTGTAAATAAGAATTTACACGAATAATTTCCACACAGGATGATAGAATCTCTTGACCAATTCAAATGTAAATATATGCTATGCAAGTTAATTCATTAGGATGTAAATATTAGGAAATTTTAAATAGAAATATGTCGAACTAATAAAGTAGCCGGCATTGATTAATGAAAAAGACCCAACAAACCGCCGTCCATAATAAAGAGTTGGTAATGCATGTGCTATACAGTTCTCTCAATAAAAAGTGGGGATAAATGCAAATAACCCCCACATGAAATATTTTATTAGCTAAAAACCCCCTGTAAAAATATAGACTAAAAACCCTTTATGAAATTTTTACACTGCATGAAACCCTCTGTGAAAAAAATATAACATAAAACCCCCTGTGAAAATTTCAAATTGCATGAAACCCCATTTGAAAAAAATATAACCTAAATATCCCTTGTAAAATTTTACCATTATGAAATATAACTACATTGAAAATTAATTGTTGAATAAAGTTTATTTAATATCCTAAAATTGATTATTAGTACTATTAATTAATTTGTAAATTTAAAAATTTTATAGGGTGTTTTTAGATTATATTTTTTTTCACAGGGGGTTTTTAGCCAATTTTTTTCATAGGGAGTTTTATGCAATTTAAAAATTTCATGGGTTTTTAGTCTATATTTTTTTCATAGGGGGTTTTCAGCTAATAAAATATTTCACGTGGGGTTATTTTCATTTATCCCTAAAAAGTGTTTTAAACGAACATAACCTGGATCCGGTCATATACCAGGTCCAACACATAATGGGTTGGGTCGGATCGCGTAAACACCCACATATATTTTCAAAACATGAAATTCGAGTAAACTTCGGATAATATTGATATATTTTACGTAAAATAGTCATAGGGTAAATACTGGACATGTACCCGACCCGAACCCAAATTACTAAATACCGTCGGGTCCAGGGTCTCAATCCTACATGTCGGTTCCATGTCAAGTAAAATTTAAATTGAATAGGTTTCGATCCGAATAAAACCCCTAATTGACAACCCTAGCTTGTGCTATAGTTCTTCTGATTCCTAAATTTTCTAATATCTTTGTTATGTATATTTTCGGTATTATGTATATTTTTGATATTATGACTTCAATTTCGTGATATTGATCGTCTCGTAGTGGACTTAGTGTAGTAAAATAAGTCCGTTTTTTATAAAAATTACCATCATGAAATTAAAACGAAATCGTACAAGATGCATGTTCATAAATTTAACAACACAATTTGTGCTCAAACCGACAAAATAGTATTGTGGGATGTGGGGCATTTTCTATTCGTGGTTCGGGTCGGGTCGGGTCGGTTAAGGACTTTCCGGTAGATGATAGATCCATTCTGATTGTTTTTGATTTATGGGTCTATTTGAATTCTTGGGCCTAGTGTTCTGGGCCAATATCTTTTTTCTTGTGAAGTATTATGGGCTCCTAATCCAACTCTTTCTCTAGTTGGACTTTAATTAAAATTTTATTCTTGATTTGCAAGTGACTAACTGTGTGGGATTAAAATTATTTAGTTAAGAGTTAAGACATCAATTAAGGAAATACTTTGCATTAAGACACAAAACTGTTCATTTCTAATTCAAATTTCAGACCAATAACATTTAATCCTATAAAGACTGCACAAAGGAATGGTCTCAATTTAACTCTATAGGGCTCCACAGAGATAGAGATTTTCTATAATTCACAGAAAAAGACTTTTAAAACTAAATAAAATTCAAAATTAAAATCGATTTAACCTTCCCAAATTTCTGTCCTCCCATTTTCGTTTAAAGATCAGATAAGATAAAATGGGTTCTTGCCACGTGTCACATCGACTGTGGAGCCTAATGATAAGGCTAAGCTCGAAGAACATTTTTCTACCACCAAAAGGGTTGTATGGTGTCACGAGCCACATAATCGGACGGCCAATAAGGCTCCAAATTATGTCAATTTAATTTTGTCCCTTGATGCAATAAGCTTAGGATATCACCATTATATAAAGGAAATAGAGCAGTTTAGAAAGACAAACAGTTGCACAAAGTATATTGTAGCAATGGCCTCCTCAGTCATCTCCTCCGCCGCCGTTGCAGCTCGCGCCGCCCCAGCTCAGGCTAGCATGGTGGCGCCTTTCACCGGACTCAAGGCGGGTTCCGCTTTTCCGATCACCAAGAAGTCAAATGACATTACTACCCTTGCCAGCAACGGTGGAAGAGTTTCATGCATGAAGGTACATTGATATCGAACTCAAAAAATAAGATTTTGGAGTAATAAAAAATTGAGATTTTGCGAGCAAAGATAATGTTACTAATATTTTGGTCATTTTAGTGAAAACTATATGTATTTAATCTTTTAGCTAGTAAATGATATTCATTCCCTATCTCCCTTGCAATCTTGGTATTTTATAGTGGTTAGTTCTTGAATGTGATAAAAAGGTTTTTGCAAAATGCAGGTGTGGCCCCCACTTGGGTTGAAGAAATACGAGACTCTTTCATACTTGCCACCTCTAACCGAGGAGCAATTGCTCAAGGAAATTGACTACCTTCTTCGTTCCAAATGGATTCCTTGCATTGAATTCGAGCTCGAGGTTACTTAATATTTTCAATTGTATATTATATATACGTGTTATATAATCGAATTGTATATAATTGGATTATCTAATTTAAGGGTATTTGATTTTGGTATTTGTAGCACGGATTTGTGTACCGTGAGCACCACCACTCACCAGGATACTATGATGGACGATACTGGACAATGTGGAAATTGCCCATGTTTGGGTGCACTGACGCAACACAAGTGTTGGCTGAGCTCCAGAACGCCAAGAAGGAATACCCTAATGCATTCATTAGGATCATCGGATTCGACAATGTTCGCCAAGTCCAGTGCATCAGTTTCATCGCCTACAAGCCCCCTGGTTACTAGGAGAGACTAATCCTACGAGGGGTTCAATTTGTTTGGAATTGTATCTTTTTTAACCTTTTTTATTTGGCATTTTCTTGCTATTATTTTTTCGTGCTTCGTCACATTTCGTGTATGTTTCCGGTTATAGAGACAATTCTATGAGATATTGAAATAATATTTGCTTTGGTATGAAAACATGATGGAATTCTAGGGTTAAGTTGGGCTAGACCAGGCTGATTTCGAGTTAGGTATTTTAAGTAGCGTGATATGTGGAGTTTTAATATTATTTCCTTGGATTAAACCTAACAAGTATATTTGATCCAAAAAAAAATGCCAACACCCCACTACACCACAATGTAGGGGTGCACATTGTTCGATTTTTGCCACAATTACAATATATTGCGGCACAAGCTTATCAAACCATAAATATAATATTAAAAAGCCATAAACATATCCTCAATAGATCGCCCTTGTTATGAGGACCATAGCATATACAATCATTTTATCTTAAGGTTGGTTTCAATTTTCAATATAATCAGTATTTGGATGTGATTTGACAGAACGTAATATTTACCGATATAAGTCTAACACAAAAATCTATTTTGGTCTGGGACCGTTGGTCCCGATCAAGATAGACCACACATTTGGGCAAATAGGGGGTGGTTTTTCCACCCACCTATGTGGAAACCACCCCCATTTGCCCAAATGTGTGGCTAAAACTGGACCGGGACCAACAGTCCCGAATCAAGATAAAATTTCCTCAGTAATTGATCTGATCTTTGTTCTTGTGGTTGTAATTAAGAAAAGGTCAAAATAATATGGCTATGTTTGTTTATATTTATGTTTTTGGGATGAAATTTTAAATTTTTCTCAAGAATGGCGTACTATAGAAATTCGTGTGAAAATGGTAGGTGTTTGTTTATGTTTTTAAAATTAGGTTGAAAGTTGTAAGAGATGTCAAATCAATAGTGATAGGTTAATGGATGATGTGTAGAATAATTATGTTAGTAGTGTATATAATGATTATGTAAATTAAAAATAAAAAAAATATGGATAAAAAATTGTAAAGTATGAAAGAGAAAGTGAAAAAATGATTTATAATAAATAATTTGATTGGTAAATGTGTGAAGTGATGTGTATATGAGTGATAGTTAATTATATAGGAGATTGAAAAAGTAGAGTTGAAAAAAGGGGAATTGAGATGAAAATTTGGTGGGTTAAGTTTATTTTGAATTTTGTGATTTAAAATCATGAAAATAGATTTTGAAAACATAAACAAACATGGCATATATATTTTTTGCTCACTTTGATTTATTAACAAAAAATCATTGAGCAAAATTCAAAATACTGGTGAAAAAATCATTGAGCAAAATATTAAAAGTGTTTTACACTGATCCAACCCGGATCACCTTATATACCCGCACGGGTCTGACACATTTTGGGTTGGATTAGATCTGAGTCGAGTAAATTTTGGGTAATATTCATATATTTTATAAGTAAAATACATGTATGAAAATACTGGACATGTACCCGACTCAAACCCAAATTACTTAGGAAAAATATATTCTAACAGTCTGTAAGGCAATCAAATCTTTACAGACAAATTGTGGCTGGAAAAAAGGGGCAACTTGCTATGCAAGTTGCCTCATGCCTTTTATTGTTTTTTAATTAAATTATTCATATAATTTATATTTTCTAATCAATCCCATATATAATTGAACTTTATTTACATTATAAAACTAGTCGACAAATAATGAATACTAATATATTTTGCAACATCACAATTCACCAAAATTAAATAGAAATTTTTATTGAATAATAAAATATATAAATGTATCAACACAATAAGTAGCTCAATATCCATAATTACATAGTCAAGATAAAATAAATTACAAAAAAATAGTAAATCAAATATGAAAGATGTGAGATTGCACATTCGCTTCGACGGATTCAAGTTACCGATCTTCTTACTTTAAATTTGACTCGCTGCAATACAAAAAAAAATTACAATCTCCAATCGATAAGTTATTTAATATAATATAAAATAAATGTTAATCACACAATAATAACATGTTCAATATTTAGAACGCAAACATGTATTAGTATCTAACATACTCTTGTCGAGAGCTATGACCCGGTCCCGCAGAATAAGTCCATGATGAACTTGTGGGTTGATACCCAACACTTCCAAAATTGTGTTTTTGAGAGCATTGTGCCTATAAATAATCAAAAAATATTTGAGTAATCAATTCATTGGTAAGAAGTAAATTTAAAAACAAAAAATAAAATTTTCTAACCAGGAGAGATTGAAAACTCGGTATAGTTGATTGTGCATATGAGTACTCTGCTAAATTATAACTTTCGTGCACCATAGATTGTGTATCATGTTGAACGCTCAATGTATTTGAAAGTATTTCTCCACTCACCGCAACATCTTGATGATCCTACTCCAATCAATGAAAGAAGAATAAAAAAAAAACGGTACATGTAAGTTAATATCTATTGGTAAAAATAAATTAATATTTATTAAAAAATTAAAGCTCATAAAAAAAGGAGTATTAGATAAGTACCTCTATATTCTTTTTCTTGGTCGTTTTGTTAATCTTATGCACTTGAGGCTTGAGACGACAACTTCTAGGGCGCCCACGTCGCTTTGACTGTAACGGATCTTTTATTATTTTTGGCGCGTCCTGTGGAACTTCAGGTGCCTTTTCAGATTGTTCACTCTCGATTAAAAGAAGTTTCTTGGTAGATTTTTCCAGCTCTTGTAGAGCAATTGTAAAGTGTTTTTTAGAGACTACACCTTCTTCCACTAATTGAATTGCTCGTGTGAGCAACTCATCATACCATCCTTCAGAATCATCATAGTTTATATCATTTATAATATTTTCCTGAAGATATTGGCGTTTGAAATTTTTTCTCCAGCGAGGCACAATATATCGCGTCGGTATCTCTTCAATACCAAGATGATGAAATACACTCAAAGCATGTCTACATAGGTAGCCTTTGAAATTGAATAGATTACAAATACAATAAATTTATATCTCTGATATATTATATAGAACTTCGTAATCTACCATAAAGGTTATAAAAATCATATGCATCATCATAGCACTCAAACTCCATACCTGCACAAGGTGGAATTGGTATTGATTTTGTCGGAGTTAACATCTTATCATCACCAATCTCAACAGATTCATCATTAAGTGACACATCTTCCATCTAAAAAATATGTATATAACCATACAATTAGTAGGTGCATAAATTGCAATTATATTTATTTCATATTTGAAAAATATTAAACAAACATAAAATTCATATTTGGTAAATTTCGATAACTAATATCATAATAGAATAGATGAAAAATTATGTAATTTAAGATTAACGAACTACAAAAATCCATAAAATAAATATATATTATTAATTGAATATAGTTAATAAATTCAATACATAGTAAGAAATAAAACCTCAAAAGTGCACCTTAAATTGAATTGAGCCTCTCTTGTACTATTTGTTGAATGTAGGTAGTTTTTTTTCTTGGAATAAATGATCAATAAATACCTTAAAATAAGAGTTTTAGTTATAGTACAATTTTACCTAATATGATATAAGGTGAATAAATAAACTAACATTAAAGTTTAATGGGCTTTTTCCAAAAAGCCCTTTAATTTCCTTCTTACGAAATCAACCGGCTGTGTGAAGCTAATCTCACAGATTCTGTGAGATTAGCATTGTTGAATTACTTAATACTCTCGCCATTTGACATTCCTAGCCTAGCATGTGTGTATTGTTCTTTTGGTTCCTAAAAGTGAGATCTTTGTTATCTAATTTCTATATTATGAAATCAACATCCAAATATTGGTCGTTACATAGTGAACTTAATGCAGTAAAATAGGTCCGTCTTATATAAAATTATAATAATAGAAAATTGAAACGAAATCGTACAATATCCAACGTAAATTTAACACCACAGTTTGTGCTAAAACGGATAAAACAGTGAGGTAGTATTGTCAATTGTGGGATGCCGGACATTTTCTATTCGTGGGTCGGGTCGGGTAGGTTTGCTTGACAGTACATGTTTGCTACATCTAAAGTGGGCTTTACGATAGATCATAGATGGATAAATCCATTTTGTTTGTTTTTGATTTATGGGTCTATTTGAATTCTTGGGCCAAGTATTTAGGTCCATATCATTTTCCTTGTGAAGTGTTGTGGGCTACTGACCCAACTCTTCCTCTAGCTGGACTTCAATTAACATTTTATTCTTGATTTGCAAGTGAACTAACTGTGTGGGATTAATATTATTTAGTTACAGATTGTAAAAATAAAATAAAAAATAAAAAAATGAACCACCAATTGTAAAAAAGTCCAAATAATTAAGGAAATATCTTGCATTAAGACATCAAAACCGTCACAAGTAAATGGACCACATAGGAAAAGACACAAAACTGTTCATTCATTTCTAATTCAAATTTCAGACCAATAACATTTAATCCCATAATGACTGCACAAAGGAATGGTCTCAATTTAACTCTATAGGCTCCACAGAGATGAGGTTTCTATTATTCACAGAAAAAGACTTTTAAAACTAAATAAAATTCAAAATTAAAATCGATTTAACCTTCCCAAATTTCTGTCCTCCCATTTTCGTTTAAAGATCAGATAAGATAAAATGGGTTCTTGCCACGTGTCACATCGATTGTGGAGCCTAATGATAAGGCTAAGCTCGAAGAACATTTTTCTACCACCAAAAGGGTTGTATGGTGTCACAAGCCACATAATCGGACGTTATGTCAATTTAATTTTGTCCATTGATGCAATAAGCTTAGGATATCACCATTATATAAAGCAAATAGAGCAGTTTGGAAAGACAACAGTTGCACAAAGTATATTGTAGCAATGGCCTCCTCAGTCATCTCCTCCGCCGCTGTTGCCGCTCGCGCCGCCCCAGCTCAGGCTAGCATGGTGGCGCCTTTCACCGGACTCAAGGCGGGTTCAGCTTTTCCGATCACCAAGAAGTCAAATGACATTACTACCCTTGCCAGCAATGGTGGAAGAGTTTCATGCATGAAGGTACGTTCATATTGAACTCAAAAATGAGATTTTAGAGTAATAAAAAATTGAGATTTTAGCAAAGATATAACATCACTATTATTTTGGTCTTTTAGTGAAAATAAAGATCTCTTTACAACCATGCTATGTGTTTAATCTTTCAACTAGTAAATGATATTAAATCCCTTCCAATCTTGATATTTATAGCATCAAAATATAAGTTCAAAAGGTAATATGATTCAATTTTTTCTCATAAATGCAGGTGTGGCCCCCACTTGGATTGAAGAAATACGAAACTCTTTCATACTTGCCACCTCTAACCGAGGAGCAATTGCTCAAGGAAATTGACTACCTTCTCCGTTCCAAATGGATTCCTTGCATTGAATTCGAGCTCGAGGTTACTTTAAACTTTTTAACGTCTATTTATACTTATACTTGTTATATGATCGAAATGTATATAATTGAATAATCTAATATTGAATATGGGTATTTGTAGCACGGATTTGTGTACCGTGAGCACCACCACTCACCAGGATACTATGATGGACGATACTGGACAATGTGGAAATTGCCCATGTTTGGGTGCACTGACGCAACACAAGTGTTGGCTGAGCTCCAGAACGCCAAGAAGGAATACCCTAATGCATTCATTAGGATCATCGGATTCGACAATGTTCGCCAAGTCCAGTGCATCAGTTTCATCGCCTACAAGCCCCCTGGCTACTAAATTTCTTCATTTGACGACTAATCCTCTGAGGGATTCAGTTTGCTCAGAATTGTATCTTTTAAGTTTTCGTTTAAGACTTGGATTTGTCTTGCTATGTTTTTTCACTGCTTATTTGGATTTAGTGTATGTTTCACGGTTGTTGAAATAACTGTATGAGATATTATAATAAAATTTGTTTTTTTTATTATTATGGAAACGGAGTGTTTTACAGTTACATTTTGCTTAGTTGATGATACATGAGTTACATTACATGTGATTAATGTATTATTAAAACAAGTTCGATAGAGCACTTTTTGGCCGTTTAGTCACATTGTAAATAATCTTATGTACATATTTATGCATCGAGCTTTATCGCAATTGATATAACCATTTTCTCATATAGTCATTAGGCTCATATAAGCTTATCATTTCTTTCGAATCTTTCTGACTCGTATCTTCATCTAAATAATCACATTCTCTGTTTATTTTTTTAGTTTTCATACAACTATTTTTTATTATTGATACTAACGATATTCTTCAAATTTAACACCTTTAATGTATGTGGGCATAAAATTCCTGCAAACCCATATTTATTTATTGCGACCACATTTTAATTAACTATCAACTGAATTGTATGTCACCAATTGATGTCTACTGTTACCATATAACATGATTCTAATTTCTAAATGCAGTTTGTGAATAACTTGCACTAGAAATTTCCAAGTTATAAATAATGTACACTCAATAACGTATATATTAAGTCAATCGGAAATAGCTCAAAAATTTTCAATAGTGTATATATTTGCATCATGCTTTAGAATTTGATCAGGAAGTGATGAATTTGTTCAATATATTACAAACGAAATTTATGTTAAAAAGTATCTTTATTCCAATCACTTTCTTATAATTTTCCCATTTTCCCCTTTTAATTCGTTACGAATTTTTTCTCTTTGTTTTGTTTTATCTTTTTAATGCTTCATTTGTTTTTCTTGAAGTTGCAAATTTATTTTGCTCGTGATCATGATGTGTAGATGATGTGACTAGCCTAGTTACGAAAGAAATGAATATTTATTTTACATACAATTTTAAAAAAGAACTTGACAATTATTCCTCCCATGGGATTGCCAATAAATAGTTGGCATTATCGCATTAACAATTACGAATCAATCAATAATTTTATGCCATCTGTGACATGCATGCAGAAATAGAATAGAAACAATAACATATATATATGGAAAAATATCACATTATTATTTTTATTCTTCTTTTTTAATGAAACATAATCAATTTTTTTGGTGTACAATGAACTATACCATCCACTCTTGATCAAAATGATGGCATTATTAATCTTCACCAATCACAATTTCCCAAGTCGAAAGACTTTGGACATCTTGATTTTAAAGTAAGAAAGATAATCTAATTGTATGCCACATGTATATATATATATATATATATATATATATATACACATATACAGAAATAATCACCAAATTGTTGGTGGGTTCAAACCTTAATCAAGCCTTGTTTTTCCAGATGCCCAATGTCACGTTTGGTCACAATTTAATTAACAGTTTAATACATGATTCTTATTATACAGGTCCCAATAAAGTGCAACTAATATTACTGGTCGTGTGAGATTTGTCAATGAAATATTAGTCTTAATTTAGGTTCATATTCATCACTTCTCAAATTTGTGACACTTGCTATTATAATTTGAAAAAATGCTGAAAATTTACTATTTAAAATAAATAGCTAAGTAATATTCTCCACAACGACCTCTCGTGAATTAAATTATATTGGCAATAATAGCTAAAATAATTAATTAATTAGAATATCACATAATCCTAGAATTGATGCACGACAAATATTCATATTTTAGTTTTTCATCTTTTGATTATAAAATGACAATATGACACATGAAACTAATTAATTAAGATTAAGCCATTAGCCCTGCATGTGCGCCACGTCTGCACTACACGTGTCATGTTGGTATTGGTAGAGAGATGTGAAATGCAATGGATAATCAATCAGTCAGGCCAGACATCCTTTCCGTCCAACAAAGCTCTGTCTGTTTCAATTTTGGCTCAAATTTTTCAAATTCAATCTGTTTTTGTACTCTCAAATTCTTAGTGCACTGCGCATTATAATGGAGAAAATTAATTACCCATGAAAATGTCCTTTCTTTCTCTATTCCACATGGAATCTTCGTGTCTTCAAATGGGAGCTTCAAGCTTTTCCTGTTTTATGGCCCCATTTCTCTTGCCTCTTCATATATCACTTCCATTGTCTTTCTGAACCGATTGAAAGTTGAAACATTTCATATCTTAAATTCAAAATTGTTTTTCTTTTTTTTTGGGGATTTTTAGTTTTAGTTCAGACATGGCTTTGTCTTCTTGTTATTTCAGCTCTCGAATCTGTGTCTCACTCAAGGTATGGTTTTTATATGTGCTGATTTTCTGCAATTTTAAGTGTATTTGGTTCAGTTTGTTCATCTGGGATTTAGTTTAGTTTATTCATATGGTTAATTGATGCGCACCGATTTTGCTGCATATCCTGTTTGATTTCATAATTTGGGCATTTTTAATTTTCAATGCATTTATTAGAGCATTGCTTTTCAGTTTTCTCTGCTTATCGTTACTTCCACGGTTTAGAACTTTGGCATTCTTAAATTGGTTGTTTTTAATACTATGTAAGCTGATTACCCTGTCTTTGGTACAAATATTAGCTTTGGCTATTAAATTAAACCTCCGAATTTTGGGTGGTTCTAGGCTAATCCTAGTCTGTGGTACTGTTATGAAGCGGATTTTCGAGCTAAAGAAAAAGAGAAGAAGAAGCTGCGTAGTTATTTGATGTTTAATTTTTAGTTATATTAGTCATGGAAGTTTATTTGAATTAGGAGTTTAGAATGAATCAATAAAGGTTTTTCTATATGCTTCGTGTAGATTGATCGCCAAAAATTGCATTCGAATAGCTTATGTAACAACAATCTCATCCAAAGCCGAACAATTGCCCTTAAAGGGATGATGAACACTGATCTGTTTGATCGAAAAGTGGTACGAAAGAAAGTAAGTGAATGCATTGGGTGGAGTTTTCTCGGAGGATCGAAAATCATCAATAGACCAAATCTTACAAGAAATATTCGATGCAAAAAAAGCTCTGCGGTATATGCTTCATGTAATCCTTTCATAGTTCCTTCCTCGAGTTTTACATTAATTTTGAGTATGCATTTTTGCACAAACTTTTTTATCGACTTATCAAAATCTTATTGGAAATTCCTCGAACCGTTCTGTAATAATCGAACAAACTTAGACTGAAATAAAATTTTGATTTGCATCTCATTTGCAGGGTTTCAATATTCTCAGATTGCTAGTAGTGCTTTTACATTGGGAACAGCAGCTGTTCTTCCATTTTATACCTTCATGGTTTTAGCTCCTCGAGCTGAGTTAGTAAGCGTTCTGAAATTTTCGAGTCCTATTTTGTCCACATTTTATGATGTCTTTATGTATAGTATTTTCGACTTCCTCGATTCGCAAAGAAATTGTTTTTGAGTAATTACATAAACACCCCTGCATGAGACCTTATTTACAAAAAAACAACTTGAGAAAAAACGGGCTCGAAAAGATGAAATGTTGTGCATAAGACTGATCGGATTTGTTTTTTTTTTTATCATATTATGAACAGACGAAGAAATTAGTAGCAAGCAGCATACCCTATATTTTGCTCGGAGTATTATATGCTTATCTGCTTTATCTTTCATGGACGCCCGATACAATTCGACTGATGTTTGCAAGTAAATACTGGTTGCCAGAGGTGTGTTTTTAGCATATACAAACTCTATTATGTTCCAAATTAATACTTATATCTCAGCTTTAAGGGGAAATATTTGTTTACATTTTGGGTATAAACGATTATAAAATTTACGTTTTTTTCAGCTTCCAGGTATAGCTAAGATGTTCTCCAGTGAGATGACATTGGCTTCTGCATGGATTCATTTGTTGGCTGTTGATCTTTTTGCTGCAAGGTCTCTCTCTCTCACACACACACACACACAGATACACACACACAAATAACGACTTTAGCACGTGTAATCCAACGGTTCACAATCCTTGTTGAGTTACACCTGATTAATAGCATCTTTAATTTGAGCCCTTTATGACACTTGAAATTTTGTTTTCAACCAGGCAGGTATATTACGAGGGGCTGCAAGACAACATAGAAACTCGACATTCAGTGTCTCTATGCTTGCTGTTTTGCCCCATCGGAATTCTAACTCATTTCATTACCAAGGCTGTAACCAGGAACAGAGGTGAAACAACAGCAAAAAGATGAAATTCACTGACCATTTTGGCAATGTTTCTATTTATTTCAACATTTCTTAGTGTGAGTAACTTTCATTTATTACTACCAAATTTTCTAGCTCTATTACAACATGGTTGAGACATATGAGATTGCTTCATTTAGCATTACAAACTGCTGATAGAAGGTCCCTTTGCCAAGCCAATGATTTCTCAAGATTATGAAGAAATCCCATGTAATAATTTCTAGTTTATTATATATATATATATATATATATATATTGGAATTTTGGTCCATTATAATATAAAACAAATGCAAGTGGATTGAGCAATGGTGAGTCGGTGACCGACAGTCAATGGATGATAGAGGAACAATAACTAGTGGTTATTTACATGAAAATCACTGTCTATACAGTGCTGCATTATATTAGTGGGGGTACGCTTCAATTTGCTCACAATTCACTCTCTTTATATATATATATATATATAATTCCAAAAAAGGGGTTACACAAATTTTTGGTAATACAATATAAAGTCAATAAAAAAACGAGCTGAGAAACTAAACAAATGATATCCAATAACTCACTCCAGCATGTATTGTTAGATATAGGATGAGGGAATATTGCATTTTTGGTACACGAATGTGGCCTGCACGTTTATTTAGTACACTAATATGGGGGGTGGCAATTTGAGTACATTAATGTGGGGTAGGTCTGGCAATTTGAGTACAAATTTCGCCGGAAAATTCGATTTTCGCCGGAAAATGTCATGTGCGTTGCACATGGCTTGCAAAATTGGAGATTTTGACTGGATTGGGTATTTTTTTTACAATTTTGACCAAAATTAAGCAAGTTAATTGATTTTTTTTGGGGATTGACCAATTTTGACTATTATAAATATAATAGAATTTGTTTTTACCAAATTGACCCCAATCCATTTTATCTAATTTCATCTTCTTCATCAACCCTAAACCCTAATTTTAGTTAATTTCATCTTCTTCATCAACCTTACCACCATAACCATAGTCAAGATGAGCAAATTTATGTTCGGGATTTCTTGGATCTTCCTGTATGAATCCTTATACATAAATTTCCATGAAGGGATCTCATAAGCTTCTGGAAACATCCCAAATAGAGAAAGCAATCTCTCAAGTTGTAAGGCATTTTGTTGTGACTCAAAGATATAATACTTTCCATCTGTTCATCAACGGGAGCAAAGTCGTTCCCTGTTTTTTGCCGACGACGGTGGTGGTTGTGGCGGCGGTGGTAGCACAGTATCCTTCTGTTCATCTTCATCAACGGGAGCGAAGTCGTTCTCTGTTTTTTGCCGACGACGGTGGTGGTTGTGGCGGCGATGGTGGTTGTGGCAGCGGTGGTAGCACGGTAACACGGTTGTTTATGGCGGCAGGAAGTATGGATAAATAACTTAGAAATGGAGGTGATAATGGTGGTTGAGCATGGAGGTGGTAATGGTGGTTGAGCATGGAGGTGATAATGGTGGTTGGGCATGGAGGTGATAATGGTGGAGGAAGAGGAAAGAAGACAAAGAATATGAGAACAAAATAAATGAAAAGAAAAATTCAAATTAGAAAAAAAAATATTGATAACATTGAAATTGTAGATAAATTAGTCAAAATTGGTTAAATTTGGTCAAAATTAGACAAATATGCCCAAATTTAAGTAAAAATCCCCAATTTCGGTCAAAATCCCCAATTTTAGTCAAAATCATTCAATTTTCCGGTGAAAATGGAATATTCCAGCAGAAAATCGAATATTCCGGCGAATTTGTACTCAAATTGCCAAACCTACCCCACATTAATGTACTCAAATTGCCACCCCCCATATTAGTGTACTAAATAAACGTGCAGGCCACATTCGTGTACCAAAAATGCAATATTCCCTATAGGATGATGAATGTCTCTTTTACCATCATAATTCATATATATATATATATACATTTAAGAATGTACGGTAGATGAGATTATTGGACTAGATTCACCATAAACTCCTCAAGCATTTCATCTTGGAGTGATAGATGACATTAGTATGATTTAATTTTTGATGAAGTGTGTTGTTTTATAGAAAATTAGTGGCTCACTTTGATTTGTTTTAGCTCAAATATAGGTTTTTTTAGTGAGTTATAAATCACACAATAAATATCATTAATCACCTCATATTAATACTCAATTTACGGTCAATTTTAAGTTAGAACTACCCATAATTGTAGTATATACTAAACTATAGTGACAATTGTCTCAAAAATCTAAATTTAAAAGAAAATATTATAGCTAATGTAGGTTGAATTAAAAGAAAAAATAGGGAGAAACGATTTCCCAAGTAAATTTTAATATTCTCATGGATGCTGACGTGTCATACACGAGATGCATTAGCTCGAAACTAATTGTAAGTTCACGCGCCTTCTTAGTTTGTCCGTACGATCCAATGGTTCCGCGAATATTTATACTTCCCAGCTTCCGCGAGTGGTGCTTTCTCTGATTGAATTTCAAAACAAACGCTCCCACCAAATTTTATTTCAACATCGGGACAGCGCAAGATAGCGGACAGACGTAGACTTGACGGTTCTCAAACCATGCTCCCTGTCCCATTTCCCCCTGTTTCCCATATTTTCTAACAATGTGTTAATAAATTAATTATTGAGGTTAATAGTATTTTATTATTATTTTAATAGAAGATATATTTTTTTGCAATACTAATTTTGAATAATAAAAGTATAAAACCAAAGACCATGTTTGGATCATTCTTTTGTGTATTCTTTAAGAGCACCCACAATGGGGCTTTTTATGGGGCTTTTTGGAGGTTTTTTAGTTATAATGGGGATTTTGGTGGGTTGTTCCTAAACAACGAACCTAAAGGGGCTATTCCTAAACAGCCCATCCAAAATACGTTGACTCAACATTTAAATGCTGAGTCAGTATTATTTTTTAATTTTAATTTAATTTAATTGTTATTTTACCGTTTTATGAATCAATTTGAAAAAAAAAATATTATAATTTTATTAAAAATTATAGTTCATGTTTATATTTTTTATTAAAAATTTATATATAAATAAAGTGAATAAGGATTTTTTTATATCAACATCATTATTAAATAAAAAAGTGTTTTTATTAATTTTTTTTATTATTATCGTATTTTTTATATTTCGTTTAAATCGCAGTAATAAATACTTAGATAATTATGTATTATTATTTAAATGAAAGTTGAATTTACATAAGTGTTTATTCAATACATTATTAGTTATACTTTATTAAACATGGAAATGAGGTTATAATTCATTTTTATTAAAAAATTTATAATTTTTGTCTATACTTTTTTTACTAAAATAAGAATACATATAATAAATTTTATTTATTCTTTGAGAATAATAATAAAATTATATTAAATAAATAATAATAATAATAATAATAATAATAAAACTAAGTTTACAATATTATATAAAAATATATTATATTTTTTATGATGATAATATTTTCATAGTTGTTTATATATATGATTAAATTTAAAGTAATACATGGTAGAAGATGACGTGGCATTCTGGGTCAAAGAGAAATGCTTTACCATTGTAGGTAAAAATTTATGGGGCTTCTTATTTTGGAGAGAGATGACTTAGGATATAAGAAAATGTGAAAAGGCCAAGGATAAGAGCTTACCATTGTGACTTGTGAGTTGTGAGTGCTCTAAGAGTTTTCTTAAATTTGACTTATTTGTTTTTACATTAAAAAAGGTAGTTTATGAATTTCTCATTTAATGTTAAAGTATACATACTCTTAAAAATATATGGAGAAATTATGATCACAAAGTTAGTAATCTAGATTTTTTATTTTGCTTCCGCTATTTTCAAGTCCACAACCTCGTTCAATGCACTTTATTCAGTTTTTTTTTAATGTTATCATGATCGATCACCCTTGATAAAAGAAGGATTTAGAGTTATTGCAGTCGCATCATCTATGTGTTGTTGGTTATTAGTTTTTATTTTTATGTTAAAACTGTTCACCTTGGAAATAAGGCGTTTAAGCCATTGCTGCACACTGTCCTCATCATACGAGGATTTAGAGTCACTGTTTTTATGTTACAACCGCTCACTTTGGAAATAAGAATTTAGAGCCATTGATGTCGTTTTTTAAGGTCATCGCTGAATTTTATGTTTCTGAATTTAGATCCAATTTCAACGTGCAAGATCCCATATTTCAACTTCGGGTGAGTGTTAGTTAATATCAATAATTGGTTAAAATTAGATCGTATTGTATCATATATTTTATCACTATCTAGTAATTACTTAAGTTTATCTTATTTTTATGTTTATAGCGTAAGTTTAGATTTTGTTGTAACTGTATTTAACTATTTTATTATAATAATATAATTTATGAAATTTAACATTACTCAACGAATAATGATATCTGAATCGAGGGGATCCATACGCCCGTCCAATTTAGGTCATACGGGTCACCGAGTTCACCCGAATCAATTTTTGTGAGGGACGAAGACCATGATGTGTAGATATTTTAGTATTTTTTGTTATGTTTTAAGAGTATTTTAGACTATTTTGATTATATCCACATTTTAACTAATTATAATATTAGACACCTCTAATCTACACATACAATTATTAAATATCTTTAACATATATAAATATTTTAATATATATCAAACAACTAAATAAAATTAAAAGAAAATTATTAATATAAAATCTTATCCCATTCTTCTTTAAGCCCTCTCTTCAATTCCATTCACAACACACAATTAATACTTCTTCAAACAAACTGTACTAACAAAATTCTCAAAATAAATTTGCAGAAAGTCAACAAGATTCTCGAACTTCGTCGTCATCGAAGAAAAAGAAAGAGGTCCCAACTTCCATTGTTAATGGCACAGTACCCTAACACAGTAGTATTTATTTATTTAATTTCGACCTAAATGCGCGTGTTTGTGTCCATTCCCCTCTTATCCTACGCCCCTCTGTCCATAGCAGTGAAATTTCAGAGACCAGCCGTTTTCACCACCACAGCTTTGTCAGCTCCCATTGCCAAAACAACGAAAACAAATATAAGAATCTTATTACAATATTTTATGAGTAGTTTAGATGATTATGATTTTCCCTTTTTAAACAATGATTCATGGTAATCTGTCTTTCAACTGTCAAGTCAAGTGTGTATATATATATATTATATATATATCTACGCTCTTACTTCTTTTTTCGCTCTCTGAGCATCTGCTGTCAGTTTCAGACTTGTGCTTTTAATAGTTACCGTTTGCGTGTATAGATAATCTCTGTTCATTTTCTGCTTTGTGATTCTTAGTTGCTAATGTATGGCACATGGCATTGTCACTGCTCTATCTTCATTTTAGGTAATTCTTTTGCTTCCTTTCAACTTTGCTTCTATGGGAGGGGGTAAAAACGTGACACTCGAAAAGTAAGAATGATTTCTGACCTGTGATTTTTTGTTTTCGAGTGTTTGTCGAAATGGGATTCTTGTGGAGAAAATCATGATTAGGTTTTGTGGGTAAGAGCATTATTAAATCAGATTGTAAGAAGTGAGAAAGTGCTTGTGGGTTTTTGTTGTTCTTGGAGAAATGAGTGATATAGTGGAGAAAACGGCGTCGTCTTTAGCTATTGTAGAGAAGAAACCTCAGAGGCCTGGAGGATGTGTTGGTATTTTCTTTCAACTCTTTGATTGGAACCGTAGATTTGCAAAGAAGAAGCTTTTTTCCAAGAAATTGCTTCCACCAGGTTATTTATTTCTGATAATTTGTTCTTTTTGCTGGTTTTTTGGGTAAAATATTAGCTTTTAATGTCTGGTTTTATCTTGTAATTTGATTAATAATACTCTGTTCTTTGCTCTGTTACTGTTTAGTTCGACTGAAACAAGCTTCAAAGAAATTTGGTGGGGATGAGAAGCAGCCAAAGCTCCGTTTGGTATGCCTGGTTAATAATCTTTGTTTTTTGATAATTTATACTGTTTAATGCCTGATATTACAATATTTCATCTTGTAATTTGTGTAAATGATATAGATTGCTGATGAGAATAGTGGGGGTTTTCCTTCTACAAAGAAGAACAACGGCAACACCATTGTTGATCTCGAGCAAAAGCGCGAAATGCGATCTCCGAGTTTGGTAGCAAGGCTTATGGGTCTGGAATCCATGCCTTCATCACCGAGAGAAAAAGCGAAGAAAATTCGATCTGGTTTTGTATCCAATGAAAAAGATAAGTCCATTGATAATGTGAAGAAAGGAGAGATTAATAAGCACGAATCGTTGAGGCCTCAAAAGCTTCAAAAAACAACTAGCGTTTGTGAGAAACGGCCAATGCCTAGATTTGGGGCCGAGACATTACCGTTCAAGAATGTTTTGTCGAAATCAAAAACGCATCATCACCCGAAACTTCCTTTTCCCGTGAAAAGCCCACGAAACTTTTCGAGGAAAAGTTCATCTAAATTGATTGGTGCAGCAACTAGGATTTTGGAGCCTGGTTTGCAAACAAGTAGGTCAAAATGTGCACTAGCTTACTCTAATGGAAACGCCGTTTTGGAGGAAAAGAGACAATTTTTATCGAGCCAAGTGAAGGATACAGATGAATTTGCAAGCATTGATCCAAAGAGACAGCCCTCTTGTAGAAATTGTGGCAATTTTTCGGAAAATATGGAGTCACAACCTAGTTTCGTCGAAAAGCCGTTAATTTTTGCTTCGCCGTTTTCCCACTGTGTGGGACCCTCTTGTCAAGAGTTAGAAAGAAGTAACCTTCAAAAAGATGTGCCTCTATGTCTAGGTTCAGACCACAAGAATCTAAGTCAAAATCAAAATCAACATCAGATGTTTCGGGCGAGGAATACATTTTCGCCCCTCTCAAAGTTAAATAGACCACCTAGTAACAAAGTAGCAACTGCAAGTGTAATAAATGAAAGGAGGAATCTTATTACAGGGAATCAAAGCTTCAGTGGTAAATTTGAACCCGAAAAGAGAATTCTCGAACGACAAAACGAGGTGATGCCACCTGGCAGGAAGAGAAGGCCTGCTAATATCTCAAGACAAGGCGAAAAACAAACATACGGTTTTCCTAATGCAATGTATGGAAAAGAATTGGGAAATAACCAAAGCTATAGAAACGGATTGCCTTATTTACGAGAAAGGCCAGTTCGTGTTGGGAATAACGAAACTATGAAAAAAAGGGTTCAAAATAATTCGAGTTGTGAAGATGGTTTACGTAAATCGGGATCAAGTGAAAATGGAATAAGGGATAGAGTTGAAAAGACATTACCTTTAAGTGGAGATGCCTTGGGGGCACTTTTGGAACAAAAATTGAAGGAATTGAATTGCCAAGGAGAGGATATAACGGGGAATATGCCTAAAAAGACTACTGCTACCATTTTACAGGAGCTAATATCTGCCTTAACTTCTGAAATACCATTTCAGCAGGATAAACCGGTGACTGTGTATGATGGGAAAAGTGATATTCATAACCATAACCATAACCATTTGTCTGCATTGACATCTTCGAGTAATTCACAGGTAAGAAATAAATACAAGATTAGTTATGCATGATTTATTATCAAATGCTCCCTTGACTTGATTATATATGCATACTTGAATTTGGTGAGAAATATGTTTTATAGTATGAAGTGTTATAGCGTTTTCTCGAAAATATGTTGAATTTGGTGAGAAATATGTTTTATAGTATGAAGTGTTATAGCGTTTTCTCGCAATATGTTGAATTTATCAAACTTAATAGAACTCTTATTTAAAGGTTTATTGTCACATTGCAACTGGATAGAAATCGTGTGCTTTACTGAAAATGTAGCTTGAAGAGACCATTATTAATTAGTCCCGTTGGTTTAATATTTTTTGCTTGTAAACTTGGAACTTTAGTTGGTTTTGTAGCTGTTTTTGACTGTATTTTAGTTGGATATTTGATTTCCACCTTCTTAAATTTGCTCACTTTCTATTCAGGCAAATGCAATGGCAGTCAAGCTGTCTAATGACCAATCACTTGAAACTGAGCAGCACCTAAGCCCGGGATCTGTTCTTGAAGCCTATTTTTCTAACGAGAGTTGCCTTTCGAGCAGTATAGATGATAGCCCAGGTGAGGACTTCTAATGCAAGAACCATTCTTTTGTTCATCGTCATGTGTGGCGGGCCCCATTTGAGTTGGGCCCACCGACCCGGGTGGGCCCGCCACATCATTTCAGTCCGTCTTTGTGTTGCTATTTACAGTTTCTAATATTAACTTCCATTTTCAGGATACAAAATGCTTAATGAATCTGTGAACTGCCCCGATTCAGAGATTTTGGACTCTGCCAACTCAGCTAACTCTAGTAAACAATCGGTTATCGATATCCTCGAGGATGTCTCTAAAACCCTTTCTAATTTTGGTTTGAAAGAAATCGAGCTCGACCGAACAAAGAAGGTACTTTCGAATGCTGAGCTGGCGGGCTTTCCAACTAAGTATTTGCTACTTGATGAGCTGGAAACACTCGCGAGCGTCCTTTGGATGAATTTCGGTTGTTCACTCGGCGTTGAGGATGGTAAAGAGGTGAATCATCTCAAAACATTTACTTTCGACTCTATCATTGAATATCTTGACTTGAGATTTTCGGGATTTGGGTTTAACGGGTCGAAAAAATGGCCCATTTGCATGAATAGTGGTAAAATGCCGATATTGGAGATTGTAAAGGAAGTTAGAAGGTGGGAGGGTTTATCTCGGTTTGTTCACGATGAGTTGATCGAAAGGGAGATGAGTCTTTCATTGGGAAAATGGACTCAATTTGAGAGTGAAAGAATTGAGTGTGGAGTTGAGATTAGTAAAGATGTGTTTGAGATTTTGGTGGATGAAATTATGAGGGATTTTTGGTAGCTTTGAAAGGGTTTTTACCAAAGATATCTCAAGTCTCCATAATCTTGATTTAACTCTTAAGTAAGATATGTGTATTAATTGTACAAACTGAGTAATTGTACAAACTGATGTATCTTTTGGTTGTTGTTTAGGACTTAGAAGAAGCTATTAGTATGTATTTTATGTCACGGAACATTTTAACGATTTCATGTTTGTGTATGCATTTTATCATAAGAGAAGATCATTTCATATATTGACTTGAACTACTTGAATTTTTGTTTTGGGATTAGTCTTTTAAGAGTTCCTTTGTGAATTTCGGAACAATTACAATCATGTTTATAGAGAAAAGCATTTGGTGTAACCATCATAATGGTTTGCACCCTGAATTGGAAGTATGGAATAAACATGTCAAATGAGCCTAAATAGAGCCTAAACAGGCTGGATTTGGACAAATCGACCCACAGGCCGGCCGGCCGACTTTTCTGGCCAATTGGCCTTTTGTGGGCAGCCCCTTATGACCTCCTTAAGCCTAATGGGCGGGCCTTAAGGGGCCGATCATCTGCTGTCAAGCAAGCTCGTTAAGCCCTGCTTGACACACCTTTAGCTTGGCGTAATTTCACACATTCCCTAATCTGTTGAAGCACGAGATTTTGATCAAGATAATATGTGAGATTTCGACAACTCAAAAAATAGGAGTAAAATTATATTTTGATTTTTACTAAACACTTGTTTAACAAATAGGGTCTCAAAGAGTCTAAAATTTTATCTTTGCTTTTCAATTTTTATTATGCTTTTAATCACAATCACCTCATATGTCTCACAATATACGAATATTATGACTCACTGAAAATCGCATATTGTGGTTGCAAACAAAAACGTTCTAAGAATCTAGAATGCACATGAAAAATACAAACAAAAACCAAAATATTTGCAAAGGGAGGGATAAATTTTGAGATGTAAATTAAACTTGAAATATCAATCTTATATTGCAATATGCATAACATATTTTCTAATTTAAATGTCACAGAATCATACTGCTAAAAGAACCTCCCGCTCTCTATACAATATATAATCTATGAAATAAAACCCACCACCTCTCAAACAATCAAACACATAAAGAAAGAACAAAAATCACACCAAAAAAATAAAATAATAATAATAATTAAAGACTGATCAGCCAATAATTCTATAATGAAAACCTCACAAATTCTTCCCCAAATTCAAAATTGCCTCAACCCTAGCACAGTCTTACCAACACCTCTGCCAATCCTTGCTCCACCATTAATGGCGTTTCCTGCAGCTGATCCCATACCTTTCAATTCCTCCATGCTCGCGTAGCTCTTCCTCGCCATCAATCCTCCACTCCTCTTCTCCGCCGAATTCGTTGATTTACTCCCTCCGATCTTCCCATACATCCTCCCGCTCTTCGACATTCCTGACGGCGGCGTCGCCGACCTCTCCGCCATCGGCGGCAGCGCTGCCGCTGGCTTCCGATTCTCCTTCCGCAACGCCGACGAGAAATCCGGCACCGATTGAGTTAGGATCGAGGTCGATTTAGGTCTCCGTGGCGGCGTAACGAAATTTGAGGTACTGAATTTCACCTGTTTCTTCGGCGGAGTCAAAACCGATCGATTGGTAAGCTTTTCTTCAACTAATTTTACCGGAGATTCTTGTTCTTCTCGAAGATTCTTCCTTCGTAGCTTATTGTCTCTGAGATCTGAGTACTCTTTGTACCTCGGTCCTCTCTCCATCACGAAACTTTCAGTCGTGAGTTGGAGAAATTGAGGACTATTTGTATCGGAAAACTGAGAGAGGATCAGAGATTTAGGATCAAGAGCTGCGTGAAGCGAGTTGAGAGTTTGGTTCCGTAGAAGCAGAGAAACACTTGTCTCCGCCATTGATGTCAATTTTGTGAAGGTTTTTTGTAACTAGTTCTGTGCTGAAACTGAGTGGTTTTAGTTTTTAAAAGATGTGAATTTACAACGGTCCAATAAAGAAGGGTAAAAAGGGAAGAATACATGTCAAAAATTTCTCCTCAACGTTCGTATTAAAGTGGGACCCTCACTTTAATCATTTATTAATAGAAAAGTAAAAAAGAAAAGAGAGGGATTATGTTTAGATTCTTTTAATTTATGGAAGATCCTTCTTTTAATAGACATTTATTAATTAATTAGAAAGAACTTTACCAATAGAGTCAATGATTTTAGTCTAAAAAAGAATAAGAAAACAATTAAATAATAAGTTAGATTCTTCAAGCAAGAAAATGTATTTACGAGTATAAACATCACAAACATTTCTATCTTAAATTTTTAGATTACAAATTCTAATAAAATAAGTGTAAATAAATCGATCAAAAATTAATAGGTGTAAAAATCAATATACATGCCCCTTAAATTTTTGCCCAATTACACAACCAGAACCGGCTTCCGGCCTGTTCTAAAATAGAGGTTTAAATCTCGTTAAGTTAGAATTGATTAACAACCAATCAAATTTTAATACAATTTTCAAAATTCGATTATAATTCAAACAAGTTTGAACTATTTATTCGGCTCAACTCGACTCATTTACACTCATAAATTATTTATTTTTATTTTGTTATTTTATAGATAAATTATAAATTTTTAACCCTAATTATAAATTTTCCATTCCACTTATCACAATTTCTTCAAAGTTTATTTCTACGTTTTTATAATATTTAGTGGTTATCATACCATTCCACTCATCATCAATAGCTCTACAAAAAATTGATGATGTTATTTTTATAATCAGTATGAAAAGTTAGAAAAAATAAAAACATCAATGATAACATCTAATCTCCATATATTGTTTAAGTGGCTTTATACATACTATAGGTTTCCACCATGTTTATACGCTAAAATGTCCTCAAAAGAAACTGCAGAAAAGTGTACATTGCTACTAAAATAATGTAAATCTTGTTCCTAAGTATGCTTCAGGCATGTACTCATAGTTACCATCAAATGCAATCAAACTTTGTGGTACTTGTATTTCTGGCCAAGATTAAATCTAGTTATTCGACTGCTAAATCCTTCTAATACAAGCGTCCTGGCTGCCTCGACCCCTTGTTCCAATGCAGCATCCACCTGCACGAAATTATAATTTCGTATTTTACACCATAATCCACGGGATATTACAATTAGCCTGAAATTGTGTTTGGATTGAAATTTTTTGGATTTGCAGCTAAGGATTTCGAATGACTAATCTATAGTATACACTGAGTGGATTTCAAAAACGGATAATTTCAAGCATACTCCCTCAATATTGGGCAATTACTATGAGTCCCATGTGATATTAGAAATTACTAAAACCCCCCCTATAAGATCTTGACAACACGAACAATAGGGGATGTAACTGTAACCTGTCAATAACAGGGGGAGTTATGGTAATTTCTGAAACCCCATGTTGCTATTTAATCTGTTTGAACTTGAAGTGCTTATATTTAGATTTCAGCATCAATATGTGTGTGTTCATATATAGGGCATAGAATATCATGTGAATGTAAATGTGTGTACAAGCCAAAATGGGCCAGAAAATCCAACTACAAGTACCTGGTTTCTTTCCAAAGGACTGAATCTTTGAAGAAGAAAAGCCTTCATATCCATCATACCAGGTGGATTCCCAATACCTGGAAAAACATCAGTATTAAATATTTGATTTCAAAATAAAAATTATAATAGCACAAAAAGGGAAGACAATTAAGGAACTAACCTATGCAAAACCGAGGAAAGTCTCGACGACCATCTAAATGCTCCATAACACTCTTTACTCTGTGGTACAAAAATAATATCTCTTCATGATAATGAATAGGCTTTCTATATTTTATCAAGCAGAAAAGTATTCATTTCAAAATGTGATACATGATTGGATAAATTCACTGATTCCATCAAAAAACACTTGGTAGAAAATATTTACAGTCGACAATATTCATCGTCACCAAGACTACAAGCAACCAAGTGGAATAAAGGCAATTGCTTTATGCAGCAAATCAGTGTGATTATATCATAGCTAGCGTATGATAGAGCACATAGGAAAATAATTCTTCAATATCTTTAATTATGAGGCTAATTGCTTAATGATTTTATTCAGAATCTGTATTAAGAGAAGATACCCATTGTGGTGACCATGTCCTCCTTTCGGTTGAACCCTCAACACTCCATTTGGTAAGCTCATCTCATCATACACCTGCAACCGACATTCAAAAGTTAACATAATACATTGAGCAAGCATGATTTGAATCACAAGAATTCTTATTCCACTCTTTTACTAAATAAAGTCAAACAGAAAAATTACATAATATATTAAAAAATTTAAAATAAGTACTGACCAGTAAGATGTGACGCAAAGGTACTTGATAATATGCAGCAAGTGGTCCGACCTGGTATAATAAGAAAGAGAGAAAAGAGTTCAATTTATGTGATATTTTCGTCGTCAAGAAACTCAAAACTGTGACACAAAGCCTTAACAATAAAATTATCCATGCCAACAGCCTCGATACATATGATTTATAATATAAGAACAATAACAAAACGTTCTCGAGACCCAAATTGGTATGCCCCGTAAAAGTTATAATTAAGCAAAACCATTCTTTATCTGCGACACACTGACAGTTAACCCATCAATGGTGCAGTAAAATGTCAGTGTATACTTCAATCTGATGATGCCGGTGATTTCAAAGATTATTGTTATTATTATGCGAGCCTGTAACAATTGAATATCATGTCCCAAGAAAGCAATAAAAGTCCCCTATAGTACTTCAAATGCTGCTAGGGCTCCTGGTAAGAAACCATCATGCTTGGAATTACAGAATTAAAACACATATGAAGCACATGGCAATTTTAATTGAATTGGTACATCATTTAACATCTTGCCTAGGAGAATCTTCCTTGTCTGTCAACCATGAAATATTCTATGTATCAAAGATCATTATGACCTCATAATTGGATTTTACGAACAAAAAAAGAAGATAAAAGATGATGATTGGTGCTCCAAAGCAACTGGATTTCACAAATCTTCTATTATATTCTATAGTTTGGCATAAGCTTTGCTAAGCAACTTCATATTCATAATATCAGAGACTAATAATGAAAACGAACCGCTTCACCACTGAAGTTCATGTATGTCTGAGGTTTGGCCAATAAAACTGGTACCTCTCCAATAGAACCTGCACTTATTGTGTTCAAACATAGTACTTAATCAATAGAGGCCAATTAGGACATAAAAATTTCTTCAGACCATTCATCTGCTTTATTAATTTTCCTTTTTCAGGGGCAAGGGAGGCCAAAAACGAAAGAAACAGTAGCGCAATAATCACCTATGCCAATCAATGATTTGGACTGTATAGTGTTCATCAAAATGCCTTCTGCTTGAGAAATGCGATCGATCATTTCAAATCCAACCTAGCATCATAAAAGGCCCAAACTCTCCCCATAAATCATCACACACGCATCCATTTTCAGTCATACGACAAATAAAAGATAAAAATAACATAAAAACCAAATAAATAGGAATCATACATTATGTCGAGTTCCATGATATTTGTTTCCTGGATTCCCCAATCCAACAATCAGCCATGGAGTGTACTCAACTTTGAGCTCATTAGGATTTATCGACGACGAAGCAGAGACCTTGAGACTTGTCGAGGCAAAATGCTTGTTATGAAAACATGAGCTTCTTCGGATTGTAGGATAAGAGATGTTGCTACTGGTACTACAAGCTTTAGGTGAAGAAATTGTGAACAACATTAAGCTTTAGGTTTGGTTTTGCTATAGTTACCAGAGAACACTAATGGCGGTTGCTTGGGGGTTTTGTTAGATAATTCTTATCCATTTATCTACTCTTTCATTTTTCTACTTTACTGTAAAAGATTTTTCTTTTCTTTCTTTTAAAATATATTTCACATATCCTTTTCTTTTTCATATTTTTTTCTTTTCTTATTTTACTCGTCTTTTATAAGGCGGCTCTACTGATTTTATTTGAAAATATAATCTAATTTTACTAGGCCCATTTAGATGATATAGGCCTATAAGATGGGCCAACCTAGTCCAAATCCAGGACCCATTATCATCCTAGTTGTGGCTTGTTCTGGGCCATGGTCTGGGATTAGCGGCCCATTTGAATATTGTCCAAGTCCAGTGGTCATAAGACTCCTCTTATTAGAATATGTCGACCCGTGACAAAATATAAAATATGTTTTAATTTGATCTCAATCATACCATTCTCATATTATCTCATATATATAATATAACTTTTAAAATTGTCACACTTGGTTCCAATTAATTTTTTAATTAAAATTTAGCAGTTTAGTGAAAAGATTACCAAGTTTTAATAAGAATCCTAGCTTTATCGATCAAATATGGGAATATTTAAAAACTTATAGAACATAGTATAAATTTTTTGAAATAAAATAATAAAATTAAACATTTCCCACTGTACCGAATCCAATAAAATCACGTGTGAGCTGTCCTAGTTAAACGAGTGGGCAAAATGCGGTGGCAACATCAAACATGACGAAACTTATCCATCTCCAAATCCTCCACAAAATCTTATTACAATTCATTATTTTACTTCAAAACTTGGAAACAATGCAGAAAAAAATAAATACAGAGAGAAACGTTGAGATCTCCATCAAAAGTTGTTTGTTCACTACTATTTAAGCTGTTTATCTGCACGCGATAACGCCCACTATTTGTTCGTTCTATCCTCCGGAACCGGCGACGAAACCGTTAATCACCGCTTCTGGTAAATGTCATCTTTCAACTTTTGATTTTTGTTTTTTTGTTGTTTGGAATTTGGATCGTTTCGTATTCATTGACTTGTTTTGAACGAATTTAAGAGTGTGTGTTGTGTTGTGTTGATAGGTCAGATTTATTAGTGGAAAATGCAGGCTTCCACGTTTTCAGTCAAACCTAAATCAGGCTTTGGCCTTCAAAGCCGTAGGCTTTTGCCGAAGGCTATTGATTTGAGTCAAACTGTTGGTGATCTTCGTTTGGCAAAGAGGAACAATTGCTTCGGACTTGGAATTGACATGGGTTCGGCTTCGATGGGGGCGAGGGGGAGTGTTCGAAGTGTTTTTGGATCTTCAGCCAAGCCCAGATCAATCAGAGTTCAAGCTTCTGGTTTGTATTTTTGGAACTCATTTTTTTATTTTGTTAAAATCCAGATCAATTTTTCAATACTACAATGTTAGTTAACTTCCAGAATCTTTTTTTCAAAACCGTCTACCTTCTAAATCCTTTCTTGCATTGACAATCAGCATTTATCCTCTCGATTGACAGGCGGAGATATCGAGGATGTTACACCTTCCAAAATCCAAGTAAAATCATCAGGAACAGTATTGCCATATGTTGGTGTTGCTTGTTTAGGGGCCATTCTGTTTGGCTATCATCTGGGGTATGCACTTTTGATACTTAGTTTTTCATGCTTAATAATTTATGGTACAAGGCAATTTTATAGTGTTCTCAACCTATTTATGTTAGCCTGGCTGTTGTTCAACTTGCTCTTGAATTAGATGTTTTGAAGCTTATCTGTTCATGTTTACTGTCCACTTCTCCTATTCAGGGTGGTTAATGGAGCTTTAGAGTACCTGTCCAAGGATTTAGGAATTGCAGAGAACACTGTCTTACAAGGTCAGTTGTGACTGAAGTTCATTTCGTTTCGGGTCCAATTGTGGCAATGGGAAAGTGGGTTGAAAAGAAATGTACCATCTTTTCCTTTGTTGAAAAGAAAGGAGGCCCAGTATTTAGAAAATGAATGATCATTCATTTACCTCATAAAGTTGCAATTTATATAGTGCAAAAGTTGCTACTTGATAGTAAATCGGCTACATATCTATTCTTCTTACAAGGAAATTAAAATCTTGTGTTGTCTGTTGTCGGGACAGGTT
This sequence comes from Verbascum thapsus, assembly GCA_963669365.1. Classification (NCBI taxonomy): domain Eukaryota; kingdom Viridiplantae; phylum Streptophyta; class Magnoliopsida; order Lamiales; family Scrophulariaceae; genus Verbascum; species Verbascum thapsus. The sequence continues at coordinate 3,080,291 of OY770117.1, forward strand.
GGGTTGTTAGCACACTTCTAGCTGGTGCCACTGTTGGTTCTTTCACTGGAGGCTCCTTAGCCGATAAATTTGGACGAACAAAGACTTTTATGTTGGATGCAATTCCACTTGCAGTTGGAGCATTTCTTTGGTCTGTAATAGTGTATTATCACATGACATTTATTCTTTCTTACATAAGATGAAGATTTCTTAACTGTCTCTAAACTTTCATAGTGCCACAGCAAAAAGTATAGAGACAATGATAATTGGTCGATTACTTGCTGGAATTGGGATCGGCATATCATCAGCTATTGTGCCACTTTACATTTCTGAGGTATCAATTTCTTATGTTTCTTGGTTAAATGAATTTTTCGATCATAAATCTGACCAACTTTCTTGACTAGATTTCACCAACTGAAATTCGAGGCACTCTTGGATCTGTCAACCAGTTATTCATCTGTGTTGGGATTCTTGCAGCATTGGTAGCTGGATTGCCTTTGTCAGGAAATCCTTTGTGGTAAATTTTCTTCTTTCAAGAGTTATGTTCATGATCGGGGAAAATCATCGAAATGCTTAGTTGAGCAATATTACCAACAATTAAAATTTTTCTTACAAATAAAAGCATTAGTCGTCCATAAAATTTTGCTTGTGCCTAGCAGTAATAAGTTCTTCCAGTTTTTAAGTGAAATCAACTTATTTTCAGGACCAATTACAGAGTCATGTTAAAGATGAAGGTTTATTCAGTTTTATGGCTCAGGGTTTTGAAATTTAGGTTAATTTGTTAACAATTTTTTGAAGAATCACATCCCCTCCTGGGGTTTTCAAAGTATAATTTGCATTTTTGTCTATAATCTTGACGACTTTTGGAAATGCGCATTCGTCAGTTCATGACTTGTTGCATATATACAATAAGATTACCTTTTGCTTTGTGATTATCAACATGTTTATCTTTTGTTATTCTATCTGTATTGCGACAGGTGGAGGACAATGTTTGGTGTTGCAGTTATTCCCTCTGTATTATTGGCACTTGGAATGGCATTTTCTCCTGAAAGTCCACGATGGCTTTATCAGGTTTTCCTTGTGAACTTCATACGACTCCCTATTTTCAGCTACCACACGAGCTTTCATTTATTTTCTTGTTTTTTCTTTCATATTCTTCTGGTAAAATAGGGCTTCGAATTTTGTATTTCAGCAAGGGAAAATTTCTGAAGCTGAAGTGTCCATAAAAAGGCTATATGGTAAAGAAAGAGTTGCCGAGGTTATGAGCGATCTAAATGCATCAGGTCAAAATTCCACTGAACCCGAAGCGGGATGGTTCGATCTTTTTAGCAGCCGTTACTGGAAGGGTATATCCTTTTCGTACAATCATTTGACATTAGCATTATGAAAGATGCATTTATTTACCGGACCCATGAAATACCCACAAAAGAATATTTTACCCGGATCCGACCCGGACCCGATCGCATACCCGATGTGTCCGAAAAAGTTAAAACCCAACGGGTCGGGTGCGTGTCGGGCCAGGGGTACTTTCAAAGGGTAAATTTCGGGTAAAATACCCGCGGTTATAAATTGGACCCGGACCCGAACTACCTAGTGTCATGGACCCGAACTACCTAGTGTCATCGGGTCCGGGTCTGGGCAATTCCGGCCCATGACAAGCCTATTCACACATTTATAAAGGAGTTTGTGACAGCTAGTGTTTCATGGAAGAAAAGCCTACATGTATTCAGTTATTAACTAGCAATAGAATTATTAATACAAGAATTTTATTATTTCATAAATATTAAGATCACGGATAGATTGTGCTCCAATTACTAGTATATAAATCATCACACTAGTTTTTGTTATAATTACATTAACTAGGATTACTTAGAGGTTGATAGTCATTAATCACATAATCAGCACAGGTTAATTCTGATATGGTTCTTCATAAAGCTAATAAGTTTATCGTAATTGAAGTGTTTAATTAAATAAGAAATATTGCTGCTAAATTTCTATTGAGTAACATTATTTCATATATTATTGCAGTTGTGAGTGTGGGTGCAGCTCTGTTCTTGTTCCAGCAGCTTGCTGGTATAAACGCTGTTGTTTACTACTCGACTGCTGTATTCCGAAGTGCTGGCATTACATCTGATGTTGCTGCCAGTGCTCTTGTTGGGGCAGCAAACGTTTTCGGTCAGTTTTATATTGAAAGTTTTATCAGTGATTCGCAAACATTTTACTTAGGGGTGGCAATTAGGTTGAATGGGTTGTGTTTGGGTCGGCTCCATTTGGGTTGGGCTTAAAGTGGGTCGGGTCGGGTCCAATGTCAAAAAATATACATTATAGTTGGGCAATAAGGACCAAAAGTGGACCCAACAAAGACCCAAAATGGACCCAATAAGGACCCATTATAAATCAAAGTGGTGTAAGGAGTTGTTGACTTGTTGTAGTGTAAAATGTAGATTATTGACTCAAAGTTGAAAATAGGTTGGACCCAATTTAGACCCAAATTGGATCCAAATTGCCCAATTTAAGACCAATTGGACCCAAATATTATTAAAAGCCGACCCAGTTGGAACTAAAATGCTAAACGTTAGGACCCAGCCATTTGATTTGTGTCCAAATATATGTATGGACCCAAATTGCCACCCCTAATTTTACTTATCGAATGTTAATATTTTTGCAGGCACAACAATTGCATCCTCCTTAATGGATAAGCAAGGAAGAAAAAGCCTTTTGCTTACAAGTTTTGCAGGAATGGTATGTATGATTTATTATCTTCAAGAACCTAAATTACCATCCTAAATTTAGTGATCAAAGTCTCTATTTAAATTTCCTTATTTATTTTTGTTTTTTTGATGTTTTTTTGTCATTTTTCAAAGGCTGCTTCTATGTTGCTGCTTTCCTTGACTTTCACTTGGAAAGCCCTGGCACCTTATTCAGGCACACTTGCTGTACTTGGCACTGTTCTGTAAGTATTCATGTTTATTTATTGAAAGCTCATATGTATTTTCTGTTAAGCAAGTGATTTATTTTTTCTCGATAATTTTTCTACATATGATATGATAATTTAAATGTGATTTAATGTTTCTTTTATCAGTTATGTACTATCCTTTTCTCTTGGAGCTGGTCCTGTGCCTGCACTTTTACTTCCAGAGATTTTTGCGTCTAGAATCAGAGCGAAAGCTGTGGCTTTGTCTTTGGGCATGCATTGGGTAAGAAAAGGAATTTTGTTAACAATGTTAAAAAAAGGAAAAATTTACTTAAACCCCCTAAAATAAGAAAATTATGTTTAAATTCAATCTAAAAAATTCCATTCTACAAATTTTTCACTCCCAAAACCCAAAAGTTAACAACCTCTTTGACTAGACGGCCCTTCATTTATTAAGTTAAGAATTCATCGAATGATCTTTTTTTATCGATATTCTTTTTTGCTTTAAATCTTAACCGATAAATTGAACAATATGGATTATTTTCAGATATTTTACTCAGTTTTTTGTATTTTGAAATGATGTTTATCTAAAAGTATATTTCTTGAAATTTTGAAAAATGAGGAATGAAACTTTTAAAATTAAAATCATAGTTCATAACAATTATCAATATAAAATTTCTATTCAAAACTATAATGAAGTTCATAAATTTATTAACTCTCAATGTTTGGGTTTTGGAATGAAAAGTTGTTCAACTGAGTTTTTTGGATGAAAAGTATCATCATGGTTTTTGTATATAAAAACTAATTTTAAGGAATTTTTAGTAATATTCCCTAACGGTGATTTGGATTTGAGGAGTGGATTTGGAGGAAGGATTTCAAATGACACCTGAAATATTGTCATTTGAAATCCACCGTAGTTGTGAAGAAAAGAGCTTAAAATGAATGGTGAGGGATTTGAAATCCATCATCATCCAAACAAACTTAAATGGATTTGTCGATGAATTTGAAATCCATGGATTTCAAATCACTCAATCCAAACACACCCTAAAAGACCGCAGTAAACTAAATTGCTGTGTTTGAACAGATATCGAATTTCGTGATCGGGTTATACTTCTTGAGCGTTGTGAACAAGTTCGGTATAAGTGGAGTATACCTGGGATTTGCATCTGTTTGTATTGTGGCAGTAATATATATAGCTGGTAATGTTGTTGAAACAAAGGGTCGATCTTTAGAGGAAATCGAACGTGCTTTGAACCCAGCTATTTGAGACACTTTTTGGCTGTGCTTAGGTTGTAATATTCATCCCACTGATCTTTCTTTCATGTCATCTTTTGTTGTAACTAAAAGCTTGAGGAATAATGAACATTAATGGCTTGGTTTTGGGGCATTTTGGTGTATATTAGACAGTTCAGTTCCTCTTTCAATTTTAGTTTGAAATAAAATAAATGCGTTCCCAGTTTCAGATCATTGAGACATGCGTATATATGTGACAGATTTTCTATTCTAAATCCATATTTCATTTAATATTTTACATATTTTGATTGTTGATATTTATAATAGAGCATAGACAAAATTATTAACAAGGCATATGGGAAATATCACTTCCCTTGTTTCACGGCAAGCAAAATATTTCAATGCATGGCCTCTTTTTGACAATTGAGCGAATAAACATTAAATTTCCATGCAAAATTCAATGCTTTTTACTGTAGTTAATTTTCTTTTTGCTGCAATTTTCCTCATATGTACAGTTGCTCCACCACATGGGTGGAGCCAACAACTTCTAGAGAATGCAAATATCAAAAGATTATAAATTAATGGCAGTACGTGATATAAATGCTACTGTAATTAATGTAGTTTTTGAGAATCTCCGCGGTCGGCCACCGGAAAACCATGGCCGGTCAGAAGTGGTTCCCGGAGGGAGAAGTGGTGGTTATCGCTGCTTCACTTCTGCATAGGCTGGCCTCGTCGGAGGCACGCCGCTGTAATTAATTTCCACCGTGTGTCTGAAGGTACAATTCTTTTTAATTAAAATTTCTCAAATTTAAAAACGTAATCTGTCAAAAATTTCTATAATATTGTATTGTAACGTAGATTAACAATAGTAGAAACACATGTTTGTGAATCACAATGAAATTAAAATACAACCAAATTAAGGTACCCGTTTATTGGTTGCTTTGTTTGTAATGTTATACTTACAAGTTACAACTCACAATCTGGATTGAGACCCCTCCAGATTTTCAACTCATACAGTGAACATATATATATATTATATATATATGCCACACACATACATGCAGCTAATATATGCCATAAATTACTATGAAGGTCACCCTCAACAACTCTGATCTCATTATTCTCATCTGATCTGTCATTTTTCCCTTGTCATCTGAGTATTATTAACAAAAGATCTCCGCCGTCGGGTCGCCGGAAAATCACCGACGGTCCAAAAATGGAGTACCTGAAGCCATTCGTGGAGGAGACGTCGTGGTACAACGGCGTTGTTCTGGTCGGAATGCTGCCGGAGAAGTGGTGGACCCCACTCCCTCACTTCTGCAGAAGCTGGCTCAGAAACTTCGTCGGAGCCACCGCGCTCTACTTGATTTCCGGCGTCTTGTGGTGTTTCTACATCTACTACTTGAAACGAAATGTCTACGTTCCTACCGGTTTGCCAATTTCTTCTTTCTTTCATGTTTACGCAATTTCTACAACTCAATGTACATCTTCAACAATTACAAGAATTAATATGTGTCCACACACATTTAAATGTATGTATATATCTTGATATTTATTAATTATATAAAATATTTAAACAACTACAAAAATGATAAAGTGATTTAGTGGGTGATAAAAAATAAACAATAGAAAATAGAAGACGACAACAACATTTCTGTCTTGCTTTTCGGGATTAAGAAAAATAGAAGACGGTGTTAAGATGCCGTCTTCAAAAAAGTAGATGTCATTTTATCTTAATTATGTAAAATGAGATTTTTTAATTAACTATTATACAACACATGTTCTCCGTGATAAAACAATCTTATTTATATAATTCACATTTATAAATGTTATCAAATTTTCAATAAAAACATAGCATTCATCACCCAAGTATTTATTATTAATAATAGTTATACAAGAGATTGAAAAAGTAGAGCTGAAAAAAAATGAGAATTTGACATTGTTAAGTTTATTTTTAAATTTTGTGATTTAAAAAGTTGAAAATGGGTTTTGAAAACATGACAAACAAGGCCTTATATTCTTTATTCTTTCATTGAGTTCTTCATGTATTGTAAGTCTAATTACTTCAAATAAATTGTAAAAGTTATACTTGAAGTTTGATAATCTATCATGCACATGCACAAATACTCGTAAAATACACAAATTACAATATTATTTTTCTGATATGTATTGTACAATATATTTTCGTTGACTGTTGAATTTCCGTGAGGTATATGAAGTATACAAAATCCTGTATTTGTGATTGCAGAAGCTATTCCTTCAAGAAAAGCCATGGTTTTACAGATAGGAGTTTCCATGAAAGCCATGCCATGGTTTTCTGCTCTTCCAACAATCTCCGAGTATATGATCGAACATGGATGGACTAAATGTTTCTCTACCATAAGTGATGTTGGTTTAATTGCCTACATTGGCTACACAATTGCGTATCTCGTATTTCTCGAGTTTGTGATATACTGGATGTTGGAATATTTTGTGGACTTGTATTATGTGCATATCATAACTATAAGCATTCGGGCACACAGACGTGTGTGCATTGCAGTTTAATTTGTATATCATATATTAAATAAGGTATGAGCCTTAATTAAGTGATCAAAGTTAAGTTTTATAGGCTCAGGTCATTTATTTTGGTATGGGGCTATATTTTATATGTGTAGAGACCTTGAGGACTGAATTGCAATTAATGATGGGCTAATTTGCAAATAAGTCCTAATTCAGCTATAAATAGAGGTTATGGTCCCCAGTTGACGTACGAAGAAATTTTCTATCCTTTCTTTCTGGACTCCCATCATCTGAAGAAAGGTTTCATCAGGGTACGATCAACTGGAAGACATAACCAAGGTCAATTCCATTGCTATGGATTCAGGTATGTTTTCAGTTTATCGTCTTATGCGTGATTATCATTGAGTTCGAAGATTCGGGGCCATAAAGCTAAAGTTTTTCCATCAAGTGGTATCAGAGCCCTGATTAAAGAACTCATGATTCTCCAATTAAGTTGTGATTCTTCGCCAATTCCATGAAATTTATTTTTTGCATTACGATTCATGGATTCAGCATATATATGGTGAAATTTGATTCACATCACAGTTTATGTTTCGGTCTTGATTGATTCACTTGAAGGTGGCAGCTTGTGCATAGATAAATTTAAGGTGCTTGTTTATTCATATTAAGGATAATGATTAATGTGATAGCTTGTACACGTGGGTACATGTAAGTATGGCCAAGAAATTGCATGCAAAATATTTCTTGGGATGACTCATGTTTTCTGCCGCCTACAATTGTTGAAAAGAAGAAAAGTTCTTCTTTACCTTACTTTTCCATTAAGATTTCCCCACTATCTCTTTTATGGAAATATGATAAGTGGATTTATCTTTCCTTATTTATGTGGATTGGGCCATTAAAAGGAAAATAAATCAAAGCCCATATTATGAATAAAGGTTACTGGGCTAAAAGAATTAAAAATGTTTTGAGCCCAATTGCATTTAAAGACTTGAGCCCAATTTCATAACGGTTTGGAATTAGGATCCGGGTAGTGATGGTCAAGCCCGATCCAAACCGTTGACCCATTGACTTTGACTGGAGGTTGACTGTTGACTTTGACCGGTTGACTTTGACTTTGACCGGGATGACCAAAAAAAAAAAATTTTTTTTTTGGGAATTATGTTTTGATTCATAATGATATAAGGTTGCTTATACTAAGCATGTCAAGTAATTTATGTCGATTAATTGAAGCAGCATGTTACCAAAGTAACCTCTCATGTCTAGATTTTTCGATCATTTATTACGATGATGTTTGTGTGTATGATTTTCATGCGGATAAATGACCGGCCCAAAGGAAGGTTCATTGTCTGGCAGAGGATTAGACACACATGTGGTGGTAAACATGTGATGATTATAAGGTATCCATGTGGGTGTTGAGTCGGTCCAAAGAAAGGCTTAATACTTGACAGGATTTTATTGTCAATGTTTGATCACTATACCAAGAGAGTCACTTGCAAGTTAATTCTCTGTCCAAAGACTAGGATTAATGTTGCACCGATTTTCTTGTGATGGGAATTTCATTATGAATCTATTCGGTCTGCTTAAGGTTAATATATGTGAGCTATTCGGTTTCTTTTGTTCTCTATTCGGTTTATTATTCCGCTGCATCTGTTACTGCCAACATCAACTCAATCCCTGTGCTTAACGGCACAAACTTTAAGGACTGGAAAGAGAACGTTATGATAGTTCTCGGTTGCATGGATCTAGACCTTGCACTAAGGGAGTCACGTCCCGCTGATCGTCCGTTTGAAAGTACCTCTGATCATAAGAGGGAAATCGAAAGGTGGGACCGCTCAAATCGCATGAGTCTTATGATCATGAAGCGTGCAGTTCCAGAAACATTCAGGGGCCTGAGGAGACTAATGTTAAGGCGTTTCTGGCGGAGCTTGAAAAATGCTTTGTCAAGAACGAAAAATCGGAGACAAGCTCCATTCTGCTCAGTCTTGTTTCCATAAGGTACAGAAACAAAAGTAACATAAGGGAGTACATCCTGGATATGTCTCATTTGGCATCAAAACTAAAGGCACTTAAGGTAGAGCTGTCTGATGACTTGCTCGTGCATTTGGTTTTGATCTCTCTTCCTGCACAATTCAGTCAATTTGTGGTCAGTTATAACTGCCAAAAGGAGAAGTGGACTCTTAATGAGCTCATTTCGCATTGTGTGCAAGAGGAAGAGAGGTTGAGACATGACAGGGTAGAAAGTACTCATTTGGTTTCCTCCTCAGGCATTACTAAGAAAAGAAAGGGTAAAGAAATTGCGGTCTCAGACTCAAAGAAGAAGCAGCTAAGGGGGTCCACTGGACCCGATAAGGTTGATTTATGTTTCTTCTGTAAGGACCCTTCTCATGTCAAAGGATACTGTACCAAATATCACGCTTGGCGTATTAGGAAAGGTACATGTCTTGGTCTTGTCTGTTCTAAGATTAATTTGGTTTTAGTTCCCGAACACACTTGTTGGTTAGATTCTGGTGCTCCTACCCAGATAAGTGTGTCTAAGCAGGGTTGTCTGAATTGCCGAAAGCCAAGTGATGTTGAAAGATACATCTTTATGGGCGATGGCAAATTAACTACGGTTGAAGCAATAGGTACCTTTAGGTTATTATTAAGAACTGGTTTGTTTTTGAATTTGAAAGAGACTTATTTTGTACCGTCTTTTAGACGGAATATGGTTTCTATTTCTGTATTGGACAAATTCGGTTTTTCTCGTTCATTCAGAAATAATAAGTTTAGTCTCTTTCAGAATTCATATTTGGTTGGAACTGGTTCTTTATCTGGCATGGATAACCTATATTTGTTGGATACTGTTGCTTCATTTAATGAAACTCTGCATGTGGATTCACGTGGCACTAAACGAAAATTAAGTAATGAGAATTCTTATTCGTTATGGCACAAGCGCTTGGGTCACATTTCTAAACAAAGAATTCAAAGGCTTGAGTGCATTAAAGGCAAACAAACAGACAAGAGAAAATTGGGAGCCGAGAGAGCTAAGGATGTCTTAGAACTTATACATACGGACATTTGTGGACCATTTTCTACGTCATCATGGAATGGTCAACAATATTATATAACGTTCATAGACGATTACTCTCGTTACGGTTACCTGTACTTGATACATGAGAAATCTCAAGCCTTGGACGTGTTCAAATCATTTAAGGCCGAAGTTGAAAACCAACTAGGCAAAACAGTTAAGGAGTCAAGTCTGATCGTGGTGGTGAATACTACGGTAGACATGGCGGATAAGGTGAACAACGTCCAGGACCTTTTGCTAAATTCCTAGAGGAATCTGGTGAGAAGCATTTAAGACCGCAGTTTATTTACTAAACAGAGTTCCAACAAAGGCTACGATCAAAACCCCTTTATGAACTATGGACAGGTAAGAAACCTGTGTTAAAGCATTTACACATTTGGGGATGTCCAGCTGAGGCGAGGCCTTACAGGCCTAGCGAAAGGAAATTGGACTCAAGAACGATCAGTAGCTATTTTGTTGGATATTCTGAAAAATCACGGGGGTATAAATTTTATGATCCCACATTCAGAACCTTCTTTGAGACGGGAAATGCTCGGTTCTTTGAGGATATTGAGTTTGGGGGGGAAGATAAGGTTAGAGACTTTGTCTTTGAGGAGGATTTGGTAACTATTCCTCTTCCTACAGTTGTTATTGACCATGATCAAGATTTTATTCCTGACACGGTTCAACAACAACATTCGGGACAAAAAGACAATGTTGAAAGTCTCCCCGAGGAACAAACTCAACAACCTCAAGAACCAATGCCTATAAGGAGAACCACTAGAGAGAGGAGAAGTGCGATTCCGGATGATTATGTCGTATTTCTCAATGAACATGAGGCAGACATTGGCTCGATGGAAGATGATCCAATCACTTTTCGTCAAGCCATTGATGGTTCTAACTCTCAAAAGTGGATTGATGCCATGAGTGAAGAAAGTAAATCAATGATAGACAATGACGTTTGGGATCTTGTCCCTTTGCCAGAAGGCGTAAAACCGATTGGTTGTAAATGGGTTTTTTAAAACCAAACGGGATTCACAAGGCAATGTGGAAAGATATAAGGCTCGTCTTGTCGCTAAGGGATTCACTCAGAAGGAGGGCATCGACTATAAAGAGACTTTCTCTCCGGTTTCCTCGAAAGACTCTTTTAGGACTATTATGGCATTAGTGGCACATTTTGATTTAGAGTTACATCAGATGGATGTCAAAACAGCTTTTCTCAATGGTGACATTGAGGAAACAATATATATGGTGCAGCCAGAAAACTTTGTTTCTCCAGATTCAAAAGATATGGCATGCAAACTAAAGAAATCCATCTATGGACTCAAACAGGCTTCCCGTCAATGGTATCATAAGTTCCATCAAATCGTTTTATCATTTGGTTTTGAGGTAAACGTTGTTGATGACTGTGTATACCATAAGTTTAGTGGGAGTAAGGCATTTTTCTGGTTTTGTATGTGGATGACATCTTGCTTGCCACAAATGATATATGCCTGTTATGTGAAACCAAGAAATTTCTATCAACAAAATTTGAGATGAAAGATCTCGGTGAAGCATCTTTTGTATTAGGAATCCAGATACATCGAGATCGCTCTCGGGGTATTCTTGGATTGTCTCAGAAAGGCTATATCGATAAAGTACTTAAGAGATTTGGCATGCAAGACTGCAAACCAGGGAATACCCCAGTGACTAAAGGAGACAAGTTTAGTCTCAATCAATGCCCCAAAAATAATCTGGAATCTAAAGAAATTAAAGATATCCCTTATGCGTCGGCTGTAGGGAGTTTGATGTATGCGCAAGTCTGTACTCGTCCAGACCTCGCATTCATTGTTGGGATGTTGGGCAGATACTTAAGTAATCCGGGTATGGACCATTGGAAAGCAGCCAAAAGGGTTTTGCGGTATTTACAGAGAACAAAAGAATATATGCTCACGTATAAGAAGTCGGACCATCTTGAGATCATTGGGTATTGTGATTCCGACTTTGCTGGATGCCAAGATAGCCGCAAATCTACTTCGGGCTACATTTACTTGCTTGCTGGTGGAGCAATTTCGTGGAGGAATGCTAAGCAGACACTCATTGCGTCATCCACCATGGAAGCAGAATTTGTAGCAACTTATGAGGCATCAAATCATGCGGTGTGGCTGCGGAATTTTGTCACTGGGCTGCGTTTGATATATGGTATTGAAAGACCACTTAAGTTATATTGTGACAATAAGTCCGCAGTCATGTACTCGAACAACAATAGGAGCTCTTCTAAGTCTAAACATATAGACATTAAGTTCCTGGTTGTTAAAGAAAGGATTCAGAGTGGTCAATTATGTATTGAGCATATTGGGACAAACTCCATGATTGCGGATCCGCTTACTAAGGGTGTGACACCGAAGGTCTTTCACGAGCACACTGCTCGGATGGGTGTCGTACATCTAGACTATGTCTAGTTTCAGTGGGAGTCTGTATAAGGTATTTGCTCAATATTTTGGCTATGTCATGACATTTCAGGCCTTTGGGCATAAGGTTCTTCAGTTTTCACTCTGAATGTTAAAGTTTTGATCTCAATAAGGCTTAAGGTTGGACCAGTTGGAAATAGGCATGTCTGATCACATTACATGTAATTTCCATGCTACACATCCCATATTCTCAGGCCATGTCATTAGTTGTATGATACACGTGACCATTGTTGGGCTTAGCTACGGTATGAATTGTGGCGACAGCCTCCTTGATCCTTGTGTTGATATGGCTATGGACGGGACTGGTTTAGATGACTGAATAAAGCAAGCTTGCTCGAGCTATAAAGTTATAATGTGTGATATACAATCATAAGGTGTTGTGTATATGCACATATATAGTCCAAGTGGGAGATTGTTGGAATATTTTGTGGACTTGTATTATGTGCATATCATAACTATAAGCATTCGGGCACACAGACGTGTGTGCATTGCAGTTTAATTTGTATATCATATATTAAATAAGGTATGGGCCTTAATTAAGTGATCAAAGTTAAGTTTTATAGGCTCAGGTCATCTATTTTGGTATGGGGCTATATTTTATATGTGTAGAGACCTTGAGGACTGAATTGCAATTAATGATGGGCTAATTTGCAAATAAGTCCTAATTCAGCTATAAATAGAGGTTATGGTCCCCAGTTGACGTACGAAGAAATTTTCTATCCTTTCTTTCTGGACTCCCATCATCTGAAGAAAGGTTTCATCAGGGTACGATCAACTGGAAGACATAACCAAGGTCAATTCCATTGCTATGGATTCAGGTATGTTTTCAGTTTATCGTCTTATGCGTGATTATCATTGAGTTCGAAGATTCGGGGCCATAAAGCTAAAGTTTTTCCATCACTGGACTCATAGGGAGTTACATGAAATAAAACCCCTCTATAAATACCTTCATTCTGTACATCACATCTACAACAAGCAAAACACACTTTCTCCATTTGCCGGTAAGTTATAGATTTATACTTTTACTACTTATGACGAAAATTATAAAGTATATAATTAAAAATGTTTTATTTGCAAATAGGTCTCGCATCTCATCCAGTAGACGGGCTAATACAGGCGGTACCTCATGTTGTAGCTCTCTTCCTAATGCCAGTGCATTTGAGAACGCACATAGTTCTTATGTTCTTTGAGGGCTTATGGACTGCAAATATTCACGACTGCATAAACGGGAAAATATGGCCGGTGATGGGTGCAGGCTACCATACCATACACCACACCACTTATCGCCATAACTATGGCCACTACACAATATGGATGGACTGGATGTTTGGAACCCTTCGTGACCCAACGAAAGATGAAGCCAAGGATATATAATGTATGTGTTATTAAATGTGTTCAATAGTGTAATATGTTTGTACTATAATATGTATGCAATGTTTATTGCTCATATAGTGTGTTCTAATATGTTTTTGTGAGGGTTGTATCTGAGTATGATGGTTTGATATTACTTTTTTCTGCATGAATGGTGTGTATCATAACGATTGAGGTGTAGATTAGACATATACCTAAACAAACAGGATAGATTTCTCTATTCCAAATTGGTGTTCGATATCTTATTCCCCATATTTAGAAGTTGACAAGTGTAAAATTATTTACAAGTGTTAAACATTTCTTAATAAGTGTAACCGTAAATTACAATTGTCAATCATCTAAACACGTGAAATAGGAGATGTAACACAAATTTTAGTTTGAAATAAAATAAATGCCTTGCCTTCCAAGTTTCAGATCATTGAGACATGCATGTATATGTGCCAATGCGTATTTTGTCTATGTTGCACTTTTTTGAACACGATAAACTACAAATTACAAAACGATGGTCATTAATTAATGGTACAATTTTCAAAGTGGTCAAGTTTGTGTTACTTACGTTACAAAAAGTAAAATTTGTTATGATACTTTGAACCGCGTTATATATTTGTCTTACTTCAATCATTTTTGATCAGATATGCACTTTGGTTTTCGGAGTATGATGTTTGTATTATTTTGATTTTGAAATCTAAATAAGTAGGAAAATTGGTTTTTATATTATTAAGATTAATTAATTGAATGTTTAAGTAATTAGAAAAATAATCATTTTTTAAATATTATCCCATTACAGCTGAATAACATGGCAAAAGGAATAATGAGTTGACTTTCAAAAGAATAAAATTATGTTTGGTAGCGTAATGAAGGGCTTTTTTGATATAACCCCCCGAGGTATGTAGCTTTGGCAAACAACCCCCGAGGTTTGAAATTTTGGTAAACAACCATTTCTGGTTAGTTGACCGTTAGTCAAAAGTTAAGGACATGGGCAAAATTGTAATTTAATAATTCCAAACAAATATATTAATTTTCAATGTATTTATTTGGAATTATATTGAAAATAAATACATATTAATTTTATTAATTTTATTTATTTGCAAAATTGTAATTGAATAATTCCAAAAAAAAAATATTAAATAAATATATTAATTTTATTTATTTGTAAAATTATAATTTAATAATTCCAAACAAATATATTAATATTACATTGAAAATAAATACATATTAATTTTATTAATTTTATTTATTTGCAAAATTGTAATTTAATAATTCCAAACAAATATATTAAATAAATATATTAATTTTATTTATTTGCAAAATTGTAATTTAATAATTCCAAACAAATATATTAATTTTATTAATTCCAAATAAATACATTGAAAATTAATATATTTGTTTGGAATTATTAGATTACAATTTTGCCCATGATCTTAACTGTTGACTAACGGTCAACTAACCAGAAATGGTTGTTTACCAAAATTTCAAACCTCGGGGGTTGTTTGCCAAAGCTACATACCTCGAGGGGTTATATCAAAAAAGCCCCGTAATGAACCCAAAACTTCATTCTCAAACAATATATTTGATTTAACATTTTAGAAGAACAAAAAACCCTTTAGTACAACCGTTGAATTTTGGTTTATATGAAATACGAGTTATGAAAAAATGAAAATTTTTGTCCGAAATTGAGCACAATTTTGCAAAGAAATAGCCCACTTATTTCTCGAGAAGAGATGGGAAACATGCTCAATATCATTTGATTGAATAAATGATTTGATTGAATAGATGATGGGACAAATTCCAACCGAGCTGGTCGAAAATTATATCTTATTTCAGTTTTCCTTGATAAAATGTTTATTTAGCCTTCTCTAACCTAAGATAATTTTTATAATTTCATAAAAGAAAAAAAAGGCCCCGATAATTTTTAAATATAGCTCTATTGGCTTATCCAAACCTAAAAAAAAATAAACTACCGATTTAATGTCTTATTATATGGTAAACAAGCTACAATATTTAATAGCTATTGGGGGATAAGATAATACGACTGAGTATGAATAAATTTAAAATCACAGCTAACCCAAGCTAGCTATTATATACGTTTAAATAGTTTAAATAATTCCCTCGTGAGTGATATTTAATTGGCTTCTGCAATTATTTGGTTCGGGAATCGTGGATGCAACTCACAATTCCCTCCAGATTAGATTTAATACTCAATAGTATATACATGTATAATATATATATATATATATATGTGCCACCTATTCCCATAAAGGTCAATCCTCAATAACTCTAATCTCATCTGACCCGCCATTTTCCCCTATCCATCTGAGTCGCATTCAGAAAACATCTCCGCCGTAGGCTGACGGGAGATCATCGACGGTCCAAAATGGAGTACCTGCAACAGACATTCGTGGAGGAGACATCCTGGTACAACGACATTGTTCTGGGCGCCACCCTGCCGGACAATTGGTGGACCCCACTCCCTCACTTCTTCAGAAGCTGGCTCAGAAACTTCATCGGAGCCAGCATGGTGTACTTGATTTCCGGCGTCCTGTGGTGCTTCTACATCTACTACTTGAAGCGCAATGTCTACGTTCCTACAGGTTATAATTTCCCACTTTATTCTTTCTTTCATGTTTATACATATGTATATACACATCTATACATACAACATGATAGATCAGTTTGAAACACAACAGAAGTGTTTCATGCATGCAACATATATATATATATATATATATATATATATATATATATATATATATATATATATGTATATATATATATGTTTATGTGATCGATCGATCGTTTGCAATCCCATTTAGAATATGGATTTTCTTGTATATGTGATTGCAGAAGCTATTCCTTCAAGAAAAGCCATGCTTTTACAGATAGGAGTCGCCATGAAAGCCATGCCATGGTTTTCTCTTCTCCCCACAGTCTCCGAGTATATGATCGAACATGGATGGACCAAATGTTTCACGAGCATAAGTGACGTTGGTTTAATTTCCTACATTGGCTATACAATTGTGTATCTCGTATTTCTCGAGTTTGTGATATACTGGACTCATAGGGAGTTACATGAAATAAAACCTCTCTATAAATATCTTCATTCTATACATCACATCTACAACAAGCAAAACACACTTTCTCCATTTGCCGGTAATTAGTTCTTAATTTATACATTTACTATTCTTATGACGAAAATTAATTATAAAGTATGACTAAAAATGTTTTATTTGCAAATAGGTGCCGCGTTTGATCCAATAGATGGGCTATTACAGGGGGTACCCCATGTTATAGCTCTCTTCCTAGTGCCAATGCATTTCAGAACGCACATAGTTCTTATTTTCGTAGAGGGCATATGGACTGCAAATATTCACGACTGCATAAACGGGAAAATATGGCCGATGATGGGTGCAGGTTACCATATCATACACCACACCACTTATCGCCATAACTATGGGCACTACACAATATGGATGGACTGGATGTTTGGAACCCTTTGTGATCCAACGAAAGATGAGGCCAAGAAGATATAATGTTTGTGTTATTAAACGTGTCAAATAGTGTTTTCTGCTGTGTTCTTGATTGATTTTCTTCACTTTTTTCTCTTAACATGTTTGTACTATACTATGTACGTAATTTTTATTGTTTATTCGCCAACCAAATGTGCCTCCGTCGTACTTGAAATCCAAGTGTTGTATTTTATCTTACTATGCAAATGTTCGATTATATTTGATCATATGAAGTTGTTATGTGAATTGTTGAAAAGGTTGATCGAGTATGATGGTTTAATCCTTCTGCATGGAATGTATCATAATTCATAACCATGGAGGATTATATTAGACATATATACCTAAACATGCTATTTTGTTAGCAAATATTCCTTCATTTGATGGATAAAGTAGCTATTGAACAGTGAGAGTCATAACGAGGTATCAATGTACTACACATTTAGTACCTAAGATATGAATTAAATGAAGAATTCCTTAATTTGTTTTAAGTATGAAACAATCAAAAGTAGGAAGACTGGTCGTACATTCCAATCTCCTATTCCAGAAAAATAGTTGTGACATGTGTAAAAATATTTACACATGTAATACATCCCTTAATAAATGGATTTGTGAATTACACGAGTCACACATTTACATTGTTGGAATAGGAGATTGGAACACGCTTTGGAACAGAAAATCTTATTCCGACTGGGTCTTTTTAGAGACAGATGTAGTCGTATATATTAATTATAACAACAATTGAAATAAGATTGTTATTTTTTCTTTTAAAAAAATAATTTTCTCACTAGAAAAACCGTCAAATTTTCTATAATATTTTGATGTAATACCTTACCAGACACATGTTTGTAACTCATAATTAAAAGAGTTAAACAAACAAAGCATTTTGATGTAATATGCGCCTTTTTTGTGTAACACGATGGACAACAAGACAACAAATCTACAGTCCCCAAGTAATGGAAAAGAGTCATTAATAGTCCACAAAATATTAAATTTATCTTATTTACGCTTTTAAAGTAAAATTTGTTATATCACAACCCCAAAGTTATATTTTTGTCCCAATTTAGTCATTTTCGATCTGAATAGTCGGTTTTCAATTACACTTTGATTCTCGAAGTATAAGATTTGTATTACTTTGATTCCTAAATCTAATAAATAGAAAATTTGTTTTTATATTAATTAAAATTAATTAATTAATTGATTAAGTAAATGATCATTTAATTATTTCACGAGTAAAAAATACATAATTATTTTACTTAGATGTTAATTATCACTTCATCCTTTCTAAAAGAGATGTCCCGAATGAACTTTTGTAGTTGTAAAGGACAAATTAACATTCACTCTTTATTCCTAAATTACCATTCTCTTATTAAAACATACAAATATTCATAGTTTAAATTTCACAAATAATTATTTCATTTAAATAATATTCTATCTAAATTAAAGTTGACGAAAATCAAATTAGCTCCTAGTTTAATTGGAGATGATATTATTAACTTACAAAAAGGATAGCCGAATATCTTATCCAATTGGATAAAAATGATGAAGGGAATAATGAATTGACTTTCAAAAGAATGAATTATGTTTGGTAGCGTAATATAAAGCTCACAACAAAACAAATTATTTGATTTCAAACGTGGGAAGGATCGCATCAAATAAAAATCTTCAAGGGTTGATTTGAAAGCCAAAGATTAGCATTAACAACCCATTTATTTATGCCCAAATCAAATTATTATGTTCCCTGTAAATAAATTCTGAATGAATAAAATAATACGATTGATCAGTATGAATAAATCCGAAAAAGTACAGCAAAGTCAAGCAAGCTATTAAACACGTTTAAGTAATCCCCTCGTGGGTGATATTTAATGGTTTCCTTGATTTTTGGGTTCGGGAATCGGGGAGATGTACAAGTTACAACTCACAATTCCCTCCAGATTAGATTTAATACTCATAGTACATATATATATATATGTATATATGTATATATGCAGCTAATGTGCCAGCAATTGCAATGAAGGTCAACCTTCAATAACTCTGATCTCATCTGATTCATATAAACAAAAGATCGACGGTCCAAAATGGAGTACCTGCAGACATTCATGGAGGAGACGTCGTGGTACAACGACATTGTTCTGGGCGCCACCCTGAGAAGTGGTGGACCCGGCCACTTCCTCACTTCTACAGAAGCTGGCTCAGAAATTTGATCGGAGCCACCATGCTGTACTTGATTTCCGGCGTATTGTGGTGCTTCTATATCTACTACTTGAAACGCAATATCTACGTTCCTACAGGTAATTTCCCACTTTATTCTTTCTTTGATTCTTTATATATAATATATATATATATATATATATATATATACAAGTGTTGTTAGTGCATGGAACCGTGTATTCATGCACTGCTACAACATCCATGCATGATTTGAAACACAATAGAAGTATTTCATGCATGCACTATATTATGTGTATGTATATATATATATATATATATATATATATATATATATATATATATTCTTTCAGCTAATTAGTGCATGTGTGCATGGAATTGAGATGGTTACATGCAATTTCTAGTGGAAAAAGGAAATCTTTTGCAAACATATGTACTCATGTGTTGGGTATTACATGTAATTTATGTGATAATCAATAGTTTGCAATCAAATAGTATTTGTTTTTACGTTTAAAATATGGATTTTCTGATGACATTTTCGAGTCAAATGAATCTACAAACTCTTATATTTGTGATTGCAGAAGCTATTCCTTCAAGAAAAGCCATGCTTTTACAGATAAGAGTCGCTATGAAAGCCATACCGTAGTATTGTGCTCTCCCAACAATCTCCGAGTATATAATCGAACATGGATGGACTAAATGTTTCTCGAGGATAAGTGACGTTGGTTTAATTGCCTAGCTACATTGGCTTTACAATTGTGTATCTCGTATTTCTCGAGTTTGTAATGTATTGGACTCATAGGGAGTTACACGACATAAAACCTCTCTATAAATATCTTCATTCTATACATCACATCTACAACAAGCAAAACACGCTTTCTCCATTTGCGGGTAACTTCTTGATTTATACGTTTTACGATTCTTATGATGAAAATTATAAAGTATAATTAACTAAAAATGTTTTATTTTCAAATAGGTCTCGCGTTTCATCCATTTGACGGGCTATTACATGCGGTACCCCATGTTGAGGCTCTCTTTCTAATGCCTGTACGTGCATTTCAGAACACACATAGTTCTTATACTCATAGAGTGCATATGGACTGTAAATATTCATGATTGCATAGACGGGAAAATATGGCCGGTTATGGGTGCAGGTTACCATACCATACACCACACCACTTATCGCCATAACTATGGGCACTACACAGTATGGCCATGGACTGGATGTTTGGAACCCTTCGTGATCCATTGGAAGATGAGGCCAAGAAGATATAATGTAAGCGTTTGTCGAGCTTAAACAAACTTTAAATGAAATCTCTCTATTCCCACTAATCTTCCATCGGTTTAAATCAGTTTTAATCATTATTTAATAATGAAATTATTGATATTAAAAATGAAAATTTATTGGCTATATATACCTTTCACCTTTCACCTTTCACACAGCAAATGAAATTATTTGAACAAATCTCGAGCAATTTCAGACAGTATAAAATTTGTATACAATTCCTGGATCATAATAATCATCCATCTCTCTTGAACCACACACACAGCAAAACTAGTACTGATACAATATACAAATTTTCATGATACGAATTAATTAAGTAAATCTACAAGCTGATGATCACATCAAGTTGATACACAAAATTCAAAACCAAAATCCAGTTTCTTATTTACTAAGCGTCATATCTCGATCTCGAGATAATTTACTAAACAAGCACGCTCAACATAGTAATCACAACCATCCATATACGATAAACCAAAATGAACGGTTGTGATTGTCCCATAAATAGCGCTACCATATCAAGCCCTTCTTCCTCCTGGACCTGTCAACACGATCCATACTCATTCGGGATTTTTCAGGCTCGTTCGATTTCTTAGACTTGTCGAGTCGACTATCCAAACTGTTTCTAGAAACTTCCGGAACATCTGATTGCATGTCAGCAGGTTGACTCTTACTGTCTGAATCTTGTGATGCTGTTATAGAACCATTGGCTATTGATGATGGGTTTGACTTTCCAAGTGCAAGTACAAACTTTTTCAAATGTTTAATAAACTCGGGATAAAGTTCGAGATTGCAATGCCCGCCACCGTTTATCCACAAAGGTTCATATTTTACCTTGCAAAGCTCCCAAAGCTGCTTCCCGTGGGAACAATCAACAACTTCATCGGCAGTGCCCTATAGATATGCAAGTAATAATTAGAAATCACACGTATCGATGCAAGAATTACAAAATTGCAGCATTAGTCCCTTAAGAAGGTCTTTTTGCAATTTTAGTCTCCATGTTCATAGACTTCCAAATTAGTACCACGAGTTCATGCAATAGTGTTGCATTTTAGTCTCAATCGTTAAAAATGGACAAAAAATTTTTTTTGCAAAAAGATGCATTTTTACTAATTTTGCAAGTTCAAATAATGAGAATAAAATGTTAACAAAAGTAATTTTGCAAGTTCAAATTATTAACAATCTGTTTGCCATGCAGCAAAAAAATAAAAGTTCTTATATATCCACATATATCTGGAATGTAATCAAGAAACCAAGAAAGAGGGATTAAGGAAGGAAATTTTTAAGACAACTTACATGAATAACAAGAACTGGACAGTTTACTGCACCGATTTTGTCAATATTCTGTAGTCAAGAAAGGAAGAACTGAGTGTCAATTTGCAGAACAGAGCAATAAACGATACATGGGGAATAATAACATGTAACTATACCTTGTAAATATCAAACCAATATGTCCGTTTTACAGGGTACAAGACCCTTAAGCCAGATAAAATTGGGCTATGTAAAACAACGCCTCTCAAGTTTGGCACTCGTGACGCGAGATCGACAGTGGGACCACTTCCAACAGATTGACCATATAATATTAGTTCTTCGTCTTTTAACTCATACTGCTCCTTCAGGCATTTATATACAGCATCAATGTCTGCGTATGTATTACATTCAGTCGGCTGTTTCAAAAGAAAAAGGGTGGTTTTGTCATATTATGACAGAACATGATGATGCGAACTTAGTGAGATGGATGATTCTTTGTCATATTACATATGCTAATGAAATACCAGTATGTGTATATCAGTATATGCAAAGCCAAAAGTTCAAATTGGAATTCAAATAAAACTCACATTCAATCTAGCATACTACTTAGTGAATCACATACGACACAGACTGACGAACACAAACTGAGGAAATCTTATTATTGCATGATGGATTTGTGTAACCAGTATTGCACATAGTGCTATTATAAAGCATAACCTCTCTATAAAAAATTGAATTTATTTCCTTTAGAAATTGCAAAAGTCCATCTGCAACTTTTCAGAATAAACACTGTGTTTAATTCTTATATGCAGAAATAATGTAAACATAATCACATTTTGTCCTTCACTAATTCATTCTACCAAACAAGAGGAAAACATAAAGCTTTATGCCACAAAGGATAACTTTGTGAAGCCCACACAAAGGAAATTGAGCATTAACTAGTATCTATATGCATCTTCTAACCTTTCCAGTGGACTGTCCATAACCTGAGTAATCATACCTGAACAAAATAAAAAGGAACAAGCAAGTAAGATAAATGTCAATGGGAATAGTCAATTTGTATTAGTAAAAAGTTTCTCCCATAATAAGATCTTTTCTCTCATTTTAGTTTTCATTAAATTAATGAACTCCTGAATTCATAACAATTACTGAATCCAAAGGACTCTAAAACATCACAGGTAATAAAGCACATTTTATTGAAGTTCAAGAACTTAGTTGAACTTCAGATTTATGAACTACATAAACGAGAACGATTAGTGCAAGTTTAAACCTTATGACACACTCGAGACACAGAGAATACAATGTCAGAAAGGAGTTCATATTTCTTCAGTCTATACCCCTTCAAATAGTTTACAATTTGCATCTAATCTTTCTGAAAAAAATCTAATCTTTGTGCAGAAAAGAAAAAAAAAAATCTTTCAAGTCCTGTGCAACAAACAAGCTACTGACAACTGACAAGTAAATAGTTGATAAAGCGTACCAGAGTACCTTAACAGCCCTATTGGAAAAACAACAAATAGCTGATCTCTAATGCCACAGACTTCAACTCAAATACACTTGAATATTCATTAAAGGACATAGCACATAAAATTTTATTAACTATGATTGGATAATCATGTTGTTAATGAAAAAAAAATTCATTATCGAATTCGTCCTTTGACATTCTTTTCTCCCAGTTTTTAATAAATTACCTAAAATAAGGTTAAAAAAACAACAAATTACCCCATGAGATTAACGCGAAGACGGAGACTAATCTCGACGAAGAGCTCATACATCTGACCTATATCGGCGGCGTTACCGTGCGAGTAAAGCAGAGTTGCCGTAGCCTTAGGGTGTCGCACGTGCATCGCGACGACGTCGTTTCCGCGGCGCGTCCTGAGCTTCAAAACGTCGACGTCTTCCCGCCGCGGCACCTCCGGTATGCAAAGCGTTCCGCCGCACGATTCATCGGACACCACCGTGTACGACGGAGGAGTCGGCGGAAAGAACGCGAATTTAGCTGCGATCGATGACGTCACGCCGCCCATTCTTTTCCCCTCCTCTTTTGTGGCGTCTCAGCGAATTTATTGCAAAATTCATAAATTTAGGTTGTGATTTTTTTGTTAGTGACTTTTGTTTACGAAATTGAGATATGATTTGATGGAACGGTGGTGGAGAGGTGGCGCGTGGGGAGAAGGAAAAGAAGAGCGCGCGTGGTTAGAAGTGGGATGCGGAATTTTCAAAGGAATCTAGTTTTGTGAAGTGAACGTTGGAGTTGATGAGATTTGAGTTTTTATGATAGGGGTACCAGTTTGTCTCTTAACGGCCAGTTTTATACTTTGGTCCTCCAAATGTTCTATCTCTATCAATTTGGTCCTCACACTTTTAAATTTGGACTGCTTTT
Source organism: Verbascum thapsus (assembly GCA_963669365.1). NCBI lineage: Eukaryota > Viridiplantae > Streptophyta > Magnoliopsida > Lamiales > Scrophulariaceae > Verbascum > Verbascum thapsus. Next base: position 3,104,371 of record OY770117.1, read on the forward strand.
GTTTATTCTACAGAATGGATTATTCTAGATATTTTTTGCTCTCTCTTTGAAATTAGTGATATTTTGTGTTATTTTGAATGGTAGATTTTGTCAAAATTGTGCTAGTTTATTTTATTGAATTCATATCTATTTATAGTTGAGTCCTACTTATTTTATAGTTTTTCATACAAACTTACACATAAACTTAATAATATTGTTTTAGAAACCTCACCATATATACAAAATAATGAAAAAATTATCTTTCTTTTCTTATCTGTGATAAAAACTATTCAAATATGTATTGTATGTATGTCATTAAATCTACTAAAATTGACGTAACATAATATTTATGAACAATAACATGATATAGATGTACTAGTCTTTCAGGTCTACCAAAATTATTTAAATACTTTACTTTTATTAGATAGGTCTACCTAACTTTATAAAAGCTACTTTTTATATAAATAAATAAAAAGTAAAACACAATAATTATCATGTATTTCATATACTAAATATCTTGGTCAAAACTTACTAACTTGGCTATATTTTTTTCACTATTTTTTGCAAGGAGATGGATGACCCAAGTGGCCAAGATTATTATAGAGCTTGATGCAACAAATTGCAAAACATAATTGAACTAAGGTTCATATCACATAACTCATTAATGTGAAAGTGATATTTACCATAAGAAATTCATATTTTATCATGTCAAGTAATGTGAAAGAGGCAACAATGTTTAAAAATTAATATTGAACACAATATCTTTCATATAAAAGTAAATGATGATTAACACTAAACTAACACCCCTTCAAATTATTTATTATATCTTAATCTTGAAAATTTTGGGTCATGTAATGGGCCAGCCCATTAAGATTGTTGGACCAAATTGATCTGATCCATTTCAGCTTGTTGGCTAATTTGGTTCGTATCCAACCCGATTATTTTGGACCCAACTTCTTAAATTTTTTTTTTTGGTTTAACCACTGGTATCCGCGCAACATGCGACTAATCCAGCCGAGCCGGGTAGGACCACAAAGGGCGGCAAAGCTCTCCCTCCCAAATATTCAACACATCTGCATTCCCAAGACTCGAACCCGAGACCTTGGTTAAGCTAGAACAGCCCCGAGCCAGCTGATCTACGTGTTTGGGGGTACCCAACTTCTTAATACATTACAATAATACATAACAATGTTTTAATTCCAAATAAAGTATATTGCAGTTGAAAAAAATGAGGGTGCAAAATTTGAGGAGAAGGGTTTGAATCTCATTTCCCACTTTTTAATCCATTTTTAAAAAGTAAAACACACACACATATATATATATATGGGCCAATTCGATTTCGACTAAAATCAGCCTAAAAATCTTTAGAGAGACTATGCATTGAAGTCGAGAAAGACCCATTTGACACTATTAAATCTTTCTAATAGACTTTTTTTTTTTTTTTGATGACAAGGGAACCCGCAGCCGCTACTGTTAGGTGCGCACTGAGTAAACCCCGCTCTTGTGCAATAGACTTGTTGTCATATATTGACACTTTTTAATATCATGACCCACCACTTATAAAAAAGTGAACTTTATCACTTTTTTCTCTAAAAAATTCTTTAAAGAAATGAGTTCAGTTACTTGCTTGTAGATCAAAAAATAAAAAACCATAATCCCATATTTGTTTGTTGCGCCACATTACGTGTTGTTTATTGTGCATACACTTGAATGGAAATATTAAAAGGAGCATGCTGATTGTTCTTGCTTCTGATTTAAGCATCTTCTCAATATGTCAATCCTTTAATAATTCATAACTTTTTGTTAATAAGATACAATTAAAGCACAAGATAAGTATTATTACACAATTAGAAGTATGGGATTAATTACCATACATACATTCACGTAAAATGTATATATATTTGCTAGGCCTAATAGTAATATCAAATGAGAATAATGATAATTGATAGATATTAAAATGCAATTGATCGTGATATGGTAGCCATTATAAAACTGCCACTTAGCACCAACAACAAAGTTGGCTCATTAAAAGCATAGACTTTTCACTTATTTCTATTCATCCTCTTTTTCATATATTTCTACTTTATAAATTTCCTTAAATGAAAATGGCAATTAATGGAATTTCAAAGACCCAATTCAATACAATTTTCCTATTTTTCAGAAAACAAAAAAAACTTTTTGTAAATAATTGAAATATCGCCCAATTTTCTAAAATCAATTAACCATTTGATGAAACAAACTTACAAAATTGAAGTAATTGATTTGAGTGCACAACTCCCCTTCTTTTGTCTTTTGTCGCGCAAATGCCAAATATTTTCATCTCTTCAAGTACAATAATTTAGAGGTTAAATTGCATTTTACCACCCCAAATTTATTATTTTTAGCAAAATCACCTCTATAATTATTTCAAGGTTTTTTTCCCCTTAAATCTTAATTTACATTTATTTAGCACCATTACTCGTTATTAGTGAAATTATGTTTAAGAATTTAACGGCCATTATAGATTTTAGTGCCTAAAACTAATTGTGGGTTTATAAAATAAGAATATTAAGGATAATAACTCAATAATAAATAAATAAAATAGTAATTCCTAATATCGAAAATTAAATTTAATAAATAACACTGATAACATTCCGTACATAAATTATTCACAAATGTTCCTCAGGTATAGCAACCAGCACAGGTCGCCAAGCTCTCCTCAACAGCCGCTGTCGAAACGTCGTCGTAATCGGCCGCAGCGACCGTCCGACACCTCTCCTCACGCACGCGCCGCCGCTCGATTGCAATAATCCTTCCCTAACATTTTCCGAAACCCTATCCCCAAACGCCGGCGGGGAGGAGACGAACAAATCTTTCAATTTGTGGCTAACCGATAGCTCCTTCTCATTCTCCGTCGATCTTCCGCCGTCTCGATTGGGAGAGCGGTCGCCGTGGCGCGGCGGCGACCTTCTCGCGCGGCCGAGGAGCATGCGTAGGGTTTTGCGGCGGCGGATGTGGATTACTGGACTGGCGGTGGGGCTTCTGGTTGGGCTGCCGGCGACGGCGCATTGAGTGGCTAAGAACTTGAATTTCTGTAGAGTTGCCATTGTTGATTGGAGATTAATTGATGAGAGAATATTTATGGTGGGGGAGAATTGGGAAAGTGAGATCTGAGGGTAGTGGCCGGTTAAGTATACTTTGCTTCTTTATTTTATGTATGTGTACGGTATTTGTATATAAAATGTGTGTGAAAGAAATATGATAGTGAGTGCAATGTAAATAATGTAAAATAGGGTACTAATATTTATTGGCTCGGTTGGTGAAAATAATAACTCCTTATGTAAAAAAATTGAGTTTGACGAAAAAAAATTTGTAACAGCAATTTTTAATATCGCTCTTGTGTAATAATTTGCAAATCATATAAGAGAGTAAAATCAACTTAAATTATTCATAGTTAACGGGTTAATAATTTTTTCAATTAGAATCGAACATGTGATCAAGGTTGTTATCTCGATCAACTCTATAGGGTTGTCATTTGGTTTGGTAAATTACAGTGAGACCCTCAAATAATCTATTGATAAATTTTACAAAAAATCGACCGAAAACTCAAACTGATCCAACCCGACCTGAATGTCTACACCTTGTGTTTTAAATGAAAAGGCTCTTATTACATTGATTATTCACAACTAAGTAACATCAAATTTCCAGGGTTACAACTTATAAGCTAAAAAACAATTCTAACCAAATACTTACATAGTATATACAACATATTATACATTCTTCTCACGGCTCAAAAACTTAGCCAAATTGGGCATCATCTTCCTCCTCCGCCTACCAACACTAAACGACGGCGTGCCGCCGTGAACCACCGGAGAAGAAGATTTTCTCACCTTTTTTCTCACAATTGTGTTACTGTTACCAGACTCCATCTTCTCCATCCATTTCTCAAACTCACGATCCTCCACCGTTAATTTCTTTCCATCTTTCTCAACCTTAATCTCTCTACTTTCTCTTCTCAACAAGTCCGTTTTGATCGCAATCTCTTTCTCGCTCGCGTTCAAAGCCTCGATCCATGCCCTAGCTGCTTCGACTTTCTTATCAGCGATTTCAATGGCTCTGGCTGCATTTCCGGTAAGATAATCATACTCGAATTTTGATATAGTTATCGTTGAGCTAATCGTGGATGCTGATGCTCTGTTCTTCATTGTGCGTTCAGTAACCGCTTTTAGATTATCTAATGCTAATGCTTCTGATGATTTTGCAGCTATTAGATCTTCGATTGCAGCTTCAAGCTTTTGCTCGGATAAATCTGTTTCAGTTTCGGATTTTTCAATCTCGGATTTCGTGGCTGATGTTTCTTCGATGTGGAAAGATCGTTCGTTGTTAGCTGTTTCAGCTTCTGATTGAAGCTGTTGGAGAGTGAGTGATAGATTTGATTCCATTGATTTAGCTTTTTCTGCAGCTTCTGAAATTGCTTCCAGTTTATCTTTGGCTCTCAAAAGCTTTGAATTCAGATTCTGGATAATTAGATCTGTTTTCTCTTCTTTCTGCTTGAATCTAGAAGTTTCTTCGAGGATTTGGCGAAGCTTGGTTCTAACGATATCCATTGACGCCATAAGCTGAAAGCTTTCTTCTTTGATCGAATCCAACTCCTTCTTTGCAGCCTCTAATTCCAATTTTACAGGCTCGATTCGATGTTTCTCGTTTCGTTCTTGTCCATTATCGATTTCCTTAACTTGATTTAGTTCATTTTGCAGCAAATCGATATCTGATACTGTAATCACCAGCTGTTTTTCCAGGTCCTTCGAGATCTCGATTTCTTGAATCATGTTCTGCTTCTTCCTCTCAAATTCCTCAATCAGACCTAAATATTTCTCAGCTTTTTCCCTTCTTTCGGATTCAATCTCTCTGAATTCCTTAATCGCTTCGATTCGCGCCAACTCAACCAGCACATGTTCTTCGTTAATCTCCTCGATTTTCTCACTAAGTTTTTCGATTGAATTTGAATAAGAAATCACTTTAAGCTTGGAGGATTCATACTCTTGCTCCGATCTTCGTTTTTCTTCCGAAATCGAAGCTATATCCAGCTTAAGCCTACTCAATTGTTGTTTCATGGATTCCAATTCTCTCATCACTTTTCCACACTGCGAGTTTCCAACGGAATCCAATTTTTCTTCCTTTCTTTTAGCCATTTTCAGTTTCTCCAAGTACATTATCTGCTCTTTTGCTCGTGAATTCGATTCTTCGATTTTACGTGTTAGATCTCTTACAGTCTTCTTCGCATCTGAAAGCTCGGATTCAGCTTCTGCCTTCACAAATTCTGCAAGTTTTTTACTCTCATTGAACTGGTTAGTCTCCCTTTTAGCTTGATGAAGCTCTCTTGTTTTACCATATGGCTTCTGAAAAAAATTGGAATTATACATGTCAATAAACTACAAATTTTCACATCTTTTTAAATAAAATTACATGAAAAAATGCAATGTGGTGAAATACCTCAGGATAATTTGCTTGGAATTTCTTGTTTAAAGAATTGCCTTCAATAATCATCCTGTCTCTGTAAGAACTAATGACTGCTTTAACTTTGCCAATTTTCCTCTCCTCTAACTTCTCTTCATCCATCGCTCTTAGGTCTCCGAACTCGAATCCAAAAACACGACTATACAAATTACTTATCAACCTAGTCGAATCGAGAAATGTTATATATCACCGATTAATGATTTAGGGATCAAACTTGTACAAAGAATTGGTTCATTTGAAGAGATTGGGAGAAATATTACAGAAGAAAAAAAAAAGGTTACATACCTGGAATTTGTTAATAGAAATGGTGTCCAGAAACATGAGAATGAAGAAATGAAGAGATAAAAAAAAACTGGTTCCATGTGATTGGCTGTTATTGGTTCCATCACCAGCCATGGATTTTTCCTCCGTGGACCACTAGAAAATAACTTATGCTCTGTTTGTTTTGCAGAGAAAAAGCACTCACTTTCTTGTCACTATAAAAAAAAAAATTAGTTACTAAGAGTTTTTCTTAAATTTACAGCTCGTAATAATTAGTGAATATTGTATAGTGACAAGTGTCAACATAAGCAGAGTGACTATTGTCATTAAGTTGTAACTAATTAGTAATAATAACAGTTTTCTTATCACTGATTATCAAAAGTTGGCAATTTATATACACTTATCATCACTAATAAACATGTAAAATCTATTATTGAGAGAAAATAAAAATTATTGTCACTGATAATTTATCTATCACTGGTGAGAATTTTACCGCTGTCATTTGATAATTTTTCACCAATATATAGTTTTTTTAGTGATTAATTAATTATATTACCAAATTATCACTCCTCAATTAAAAAGCATTCTTAATATTAATTATACGCCATACTCAAGAAAATGAGATAATGACTTGTAATAAAGGAATAATAAGTATGTTTTTCTCTATTGTTTATTAGTGTATATTAGTACATTAGTACCTAGTAGGGGATAAATCTTTATTCGGGGGTCAAATCAGTAATTCAATTAATCTTTTTGAAGTTTTACTCTTATTTTTATGGGTTTTTCTACATTTTCTTATATGAAATTTAATATTATTTAAAGCATATAGTTTTCTGAAGTCCAATATTTTTAACCAACCTAGTCCTAGAGTTGTCAAACAATTGGGCTAGCAACATGGTGAAGTATGGCCCAACCAGATCCATATGCAGTAATTAGTGGGCCGATTGGGCCTAATTTCTTTATATGTTGCCCCGGCAAAGTTGAATATATATATATATATACATGGTTTGTTCCAGAGATTAAAATATATTATTTATCAAAAAGATAATGTCATTTACACTTTTACCTAGAATGGGTAATTAAATATCATCACATAATAAATGTGATTTTCCGAAATAAAAATCGTTTACTCAGTATCTTATAATATTTTAAAAGATGTTGTGTGTGGAAGATTCATGTGACAGAATTCCTATCTAGTTTTTCAAAAATTACACCAAATAAGTCAACTCGCATAGCAAATGAGAAAATTCGAAAATGCATAAATGGATCTAAAAACAATATTAATTACAAATTAAAGGGTATAATATACACGTACAACAACATATATTTTTTTTTTGTTTGAGAAAGGAATCAACAAATATACATATGTCAATGACGACAAAATTTAATATTGTCGCTATTAAACATGTAAAATATACTTTTGTGACAAGCTAAAAAATCTTGTCACCAAAAATTTATAACAGTGACGACTTTATAATTATCACTTAACATTTTGTCACTGATATCTTATCTTTTCGCAATGTCATTAATTATACAAAATCTCATTGTAAAGAAAATATCAAAGAAATTAAATTGTATGAGTGACAATTTGGTCTGATAATCATTTATTTTTGGCAAATTAGAGAAGAATATCAGACGGTTTGTGTCCTTGGTCTTAATTTGATACAACATCAACTATAATAAACTCAATTTAGTATTAGTTCTGTCTAATTTTCTGGTTGCTTTATCCTACTTCTACTTTGTCCTCATTGTTAATGTGATAAAATATCAATTATAATTAGCCAAATTTAGTCTAATTTTCTGGTTTCATATCCTAATACTACTTTATCCTCAAGTCCAATTAGTTTGCTACAAAAATCAATTATTATAAGCTCAGTTTAGTATTAATTTTCCCTACTTTTCTAGTTGCATATCCCATTACACTTTGTCTATGATCTTAATTTGATAAGATATTAATTATAATAAGTTCGATTAATTTAGTGTTATTTCCTCCTAATTATCTGGTATTATCCCATTAATTTATCAAAGTTGTGAAGACGTCAGAAGAGATAAATCCACCCCCAAATATTGCCCCTTGGTTCACTTGAAGAGACAGAACCATATTTAACTAATAAAATCATGTGTTACCAAATTTAACATGCTTAAAAAACGTATATAATTAATGCTTCTTTTGAGGATCACATTTTTGTTTTGATTAATATATAATACATGGTCATTTATCATAATAAATTGATTATAATTATATGAATTTATTTGATAGAATGGTATAAATTCAAATCCCATAAGTCCGAGCAGCTAGACTTAGACATTCAAATACTGAAAATTCTATAAGATACTGAAAATTCTATAACGTATAGAGTCCAACAGACTCTCGATTATCTTCATTCTACTAAATATAAATAATTTCATTAATAATGAGGTATCTAGATTTCATTAATTAACTATTATTTGAGATAATCATAATCGTTTAATAAAATACTTAACATGTTTACCATATATATGGATATGCAATTACACATCGGATATTCTATCCAAGTCATTCCATCAACTCTCTTATCCAAAATCATTAAAAAGGAAAAAAAAATAAAGAAAACCCCCATCAGAAAAATGTGTAAAATAATAAACTTGCAATTATTGAAATTAAAAAATAATTAATCCGCCAACCCTTTTATCCAATATCATTAAGAATCCACAATTAAAAAATGTGTGATGTAATAAAATTGCAGAAATTTATTATTAATAGAAGAAAAAAGCGTCCAAATCCCATGCATGCAAAGACAGCTGTGTGTAACGTGGTAGGAAACCCTACCGGATAATGCAGCTATATTATATAAATATATCATATTAGTATTTATTAAATTATTTAATCTACACAAATAATTATCATTAACAATTTAATTAAGATATGAACTAAGATAACCCATATTTTACTTAATTCCCTTTTATCTCTCTACATCACAACAAACTCCGTCGAGTTAGGAGTGGACATAAAATGTTAGAAATAAGATGATTTTAATTGTAATTATCCATTGTTAATAATGCCAGGTCAGCTTTGACCCGTCTTAGGCGGTATCTAATGAGATAATAACCGACCACGTATTAATCAGACCCTAACTATTGGCCTTAATCTTGTATTAATTTATCCACTTATATATACCCTGACTCCTACACTAAATTCTCACTAGTCACTCCCAATCAGCAGAAAATAAGAACAATAAAAAGATTAAGATTTATAGTTTCTGATTTTTATATAATTTTGTATTTGATACATAAGATTTTGTATAGAATTGCGCATGGCTGTTGATCTGTCAGTCATCTTGCCTCGTGTTCTTATTGTCTCCAGAAGAACACTTCGTAAGAACAAGTTCGTTGATTTTGTGGGTATGCAATTTTCTTATATATATATATATTTTTTTTTTTTGTTGGTCTTTTTTTTCTATAATTTTGAATTTCTTTTGTTTTTAAGTGATGCAATGGGATCTAGGTAATGAAATCTAAGTTAGTTACTAGCCCAGTTTTTTATTTGTTACGTAAAAAAAGTAATTTATTTGTTCTGAAAAATATAGTCAGAATATAGAATTTCTGCAGATCTGCAAATTTTCTTTAATAGAATGCATAAATCTGCATTCTGATAATTTCTCACACCTTCAAATACTGGAGGTTTATGTTCATGTTATGCATTTTAAAAGTGATCTAAATGTCCAAATATTATTCCTTATTCGACATATTCCATTTCATATATTCACATTTTTTCTATTTCAATTTGATATTCACTCATTTTTGTGATCTTAACAATGTAAATGAGTTATATTTTTCTTCATTATTAGTTTAATCCATGCATAACACTGTATAATGCTATTTAACACAATTTTGTGAAAGCTAACTAAAATCACAATAACAATGCAGGAGAATATCATCTTGATCTCATAGTAAGCTATGGAGCTGTCCCGGTTATCGTCCCACGAGTAACCGGGGTCCACAATTTGCTCGACAGTTTCGAGCCTATCCACGGTGTTCTTTTATGCGAAGGAGAAGATATCGACCCGTCTCTCTACGAATCCGATACCTCAAACTTATCCTCACAAGAACTAGAAGAAATTCGAAATATACACACAAGTGATACAACCATTGACAAAGAAAAAGACACAATAGAACTTGGGCTAGCAAAGCTTTGCCTAGAAAGAAACATCCCTTATCTAGGCATATGTAGAGGCTCACAAATCCTAAATGTGGCTTGTGGGGGTACCCTTTATCAAGATATAGCAAAAGAATTGACCAAAAATGTGGAAGAAAATTGTAAAGTTGTTCATATGGATTATGATAATTATGATGCTCATAGGCATTTGATTAGGGTTTTGGATAATACTCCTTTGCATCATTGGTTTGGTGAGTCTTTGGAGGGTGAAAAAATGGAGATTTATGTTAATAGCTATCATCATCAAGGGGTGAAGAGATTGGCTCAAAGATTTGTGCCTATGGCTTTCGCCCCGGACGGTTTGATCGAAGGGTTTTATGATCCCGATGCGTATAATCCCGAGGAGGGAAAGTTCATAATGGGGCTTCAATTTCATCCCGAAAGGATGAGGAAAACGGGCTCCGAAGAATTCGATTATCCTGGTTGCCCTTTTGCATATAAGGTATTTAGGATATGTTTGGATCGAAGGATTCGAAAACTATGCATCGATTTTGAGGTTTTTTGGATTATTTGGTGAATGTTGTACATGGATTTTACGTCATCTGTAATAATTCCTCCAAATTCAAAAAACAATCTAATTTAAGCTAGAAATCATATGAATAATGGTTATTAACTTTTTTTTTTTTGTGTTGTGTGATTGTTGCAGGAGTTTGCTAAAGCTGTGATTGCTTATCAAAAGAGGCTCAATAGCTTGACAAATATACCAAAGTCTTTAAAACTTGATGTAGAAATGGAAAGAAAGAGAAAAATTATTATCAAGAGCTTTTCACTTGCAAGGAACTTATACAAAGGAGGTCAAGGGGTCAAATCTTCGAAAAAATCCCAACTCGAAGTTGGGGCCGAGTTTCTAGAGGTATAAAATCATAATGTTTTTACTGATTTATCGAAAATTTCTAATTAGAAACTCAAATTTTTTGTCTTTGAGACCATGTTTAATCACTATACGAGGTTTTGACCGATTGTAATAATGTCGTTTTTATCGATTCTTTTGAATACAGTCGAATACAGCTTTGAGCCTGCAACAAGAGATGAGATTAAAACAAATGGGCGCAACTGTAAGAAACGCGTCATCCTTTTTGGAGAGATTGAGATTGAACGAAGAAAGAGAGAATTTGGCGAGGAACGTGATGAGAAAAATGTCGGTTGAACAGTTATCCGATTTAACGTCTTTTTACAACATGATGGGGCAGATTTGTTCTGAAGTTTTGGAGATAAAGATTCATGGGATAGTCGAAGAACTCAGCTTTTAATGAATCTTTATTGTTCGTTTTTATATACATTTTGTTGTCGTATATTTATGTACTCGATCATTAAATCATAATAGTTATGTGTTTGTAAACTTATATATTTCATGTGACAGTTTGTGACCAAGTTCGAAAGAAAGATTGATGTTAGAAGTATTGTAAGGTTGATGATGTTTTGAACAAAAATATTAAATGTGGTTTTGAACCAAATATTTGGTTTTGGACTTCAAATATTGAATCTTTATTAAAACATTTTGAACCAAATCTGAGATCATATATGCAAGTAGACCTGTCTCCCTCATATTAACATTTTAACAAACTAAAATTTGGTACAAAATAGTTTCTCCTTATGTCAATGATATGTGAACAAACATGTCAAATCACTGTGAAAAATGAGAAAATTGCATGCAAACATAAGAATGTTTTCTCTAAGTCCATAAGAATTAGTTAAGAGTTGTAGTAGTAAAGAAGCAACTATATATATATATATATATATATATATATATATGATTAAAATTTAGATGATGGGGTTGCTTAGAATAGTTAAGTTATATATCCACTTTCATTATCATTTTAACAAAGACTTGTGTTGTAAAGGACTTTTCTCACCTTACCATACGTGCATGGGACGTTAATCAACTAACTACCCTACTCAACTTACTTGTAATTATTATTAATTGCGAAAATGAGAACAATTTTGTTGTGCCCAAAAAGTATTGTTGTGCTAGACTTGCACATCAACCAAAGGTTGTTAATGTTTGAATAATATTTTTAGAGTTCATGTGATTTTCAAGTCCGTTTTAATCTTCATTGTTCAAATATATATAAGAGCATCTCCAATGTTGTTCACTAAAATGGTGTAACTTTTTCACCATTTTAGTGATTGCTACAGTAATCTACTCCAATGTATATCACTATATCTCACTCTAAAAGTATATTCCACAGAATATTCGTTTTAAACCCCATTTACTATTTTTTTTATATTTTCCAAATAACACCCTACATTTAATTCTTTATTACATATTCATCCAAGTTAATATTTTTTTATATTTTCTAAACTTATAAAATTATACAATGATTATTTAATAATAATAATAATAATACGTAGTATATATATTTTTAATATTTTATCGACGAAATTAAATATCAATGAAATTAAAATTGTACGTAATATATAAAGCTCGAATTATATTTAAATAATTAAAAACGATAAAAAAATACAATTCACGTAATATATCCATGTTTCAATTCACGTAAAAAATACAATTCACGTAGTTATTTCCTATTTCATGTAATATATCCATGTTTCAATTAATATTTTTATATATTTTAATTTATATTTATTATTGTATAATCAAATATAAAAAAATAACATATATCTAATCGTAACATTTATAAAATTTAGGGGCTTAATTGTAAATGGACCAAATTGTACTAAATCATAAATATATATACTAAATTAAAACAAAACAAAAAAACAAAAACAAATTAAAAAAAATAGAAAATCCCACGGCAAATTTGTCGTGGGTGAACAGTAGAGCGGCAAAATTTGCCGTGGGGCCCCCTTTTGCCGTTTCATTGGAGCGGTATTTTGCCCACCAACGCCAAAATGCCGCTCCATTGGAGTTGGCCTAAGGCCATGAGAGACGACTTAGAACTCTATATGTAAGTTTCATCATGTAGGTCATAATATAATACCAATTAGACTCTGTAATGTAATGTAATGAGTCATTTCGCTTAAGAAAATTGTGAGTTCAATTCTATGTAAGTGAAAGTCATATTCCTTAAATATCATTTTGACCCTCAAGGCATGCCTTGACCTTGGTCAATCCGGAGCTGACCCTATCTAAATTCTTATGTGCCCAAAATATATAATAATATAATTGTGTCAAAGAACTTGTCTTTCGATTTTAGAGAACATCGTTTAAAGGATTGATTAGGCTATCTAATGCTTGAAACATGAACAAATTGAGATTAGGCTTGACAAACAGGCCCGTGATACACAATCAATTATTCATATGATAAACCTCGGATATCGCGTATAATTGTGTAATCCATTATGATAAGTATTAGAAAAAAAATCAAAATATTGGTTTCGTAGAGTATGTAACATCTTTGTATCGGATATAATAGTATATGTGTGACAAGTTCGTGCATGAATGATTAAATATGAAAATAAACAATGTCTTAGCATAATTAACGGTAATACAAAATCTATTTATATATTAGTTCAAATTAAAGTTCTAGTCACAAGAAAACCCCCGAATTAATTACATCTGAATATTTAAGAAAAGTAATTGACCCATCACAATTATTTGGTGCAAAATATGTGGAATTTTCTGTGCAATTAATAATTAACATTACTTCAACTAACCGCACAATTAGCACCGTAGGCATGTCACTATCCTTCCTTTTTCTGTTAGGCTTTTCTTGCAACGGTTTCACATGGTCCCCCCCCAAACCCCCACCCACCCACCTAACACCCTCGCATTTCTCCCGCCAAAAATTTCAACCCAAGTTATCCACTACATCATGATTAACGGCTAGGATCACTCTGAACACATTCTATTCTGTAGACCCGCACACACGATATACATTCTCCTCACGCTTTATATACTCTCTGAATCATAATGGTGATTTATTTCATCGGAGAAAAATGCAGAAGGAGAATAGCTCATACCACGCCCTAACCACAGCCTCCGCCGGCGAAAAGTCCACCTCCGCGAATGCGGTGGCGCCGCTACATTTTTCTCGATCGAATCCGTTCCTTTCACCTACGTCTCCGACGTACGTGAACACCAACGCCTCCTTCTACTCCTCGCTCTTCCAGAACTATTATTCCAGTTCTCCGTCGGAAACCGCCTCATTTGATGGAGGCGACACCGATCTCCGCCTCCACGATGCGAGCTGCATCCTCGAGTATCAGCAGCTCTACAACCGTTACAAGCTCTGTCTCGTTCAGCTCCACGATTCGATGGAAGAGGTTGACGCGCTCCGCCGCGAAAATGAAACTCTCCGCCTCTCGAATGCCGATCTGTCGCACCGTGCCGCCTTGCTCTTCTCGCGCCACTGCCTTCTCTCAGATTTTAACCGCCTCAGCATTGCATCTCCGCCACGAGCCACTCACGTGAGGGCGGATCCTCAAGTTCAAGCTCAATCGCTCGCTGAACACAACAGTCCGACGGTGGAGCGGAGGAGTACGGAGCGTGCTTCGCTTCCGAAAAGCATTGCGGTGAGATCAAGTGGATATCTGAAGATGAATTCGCCAGGTGGCGACACCGCTAGCCAGAAACCAGCTGCGAGGCAACCGCTAGCTGTATCGGTGAGTAGTTTTTCCGATCTAGACCTTTCATTTCGCGTGAACGGTTTTTATGGATTGCTGACGTCATAAATCTATAACTTCTGACTTCTGATCATAAGATATTTTGATAGCGGTAATTTTCCACATCGAAATTCGAGTATGTTTGGATCTCTAATCTCTGTGATCAAAATTGTGAATTATGAAATAAGTTATATTAAGTCTAATCACCTATATTTGTTTAATTAAAATCAACTATATTGGTTATAAAAAAGTATCGTTAGTCAACTAGAATTAGTTATAAGTAAGCTCGTACATTCATTGCATGTTCGACAAACTGTTTGAAAATTTTGCTTAATTATATTTGATTTTTAGAATAATATCTCATAATCCATTGAAAATAGGATTCGTTGAAATCTAGCCAAATTCAGTTATGATATCAAAATTAATCACATTAAAAATGAATTAATAATATAATTGTGATCATGTTACATATAATTGTGATTATATTAATAATATTGTTTTCCATAGTGTGGAAAAGAATCCAAATTAGAACCTGGAGTTTGAACCTAAAAAAGGGAGCCCGCTGGTGTTGCGGAAAAAGGATATATACTTTTCTCTTAATCATTATTTTGATACATCAAAGATGCTGATGTTAAATTAAGCTTTACTCCTATAACTCTAATTTCCTGATTTATATATATATATATAATATTATTGAATGCTAGTATGTGACCATTTAGTGGTTTTTTGTGCTTATTGTTGACAGACATTCCCGTAACTAACTTATGTATTGATCACGTGCATTATGGTGAACAGCAAAGAGTGTATGTACCTGCTGCAGGGTCAAAAAGTGAAGAAGAAGCATTAGAACTGGACGTGTACAACCAAGGAATGGTGAAAACAGAGCTGTGCAACAAGTGGGAGGAAACTGGCGCGTGTCCTTACGGAGAGAACTGTCAATTCGCGCATGGAATCAAAGAACTGAGGCCAGTAATTAGGCACCCACGCTACAAGACTGAGGTTTGCCGCATGGTGCTGGCCGGAGATATCTGTCCCTACGGCCACCGCTGCCACTTCCGCCACGCTCTCACTGAACAGGAACGCCTCATGGCTTCACCACAACCTCATTGATTGATGGATGACAAGAATTGCGTGATATTTTTGGGGGAATTCGATTTGAAGGTATACGTGTATGGTGGTTAACCTTTGTTAATTGCTGTTTTGTAATGTTGCGTTACTTGTTTTACATGAATATTGGATACTATTAGTTTGTGCAGTTAGTTTGTTATAGTGTAAATAAGGACGGAAAGGGTCTTTTTGTGGTGAGATAATGTCATATTGATATTCTACATTTGAAAGAGAGTACACATAAATGTTTTATGCAAGGTAATTAATTGATTAAGTTAATCCAATCCAAATATTCTACATTTATATTTTGGTGCTATATGTATCTAAATTATATTTTTTTATTTTTTAAATTTTTTATGGAATTGTGTTTACTGTTCTTTGTTGTGGTACAAAAGTGCTGTACCATAATATTACCCAAAAGTTTTGGTCTCGTAACTCTAAGCATGAATTGGTATTTGGAGGACATCCAACAACACTAATGTCAAATTAACACTAATCATTCACAATGCAGTAGTTTGAGTCTATGAAAACTTAGTAATTTATTACACTGGTAAAAATGATTTCATATCTATTGAAAATTTACGAATTAAGAACAATGGCATGCATGTAACACTATAGACTTGGAATATTTTCTTTATTTTTCCGGTCATATTGGCTTATATGAACTTGGAGATGTGCTGAATCGGATAAAAGAATACCACTTGGAAGACAAGCTCATAATACTTTTTTATTAACCATAATGACAAGTCTTGTGACATGAACTTGTCAATAGTATTAGCTTATACACAAAATTTTTAATATTATTAAAAATAGGAAAAATTAATTCTTGTTTCAACAAAAAGTATTGCCACAAGAACTAAATATCTGGATTTCGCCATGTAATGTGGGCTATGATTGAGTGTTGGCCCGTGAATATTAGCAGCTTATTGATGTATAAATCCGAGACTACATAACAATTGAATCTTACACAAAAGGTAAAATTAAAATTCTAAACATTGGAACAGATACTCCATGACTCCATGTAATGTGGGCTATAGTCATATAACAAATCTAAGTGGCTATATGTATTTGTTGTGTAAACAACTCAGTTCAATTGAATGACCAAAGACCATAATTGTCATTCTACAAGTGCAATCAAACACTAACAGAGAATATCCAAATTCATAAACTAATTCAACACCAATTGTACATTATGATGCAATTCAAGAGAATGAATCATAGTAACCAATTATTAATGAAGATATAATTATAATAATAATAATAATAACAACATTGTGTAATCTATTAGTTTAAGATAAAGTAAAGAAGAATAAAAGTGAGAAGAGATGGGCAGCAGCTTATTATATGTCACGCAAAGTTGGCAATTTTGCAATCATATGTTGCAACAAATCACACCAAATTGTAAAACCAAAGTAAAGCTAACTATAAAAGATATTACACGTCAAAAGCTTCATTATCATTATTTTATTTTATAATTTGGAAAAAGCTATGTTACAATTTACATTGCTAAAGCATTGCTCCTAAAAAGTTTCTAAATTTGAAATTTCGAAGAAATTAATTACGCAAATAATTTTG